>JAWNGG020000086.1:600000-1016886 GCA_036937485.2 Tetragonisca angustula | reverse complement strand
CTTTTATCCTACCTTTTACATGTTATAATATTTACGTCATATTTTGTATCCTATTTTGCTTTATCCTATACTTACATTTATCTTAACTATGCTATTTTTTTGTCTACTTGAGTATTTTTACCTAACTCTTTCATTTTATTTCATGTTTAGACTTATGAATATAGTGTTAAAAAAAAAAAAAGGAAAAAAGAAAAAGCGATACGCGCATGAAAAGAGAGTGAAGAGGACAGCAGCGTTAATCAGAAACAATTTCATTGGTCACAGACAATCAGCGATTGCAAATGTCAATTGTGCAATAACGCAATGTATTTTTAATACGAGGAATAAATAGATTACGTTTAACGGAATTGTTACGCGAATTAAACCTTTCAAATCTCCGGCTGATTGATAAAAATTATAAAGCGAGACACGATTCAATTTTTACGATACTATTACCAGCGGCTACGTTTCCCTGGTTATAAATGACACGTTCCTACTATTCTGCGTGTGCGTAGATTCTATCTGAATCTCGTGAGAAAAAAAAAAAGATCTATTATTAAAAGACGACTCTCCACGATCATCAATTACAGGATTACGCGATAGCATTCAAACCCAATGGTATATATATTTCCAGATTACCATCGAAACCTACCACTGATACGTGTCAGAAAGAATGAATAGAAAATGAATTACGTACGAAATATGAGCAATCTTTTGAAACTCAACCGCCGTGTTGTTCAAAAAAAAGTTCAATCCAAGTTTGAGCTAGCTAATGTCATTTGTTGCACGAACAACCTACTCGTCCAATTTGTTTTCTTTTCTTTTTATACATATTTCTCATTTATAATTGACGCAAAAACTAATCCTACTAAACTTGATACTTCTCGGCGTTCGTACGTTCAAAAATCCCCCAAAAATCGTCCAAATTCGCGATTCTTGGCTGCCACGAAATTTCTCGCGTGGAACGCGCGCGAATGACGCGTACGTGCGCGTTGCTCTCGCCGGAAGCGCGTCAAAACGGAAATCAGGAACCACGCGCGCGCGAGTATTTTCATTTTTAGCCGATTGGGCGCAACAGACGATGATAATACGTGGGCTCGCGATAATCTCGTTCACCGATCGAGATACCGCGAAACTGTTAATCATCGGACGAGAGGCGGAAACCAGCGTGGCAAGAACGTTTCTTTCTCTCCGAGGATTTCAACAACGTCTGTCACGGCGGCGATGAGACAAAGAGACAGAGAGAGAGAGGGAGAGAGAGAGAGAGAAGCGTCTAAATTATCATTAGGACATAAAAGCGATTTGCTACGAGTAGATTACGTTACCAGATCGTAAGATAACCATCTACAATGATGTTAATTTATATGAATCAGGGACCTGCCCCCGCGACACGCATAAAATATCATAACACGTTATCAGATTTCATAGGCGAGAGAGACGGCGAGCGATAAACGTCCGACGGCGAACGAATAACGTGCGACGACTTTCGACCGTGTCGCGTTCGCCATCAATCATCCATTATTCCTAATTCGTTCTTCGTGGCAATTCACCATTTTTGTACGTCGAACGTGTTTACGCAATGTTTTGATTTAGACGAGATTGGATAATACGTTGGCTACGTACGTATGCGTTGTGTCCACAAGCGCGAACGTGTACGCGTATATGCATACACGTACGTCAGAGCGAACGTACTCGTTTAGCAAATTTCATGCATTTACTGATTAACGTGTACGTATGTACATACGTATATTAATTTAAAGTAAATGAATTTAGAATGGAATTTAAACGCCTGTTAGTAATATGTACGTATAACATATATACACGGTAGGCACTGTATTTGCCGACTTCTGTCTTTGTTTTGCGCGTTAACCAAAGTTTTTGAATTGAGCGATTTGATGGCACGATCTAACCAGGTGTTCCTTTCGCTCTGACATATATGTATACATTTTGTAATCTCCATTTCCCCTACGTTTGTTCAACAATTTTCTTACTTAATCACGACGTTTAAGATCTTCAAAGAAAGTTGCCATCGAATATTCATCCGATATTATCTCGAGATGATTTCAATTAAAGAGATGAGAAACTCTTGCAGTTTCTCCCCAGTGTCGTTAATAAAGAAAGAGACATAGTAACGAGGACTCACCGAAAACAGGACTGAGGTCGGATCTTGCTGACGTCTTGCCAGTCGTCGCGTAACTTCCACCGGCGAGCGAACCCTTTTCCTGCAAACACACGCATGCACTTAATGGCGACGTCCTTAGGCTGTCACGATCGAGTGGGTGGAGGAAAGAAGAAGAAACGCGTCCGATACTGTTGCACACAGTGGTGATGAGACAGGGAGAAAGAGGAGAAAGAGAGAGAGAGAGAGAGAGAGAGAGAGAGAGAGAGAAATAAAAAGAAAAACCCCGACACGTTGTGTCATGCACACTCTAAACTCTAACGTAACGACACCGTGTCTGTTGTACGGGATAGGAGAGAAAGAGGGTTGCGTAGAATTTTCTAGTAATTCACTAGCCGAGACGCACCTCAGACTCCGTGAGGTCGATAAGGGAACTTTTCTCCTCCGTGAGGTTCTCGGAGGACCTCTTCTCGTCCTCGCCCTCATCCTTGAAGACCTTGACCTCGTCTTCGCTGCCGAGATCGTCGCCGCCGCCGCTGCTGCTCACGTGCGGCATTATTGCTGGCCGAGCGACGGCCACCGTCTTTCCTGTCTTCGTCGTTCGGCGACTTAACACGAGAGGTGTGTCCGTCTCGAGTCACGGACCGAGGAGAGGTTAGGCGACCGATACACGGCCGACGCGGGAATTTCGAAAACCGGTGGCTCCGCCGTGAGTCCGTCCCAGAACGACGTGTTCAGAGTAACACACAAACGACGAGTATCGAACAACAAGCGGAAACAAACTCTGCGAGGGCACGCCGGTTCGAGAGAGCCGAGAGGAAAGGACGCGCAACTACAGGCCTCTCCCTCCTCTTCTTTTCTTAACCGGGCTGCTACGATCCGTCGGAACGGTGGCTGCTGTTTTCTCTCTCTCTCTCACTCTTTCTATTATCGTCTGCGTGTGCTCCTCTCTTCTGTCACGCGCGCACGAGACTACGCGACGAAAGAACGCCACCGACGCGACAGACACTTTCTTCCCTTCGGTACTTCTGTGTGTCACTAATATCGCACAACAACGAACAATACGATACAAACGACGGAATGACAACAGCACGGAGCACACAGAGAACGTTTCACCGTCACCGTCACCGTCACCGTCACCGTCACCTTCGCCTCCACCACCGTCGCCACTATCGTCGACGGAGGAGGTTAGGCATCTGTATATTTTAATGCACACTATTTTTTCCCTTTTCTGTTTTACTTGACCTTCGCTTCGCTTTCCTCTTTTCCTCCTTCGACGAGAAGGGCACAGGAACGAGAACGTTGCACCGTAAGTATAAAAAAAAGAACGTCGCGGTGAGACGAGATCGGAACACGAACAATAAACGCACCACCAGTCAAAACACAAAGACGAGACAACACGGTAGCATTTACGATCGAGCGAGTATCATCGATGATCATCGACAGGCATGCACGAGAGAAAACATGTACAAACGCGTGAAACGGACAAACGCGGGCCGGCGACCAGTCGATGGTTTAACAGCCGACGCGCGTTTCCTCGCCTATTAACCGAAACGTAATCTCGACGAAGATACGAGGACCGCGTGGGAAGGCCGGCGCACACAAGGGAGGAGAGGAGGTGCAATATACACACGGCTGATAGAAACGAGGGGACAAGGTGGAAGTAACGATGGAGCGTGTGTGATGTAGGTTGAGTCGTGTGTAGAGTTGCCCCCGGACCCCGTGACGTGTGTCGTATTTAGCGCGCGCGCTACCAGCAACTTCTCGTGCGTCGTCGTCGTGTGTGTATACGCGTCTAGGTATCTTTTCTCTTTTTTCTTTCGTTTCTTATTGCGTACACCAGGCGCATAGTCCGCGCGCCACGTATCCGCACGATGGTGGCCACGATGCTTTAGCGAGCGCGCGATCCTGCTGCTGCTGCTGCTGCTGTTGCTTCGATTCCGTGTGCAGGTAAGTACAAAGAACACGCGCGACGGCGAGTACGGCACCACGACGACGGTGACGACGTTGTTGCTGTTGTTGTTGTTGTTGTTGTTGACGGTGCACGCGCCGGACGGCCATCGTGCCCGTAGTAAGGTCCCGAGGTTGCGTGTTTGCGTATCTAGTCCCGAATCCGTTGGCTCGACGTGCTCTGCCTGGATGCTCGGTGTCGACTGCCGGTCACGGTGAGCTCGGGCGGGCGGCTCTCCCACGCGACGACCAATCACGACGCCGGATTCACCGCCGCTGCTTCCCTCGCCGACGCGCCACCTCACCCCCACCCTCACCCCCCGCGAGGCCACGACCGGCCAGTCATGGCAGGCAAGGCGGCGAACCGACCCCACCCGAAGCTCTCCGAATTTATCCGAACTTCTAACACCGTCTTCGTCTTGGTTGTCGTCATCGTTGCATCGTCATCGTCGTCGCTATCACCGTCACCGTTGCCGTCGTTGCCGTTGCCGTCGTCGTCGTCGTCGTACTCATCGTCGTCATCGTCGTCATCGTCGTCATCGTCGTCATCGTCGTCATCGTCGTCATCGTCGTCATCGTCGTCGCCACTATGATTGCCGCTGTTGGTGCTGCTTCTGCCGCCGCCGCCGCCGCCGCCACCGCCACCACCACCACCGCCGCCACCGCCACTGCCACCGCCACCACCGCCGCTGCTGCTGTTGCGCCCACCGTCACCACTGCCACCACTGCCACCACTGCCACCACTGCCACCACTGCTACTGTGACTCCTGCACACTATTTTCGTTGTGCGAAAGGGCCATCCATGATCCTCTTATCTTGCAATCCCTCTACCTACCACAAAAACTTATGGTCAAACAATAAGCTAAACGTTTATTTTCTGTTAAGTTTATTTTCACTTACAACTACCCAATTTGTCATCGGGTTCTTTTTTTTTCTATTTGAATTACGCCTCTTTTCACAACAGTTGCTACCTGTACCTATTTCTCCGCAAGCTGCTTCTGTTTCTTCTGTTATTTAATTATGGAGAACATTTCATTATTGATTGTGCAAACACGAGTTTTGAGATATAAAGGTACAAAGACATTAATTCGAAGGAAAAGAGAATACATTGAACTTACATGTATCTCCAGCTTTGAAAATCGCGATTTATCACAATTGAGGATAAACACTGGCTAGTTGTTGACACTGTCGACTGGTGAATGTTTTTACGCCAATGCTCAAATTCCATGAATTCCACTCGGAAATCTTCCTTCAAGTTGAGGAAAACTCGTTCATGAATTTTTCTCTAGTCCTGGTTGCGCATTTCAATGTCGATCCTATAAATTATACGACCTATTAAAGTAATCTCTTTATCTCACTCGGTAACACCTCTTTCGTATTTTTTTCTCTTTTCTCTTTCGTCGCGAGTATGGAATTTAAAGAAACGATTGCACGCCTAGTGCCGCTTTTCATGGAAATAAAAATGTGACGCCAGAGATCGCGAACTACATGCAGGCCTGTTACAACCGTTAAGGCAGGTGCGCGTCTGATTCTTTATAGCCGCGGGTAAACGATAATTTATGGTAATGTATGCGCTCGCCACTGTCCTATCCGATTTCCGTATTTAATTGAAATCCAAACAAAAATACGGGTCTTATTAACCGGCAACAAGGCTGACTTTCGTACCATCTCTGGAACCACGCAACAAAGAGAAACGCGTCATGTGGATGCAAGTGATCGTTTGCGTACGATCCATTGGTATTCGCCTTACGTCAAAATAACCACGATACATTTCAGATAAATCGAATACCGTGTCCTCGATTTCATCGCCGAGATCCTGATGAAACAGTAAAACATCATGTCCCGTTGAAATAACGCGTTTGATCGTGCTCGATTATTTACACGCAAACGTTATATACATACATACCTGCATTAATAACCTCAAACGTCAAAATCACGTACCTCTGTTGAGTTTCGCGTTAATTATTCCTGGGACAACGAACGCGACTCGTGTTCACTTGGGCCTGGATTAACGTTCTTGTAAATTCTCCACTGCCTACATAAATCTTATCAACAAATTGCAATTATGCTGCCTGCACGAAGTTGTACGGTACTTTCAGGTACACATCGCATGTGTCACGTTCCGTGTTGCACATTCTTGGAAAGTTGTGAACTAATTCAGAAAACAAAAAGTAGAAAAAGTATAGAGAAATGGGGGGAGGGGAACGGCATTAAAGAGAAAAAAATAAAACAAAGACTTACGGAAGTTCGAATATCCAGAATAATCCTCGATATGGCGAAATTGCAACTTCTCTTTGAATGTCACTGTTTCCTGTGTTCCTGTGTTTCCCGCCTTTTTTTACAACATGGCGATCGTATAAGTATTTGATTGGACGTTGACAAAGTCGTATCTACCAACATGCGATCTGTAACGTTTCGATTACAATTTTTCAATAGCCCCGCCGAGACAATGAATTTTATTGAAAAACAAAACATAGACGTATGTATTATATACGTTGGATTACTGACCAGAATGACGGTATGGTATCAAACACACATTCATTAAAATCCTATTTAATTATCGCTTTAATTAAAGCATAATGTGAAATTTGTATGCTGCCATAAATGTAATTAATTGCAAAATGTAATTGCGTAAATTGCTTTTATTCTTCGTAAAATTATTCGCGAGCGTGGTCACTTGAGGGTCATTGAAGGTAGCATGCAAATTTAATCAAATACGATAAATATCGAATGAATGACAAAAGATTCTGAATCACGTGCAATAACTAAAAGGCAGCTATCTACGATGTATCACACATTTTCAAATATATATTTCATAATGTTTACTTACCAATATTCGGTGATCCTGCTCGGAAGAGCAGACTCAATATATGCAGTGACACTAACGAACGTGCAAATTTGAAAATCTAAAATGGTATCGAAGAGACATCTATGTTCAGATTGATATTTAATGAAGTCTTCGCTAGGTTACGTCGATAACATGAATTCTCTACTATACCGACTCCGAGCAATAAGTGTTTCTAATTCAGAGGTAGACTCATTGAAGTTCTTTCTCGTTAATTTTCAACAGAGCAAAGTTCCTTGCATGTTTAGGTAATATTGTAATTCAGTTACTATAATGTTTAATAATTAGAGAATAAAAAATTTTTTCTAAGATTTACATTTATACATAGATACATGACGCTATAATGTTATCAATCACTGATTTTAAGAGCTGAAAATCACCTGATGTTAAGGTTATGTCGCCAATCATTGGTATTAATATCTATTTCTTTTCTTTTTTTTTTTGGTTTCGAAAATTTCAGCAAAATTTTTCTATTTGAATTAAATCCGAATGAGATTTTCTCCGTGTAATGTTTCTTCCAATCAAACAAAATTATCATAATTTATACTTCTATGGAGTACGCAAGAAACAAATGTGCTTTATAGATTTAATATATTCGTATACATATCAAATCATATATTAAACATATATAATTCATCAGAAGTTGATACAAATGATGATTGGTACTAATATTTTTCCCGTGTGGTTTTCAAGTGTAATCATCGATCGTTAATGTTCTAATGATTTATTGCTATTCGTGATGTTATTACTGATTATTCATTGAGCGTACCAAACTAAACGTTTACGTAATGGATATTGAAGGCAAAGTGAGCAAGAGTATCGGCGGATTACCGTATCTCCTCGAGACCTTGGTCATTGACGATGCCGATCATCAGGTTCATCAAGACCATGCCAGCAAGCACGACGAGAACAAGGAACACAATCCTGCTCGTGGCTGACAGGAGGGAATTCCCATTCTTCTCATCCGAGAACAGATCGCTGTGCTCGTACTCGCCCATCATCATTACCACGATCTTCACGACGGCCCTCCATAAATTGCGAAACTGGTCGTTCCCGTGAAACAAAACGGCGAAGCTGAACGCGAATCCGACAATCAGGCAGACGAACGCTAGGAGAACCTGAAAGGGAATAAAAAGCCCCAGATGCACGTTGTTATAATCGCGAAGAGAGAAGGGTGGTGTAGTACACCGACTGCGCGAAGGGGTAGGCAAGTGGGTCCTGATGGCAGCCATATCAGCGACCAGACATTTAGAATCTTGCCTTCTTCCTTCTTCCACCCCTTCCTCTTTGGCTTTTCATTTCTAACGATATTCGCCGTGGGGGGGAGCGCCTCGGTTCGCTCTCTTGTACCTTTCGTTTCGGCTAAATGCGGGATCTTTCGTCGTACTGACGGAATTAAAAGAAAAAAAAAGGAAAAGGAAAGAAAAAAGATACAAAAAGAGGGAGAGAACTCTCCCTCGGCACATTAAATCAGGGTTAACGCTACCTCTGTTGAAACGACTCGCGCGTTCTCTCTCTCTCTCTCTCTCTCTCTTTCTCTCTTCGGTGAAAAACGGCGTTCTTATGGTGTCGAACGTGGCTGCTTTTTATTCGCGCCCGTTTAACCGCGACTCGACGCGTTTTAACGAGGGAAATTGGAAGTTCTTCGTTTTAACGAGGGAAATTGGGAGTTCTTCGTTTCACGGGGATTCCTCATTATTTTTTTACCTTTTTTTTTTTCTTGGGGGTTCGATTCCGACGAGCGAAAACAGCGCGAAGAAATAGCGATTATTACACGCGGTACGCCGGAGACCGCGTCGTCGGTTGATTACTACCGGTCTACTACTGACCTTCAGAATGTTCTTCAGTACGGTAGAGAACATGAGCGTGTAATATCCATACTTTGGAACGCGGTCGATTAACAGCATCATTTGCATCCAGGCGAGCAGGATTGCAAGACTGACGGAATGCAAGACTCAGGGGGACCATGTCGAGCATTGTGTGATTTTTTTTCTTTCGATGTAGTCGTAATCTTACTATAGATGTTACCTATTGAAACTGCCAGTGATATCACCGCGTAGGCGAACGACAACTGCGTCTCGGATTGTTTCAAATAATAAATGAAACTACCTATCTTTAATTAATTATAATCTTTTATCAATTATAAGTTGAGTGCGGATATTCATGTATCTTTGGAAAATGCCTAATAGAAGAAACACAATTACAATTTCGACTGCGTAAATACAGACTTTTAACGTTTTGTACAAACTCAAATCTTCATTGAGACGCAACTGAGAAACAGAATTATAATGATAAGACGAACAAAATGAGAAACATACTGCCGTTGTATCTTTTTGAAAAATGAAATGTTACACGTTGCATGCGCGAAACGTGTAAATTTTGCGTATTAATTTTGTTCAAATCACAAACGACAACCTAGGCATCATCAACACCTGCATAACTGGATTGTAAAAGGGCAAGAGGCAAGAAGAGAAACCGAGAATCACATTCCACGGGATGGAATTAATCTCGGGTTGCAATATCGTTATGGAGTAACCAGACAGGGAGAAGACCAGCAAGGCGTGGACGAAGAGCAAACTATAGAAGTATATTCTCAGCTTGGACCACTTTAGCCAGAGGTACATTTTCACCAACGGATGTTACAGTATCGTTTGTTTCATGTTCGTAGTTGCTGCAATAAGAGACATAACTACTTCCGTTTGCAGCCCCTCTTTTGGTGCTAACACGGCGAAGTTAACGAAGATCTTCAACAGAAAACAAACATGTAAAGAACAGGAAACATTTGGCATTTTTAAAACAGGTGGTCGAATGCAAATTCACATCACTTTAACCATCTGCGATGCAATTTCTGTATTAATTATTCTCAACTGGAAATTGCGTGGCTTTGATGATGTTCCACGATCTTAAATGAATTCGATAAATACCCTTATCGAGGTAAGCGATGTTTGGTGAAGCCTTTGCATTCACAAGAATCTGGACGATGCTACTATATTTGGAAATTTCATTCTTTCTTTCTGTTGTGGATTCTGATGGAACTAATGGTGTAATTCCACGGACGTCTTCATTGTTCACGTTAGCACAAGCTTCCACTAAAAGCTTGACTACTTCAGCGTGATTGTTTTTCACTGCTTTGTGCAACGGTGTCTTTTCTATACTCTGGCGCAGGTAACTGAAATTGTGATTAATTAATGCTTTCACTCGAGATAATGATGAGGAAACATTCTTAAAATCTAAAGATCTAATTCCGCAAACTAATTATTTTTTATTGTTGAATCATTTCAACATCAACTTCTTTACGAACATAATCTAATGATCGTCGTGGTAATAGTATTAATATATTAATAGTAATATAATAGTATTAATTCTTAAATATTACTTACTCAACTGTTATACAAGGTCTCGTAGACTGCTAATATATTCTAATAAAAGTCAAATTCAATTGTTCTTGCTTTCTATGTTAATAACAAAAAATCCCAAGTTTAATTAAACGATAACAAATACATTGAAAAATATAAATATATAATGTAAGTTCTAGAATACTTGAAAAAACTATTTTCCCTCCGAGACTGAGACAAAGAGAAATTCCTAAAAGGGCTGAAAACCAAGTGACTCCTCCACAGATTCGATGCTAGAAAATAAAAAACGGAGCAAAGATCGTTCATTCGATTGGAACCGGTTCCTCATCAATATCTCTTCCAACCAGCTCCAACTCGCCTAGTCATCGATTTACCTCCTCTCTTTCTCCTCTTTATTTCGTCAACCACTCTCCTATCCTCAACCTTAGCCCAATTCCAGTTCTCCAAGCTCATATATCCTCTGGATCCTCGTTCGATCGCATTCCTGTCGCTGCTGTCCGCTCCGTTATTTACGTGTACAAATAGCGAGCGAGTGTACCGACTATCGTTGAATACTCATGAACAGCCCTGTTACTTAGCTATGCGTTTTCGATAACGAATCTGTCAACAATGGATAACGGGATCGGTCGGCCAGCAGAGCGATTCCATCGGTCGAAGAAGTCGTACCTCTCGAGCAAGCGACCGTTAGCGATTATCCATCCGCGTTGTATCTTGGTTGCATACAATCGCGTGTTGAAGACATTTCGCTTCCACCGCAAGTTCAGGTGCACGCATGCTCGATGTACGTTCACGTAGAAACACGACATACGCGTGTCTGTATACAGATGTATACAGGGTGTTCGTGTGATCGTGAACCGAGCGAAGGGTTATTCTGAGCGCAAGAATAAATTGAAAAGGGAGAGCAAAATTTTGTTCGTCAAAAGTCTCGTTTTCAAGAATGTCGAAATTGAAGATTCGTCGAGTTTCACTGATTTAGAATTGAATAATCGATAGGGGATAGGTTATTCTATGGAATAAAATGTTTCGTATTCGTATATCCACATCTTGAAAATTGTATCATCTACTTGTTGCTTCGTCATTATATTTTATCGATACGACAGCATAAAAGTATCAACTGATTTACTTTGAGTAACTGTTAGTTCCTAGATTTGAAATTGTAGGTGTAAGCAGTTGTAACAAATTAGTAATCCTTCTGACTCATAAGCAATCTAAATTACAGAGGGTCAAGGCCTCGAAAATGAAGTTTGAACGTGTTTAGTTAAGAATCGACTTGGTACACGCGTACGTCTGACAAATCTCTCCAAATTTAATTTCCTCGGAAACGACGCCTGACGATTTTATTCCACGCCATTGACTTGCTTGTCCATAATCTCTTCTGAATTATCCTCTCCTGACCAATTTCCAAAGTAATCAGATTCAAATGTATCGCGTAATATTTTTCCAAACCTCGTTTCTCTTGGAAACGAAGCCTCCAAATGAACAAAATTTCTTCCTACTTTTTCCACGTGGAATCATCCCCTGACCGATTGCACAGGAACACCCCGTATATTTACGTAAAGACACGTATACCTACGTAAGTAGTGGAGATACCAGTTCCGAAGTCGAACCGACGCGACCTTAACACGGGTTTCTCGTACGCGCGCACACACGGCCGACCGGCGTTAACACACGTTCGTACGCTCAATCAACTAGAGAGAATCGCGTTACCTTGCAGAACGTACGGGCCCAGTACGCGCTTGACCACGCTGTTGAGTGGATCCTGTTCGACGCTTCCGTAGTTGTTCCAACGAGAGCCAGACCAGAGTTTCATCATGCCCAACTGTCCGAAGTGCGACAAGCCTGTCTATTTCGGTGAGTACCTCTGTTTCATCTTCTCACATCTTTTTCTTTTTTTTTTTTCTTCTTCGTGAAAAATTCGAATTTTGCTGGAAATTTCTTTGTTCCAAATATCTCGCGGAAAATACTTTACTGAGTATATATGCTTTCTGTTTTATTTCGACTAGACGCTTGCTTTTATTCTCCGACGTAATTTTTTGCGCTTTTCGGGTAAATTTTGGGTTTCGTTCTTTATGAATTTCGCGCAGTCTTGCGAGTCTGTCGTTCACGTTGAAGAGATTTTTATAGAAATTTTTGAGAAGTTTCTGTTAAAAATGAATTATATTTCGATGATGGTACTCGGAGTGCCATTGTTTTCAAGTATGTGACTCGTATTTTCGATGTAGTGTTCGATGAACAGTTGAGTTTGACCTGTTTGTATAGATTTAACTCGTTGACAAACATTGGAATGGAGACAAGGCAGCATCAAAGTAACTCGTATATTATAGTACACTGAGAGTGCCGAATTTGAAATGTAAGTGTAACTTTTCAATCGATTCTCAAAACTCAAAACTCATCGAGTGCTATCAGAAAGTACAAATGGTGCTCCAAAATGATCTATAATATTCTTAATCCTCGTGATATTTCAAATAATTCGATCTTTTCCATACCGTAGGAAAATGAACGCGATAATTATAAACGTTGCCCAATCCTCCGTAAGTCGATGACGAATAATGCTACCAATTATACCGAACGTGTACAATATGCGTCGCAGAATTACGTTGGGTACGCAGCCACTTTCGATCTGATCTGGTTGTAATACTCTTTTTTGGAATTACGCCCACGAAATTTCTCGCTTAGGTGTACGTTCGGTTGTTGCGTATGAAATGTTCCAAGATGTGCAAAGATCATTGGAAATTTAATATTCATTAGACTATATATATATATATATATATATATATATATATATATATATAAAGTTTGAAAACAATCGAACAAAGTATGATCGATGTTTCGTCGACGATTGTTTTACCCTGAAGTGGCAGATTATAATATAATTGAAATTAATTACAATTGCAATCTCCGAGGAACTACAAAGGGAAGAAACACATTTGAGAATTGTTATAACTGTTGGAAAGTGTGATTAAAAATTTCGTGTGACACGATCGTGAACATCCTGCTGTAGAGAATTCGCGTCACGAGCGTCTCGTCTCGTCAGTGTGCAGCAATGTGCGTGAAATGACGACACGAAATGATGTCATTGCACGTCCTCGCGGTCCACCTTGACAAACATTATGTCAGTCTTGTTTCGTTGTGCACGTATAACGCGAATGTCGGGTAACACGACTCACTAGGAAGGAAATTTTATACAATGAAATGTATCGCGCTTGATCGAGTATTCTGACATGTCGTCGATCATGTTGTCATGACTGTTCGAACCTCGTTTTAAATTTAAAACGTCGTATGTAATGCTTTATTTATTTATTGATTCATTTATATAATTCCAAGCGTACTTTGTACCCCGATGATATGATAATGATTGGTTATCAAGTGCAGGCGTTTTTATCGTAATCGATGCCGCTAAAAGAACCACGAGTTGTAAAATGCTGTCTTCGATATTTATGATAATGCCCCATTCATTAACGCTATCTACAGAATTGCTACGTTTAAACGGCAATTGTAATTCCTATTTTTATTCTCGAATATTCGACGACTCTTTCGCGACATTCGTTCTACCGTAGCTGTGTGGTATGTTACTTTTCATTTTCTCGAATTTCCAAAGTTAACTTCGATTCTCGTTTTTTATAACTCGCTGTCAATTTTTTACGATTCATTGTCATTGTCGAAGGTTCTAAAATTTCTGAATACATCAAAATAATAATTTTTTAATTTCTACATTGCGATAGTTTAATACTTTCTTTCTTTTTTAAATTACTTATCATCAATATTGATTTCGAAAATTTGAACTCCCGAGTCGATTCATTCCTCATCAAATTGCAATAACATATTTATTCATTGTCGTTGTTGAACATTCAAAGTTTTATCTCTCTTATCAGCTCAGCTTCTGTCAATCACCGGATTATCAAGTACAATCTCTCGATATTTTATGATCATTCACTTCTGTCTTGAGAGTTAAAGCAATATTCCACAAAGTACGAAAAACATATGACCATACCGCAGACATTTATGCAAGTAAGCTTCGTCCGCCAAATATCGTAAAGTGCACTATATTTTGAATGTCTGTACAGAATGCAAATTACAACAGCACCAAACACTTACAATTTCCAAAGTTCCGGAAGTTTCAAGCTCGCAGTTCTTGGAGAACCAAGCCGAAACCCACCCAAGCATTAGACAGTGTCTTCAACTTCTCCATACTCGTCTAACTTCGTTCCCCCGTGTTCCAGCTCTCGAGCAAACGATTCCAAGCGTGCAGAAAGAAACAAACAACAGCCACGACGCACACAACACGATGCAGCTATCGGCGTTCGACCTCGAGACGCTCGACTCGCTTATCGGGGCCGTTATTCGCAGAGGATCCTCGCGTCCAGAGGAGGCCATAATGTCGCGATAGCCTTATCGTTGTCTAATCGGCCGTTTGGGTCTTGGTTTTAAACCGTTGTGTACCTTCGTCGGTGAACGATAGCTCTGTTCGGCCGCGACTTGGGCGAGTTTCGCGCGTTTCCTTCGCCCAGAGCGATCCGTATTCAGGGTGAGTTCGCTTTTTAATCGCGCGCTTCCTCGTCCCGGCGGCCTTTTAGACAGCCCGTTAAAGCGCTATTAGCGTTGAAAGCGGATTTTTCTGAATAACACGAGAGCCGCTGGCTGCCGACCGCTTCGTGTATGTGGGCTTTCAGATCGGGCCAAGTGAGGTGCCAGTGAGAAATGGCCGTGGCAACATGTATATATATATATATATATATATATATATATACGAATTAGAGGGACGGCACTCTTTTCCCGCGTATCGCGGCCAGAAATGTGAGCAATGGGGCTTGAAAGAGGGGGAGGGAGGTGAGAAAGAGGGTCATTGACCTCTAAAACCGAAGATTTTTCAGCTGTCAGCGCGTCATCCGCCGACCGGATCCGCGAGAAACACCGATTTGCAATCGATGGATATGTCGAGGACGCTCCTCTTCTGTTTAGTTAACACCTGCTTCGGCTACTTTGGCTGGATGTTGTGGGAGTTTCTTGGCTTTCAAAGCGATTAGGTTAGTAGGTTGCAACGAAGTACTGTTTTAATCTCCAACCAGGTAAATCGGTGAAATCGAATGCGGTATTCGAGTACTTGTCGTGGAGGAACTTTTGTACAAGCGTTGGTTTGTACAAGATAATTAAAATATCGGTTACGTGCGTGTATTGTTGAAGTTGCATGGATTGCACGTTACTGTGGCGTAAAAGAATTATGATAATCAATTCTTGATGAAATTTCACATTGTTTTATATAGCTGATATATATGATAGATGCAAGAAAATTCCTGTAAATTTTTAAATTTACTTTGCAAGGAACTACGTTGTTATGTGTTACGTAAATTCTCATGAGTGTTTTACACAATTTTACACACATACATTCCTCCATTGATACTTTGATCGAAATTCAACCATCCGTTTCTATTACAAGATTAATCATTCAAGGAAGATTCACAGAAATTCTCACAAAATCCATGAGAATTGATTCAATCTGTTTGTTATTTTAATCGTTCGATCTTCGCTACAACCATATTAATATCTATATCTATATTTGTACGAACACCACGTCGATAGATTAAATCCCTCGGCTGAATGTCACGTAACGAGCATTCATACTCTCAACAGTGTTCTCGAGCGCATTACACTTTCAAATCGCATTTTTACTTTTCACTCTACACTTAACCGCGACCTTTGAACCGTTGATCTTTGGATTCAATTAATCGCCGAGACGCCGCACACTTCTCCTGGCGATGTAACTTCTTTTCCCAAGCTCGGCCCTCTTTCTCCTCTCGGAGATCCGCGCGGCCGGCGACGACAGAAAGAGAAGAAGCCACTCTCGCAGCTTTCTATTCGCGTTCCCTTTGTTTCCAGCGAGCATTCTACCGGTAACGTGCGCTCGCGAAAAGGCAGCTGAAGGCTTCTTCGAGCCTTCGGTGGTAACAGAGATCCTTTGAAAAACCCGGGATCCGCTTTCAAATCGGGCTGCGTTCGAATGATCCCGTGGCATTCGCCAAGCGACTCGCCCCGTTACCCTCTTCGTCACATTTTTCACGAATCTTTCTTTCCGCGAGTCGCAGTTCACCTCCTTACCGCGCGGACACGCGACTGATTTCGAGGGATTTTCGCGGCTACTCGAGGAAGCTGGATGCTTTCTTGGATGTCGGATTTCACGAGTCGTTGGCTTCGTCAAGGAAAGTAGAAACAATTGACAGCGAGATTCTACGAAATGTTGCGCAACCGCTTCTGCGTTGAGCGGTGTTTAATGAATTGGAAATGAACGCGGCCACTGTGGACTGTTTCACATTTCGACGCGTCTACCAGTCTTATACTTTATGCGGAAACGTGTGAAAGGATGGCGAGATAGTAAGGGAAGTGACAAAAGTTCTATCGCTATTAAAATTCTTTAATGTTCACAAGCGTGAACAACATCTGAAAATTAATAATTGTTTCAGAAACCAAAATCTTTAGAAAGAATTTAATTTAGTAGCATCATGGCGTCTTAAAATCCTTGAAAACAATAATCTTTTCGAAACTCTCTCGCGATCGATCGTTTCCTATAGAAACAAAGATAAGAAATAGTTGGACACGAAACATCTCGCGCGCGAACGAAAATTCTTCGCAGTGCCTGAGAGGGATTCGCAGGCAGCGTTCCGTAATGAGCAAGCGCGACACAAAAACTTTTCGTTGCCGAACAGAGAAACGAACGAGGAAACCGAGTCACGTTGCACCGAGAGCAACGACGATAAAGTGTCCAGCTTCGGAGGGGGAGAAACAACGAGACACGAGCCTCGAGTAACAAGAAGAAGAACAGAGGAGGAAAACAGGTTTGGAGAAGAATAGTCGGCTTCGTGTTGGCGAAGAAGAATGACGCAGAGAAGAAGGAGAAGAAAAACCGAACAACCAACTCTCCCTCTCTTTCCATTCAACCCCCTTGTTCACGACGTCGCGACAATGGAGGGAGACGTCGCGGAGAGTAGAGCACTGCGATTTGATAAAAATCAGTCAGCCAGCAGTCGTCGATGGATAATGAAATCGAAGACGGTAACGTTGACAATACAACGTTGGAACGACGACGTGTCGCATTAGCCAGCCGGAACACGGTCGAGGAATCCCGCGTGTACATTTGCCAGCCGATTCCGTACGCTGCAGTCTGCCGCGAGAGCAGCAGGGTTCGACGGCTCGTGTATATGGTTCGTCTCGACAAAAGGCCGCGAAATCAGAGGAGCGAGTGTAGCCTTTTTTTCCTTCGGTGCGTCGCGGTGCGTCATGCCATTACGACATATCAAACCTCGCGGGAAAGACAAAAAAGCCACGGACCGGTGGCGGCCCGCTGGTTGCCATTCAAACGTTCCTCCGCGTCTAAGGAGCAGCACAAAGGACGCTGGTGCCAGCGAGTGGAATTGGAAAATGACGAGGAGCGGAGAGAGACACGGGAACGGGGTCTAAAGGGGTCGATGTCGGGAACCAACGCGAGTAAACGGGAGGCGGGAGGGGAGAAAGAGAGAGAGAGAGAGATACGCTGGTTGGCAAAGAGGGAACGAAGGGGGTAGGACGAGACCGCGACGTAAACGATGAACGAGAGAGCGGAAGAGGGCGAAAGAGCAAGTGAAAAAGAAGAAGGACAAACAGCATGGAGAGAGAGAGAGAGAGAGAGAGTGGATGACGGGAGGAACGGGCAGCTTGCTGGCAGAATGGCGCAACGGATGAAGGAAAGAGAGAAGCCGTGGAGCAAGAAGGGTACGGCATAAAGGGCCATTAGTTAATTAACTCCTAATTATCTGGCGGCGGAGAAGCGAGTGCATAATCGTCAAGCATTGCTGGTGTGCAGTGGCAGCGCGAAAAGGCAGACAGTGCTGTGCACGGATCGTTGCGCCCGGGCGCCAAACAATCGGCGGCTGCTGATTGCATAGGCTTGGAACATCCCCCCGGCTGCTTCTCTTTCCCTGCTTCTCCCTTCTCTTCTTCTTCTTTTTTTTTCTTCTTTTTCTTTATTTCCTCCGGTAGACCATTCTCCACCCTAGTCCGCCCAGCCACCCTCCCGAGCAAATCCTCTTTCCAGCTACCACTTTTCTTGCTGCGTCTTTCAAACTGTCGATCTGCCGCCTTCGCAGATTCCGTCTCCCTCCCCCCCCCTCTCTCCCCTCCTCTCCGCGTCGTGCAACCGGCAGGACCAAGAAAAGCCCCGAAGAACTTGTCGTGGTAGCAACTCTCTGCTAGAGGTCCCTATTTCACATACAACAAAGTAAATGGATACATGTATATTTAAATATAACGCGTTGTAACGGGTAGTTTCTACTCTCGACAAACAAAGACATCTTAATCCCGAGTTTAAGACGGGGATTTCTCATAAGTCGGCGGAACAAAATTTTGTTTACAGTAAAGGCTATATTAGTGTAGCACTGAATACGTGTACAACTAAGTACAACGCACCAAGGACACGGATCCTTGATTCCTCGATACACGTTTCACGCACGTGCCTCGGCACACGTTCGAAATTTCCAACCAGTGTCGCCTCACAAAGAGAGATCGCGCCTCTTTCAACCTTATCGTCAGCTCAGTAACAAGGTGGCTGCTCCTCTTTCTCTCATCAACCGGCGGTATCGACACGCTTTTCGATTAATCAACGCGCGTCTCGGTGCGATGACGCGCGAAACAAAAAGCGCTCGACCGAATCGAGTCAGCGCTCCTCCTCGTCTGCGTCGTCGGTTCCGCACCCTTTTCTCGCGATTACTCGCGCGACGTCGCGGCGACGCGCGGATCGCGCGTGCTTGGCCCCCGCACGTGGGAATTCGCGGCGGAACAACGCGGACATTTTGTAAAGCGGCGCGGCTGGCGCGCTTTGTTCACGGCGAAGGCCCGCAAGACGCCTCGGGTTCGCGCCTTCGTTGAATGAAATCGTCTCTCCGCTGGGGAGTCGCCCATTCAATTTTATAATTACGAAATTGCTAATGGAGCAGAGCCGGCGACGACACGGTGCTCGCGACGACACAGGTCCCGCCTGGGGATACTTCTCCTCTGTGTCGCGATCGGATCTTCGGCCGAGGTGCGCCGCTTATTGTCCGATCCGATCGATCGCGCGACTCTCCGTCGGAGGATTTCTTCGTGCTTTCGCTTTTCGATCTTCATTCACGGGAGAGAAAGATTACTATTTAATCGCAATTTATGTAAAGTAACTGACAAGTAACTGGATTGTTTCGAACAATTGTTGTTGCTCGTAATTTTGTGTACTTACAAAACGTAATAACGATCGTGCGGGTATGTGACGACTTTTCAGTTTTGCGTAATGTTAACAACTAGGATTCCGTGAAGTTCTTTTGGTCCTCAGGTAATTCAAATAATTCTTTTATTTATTTATTTATTTTTTGTTTTTAATGTCGCGTTCGATAGCGACGACGGCACCATTAGATGTGTGTGTAGTAGTTTATGTTTTTTAGATATATTAATACTCCTTGTATGTTATTTTGAGAAGTCAGGTTTATGTTTTGCGTTGATTCCGTATTTCTGTCTTTGAGTTTCTGTGGTGTGGCATTCGTGCAGTATGTGTGTTATTGTTAATGGATGGTTATTGCAATGAGTGCAGGTGGGTGGTGTAGTTTTTTTGATTTTGTGTTCATGTGTTAGCTTGGTATGACCGGTTCTTAGGTAATTATTCCTTCTTTCCTGTTGTTAAATTTTGGTGTTTGCTGGTGAAAGTCTTGGATACTTTTGTGTAGTTGGGTGCTTTTAGTTGTTTTCCATGTGTTGTTCCATTCATTTTTTGTTACTTTTTTGCAAAAATAATTCTTTTAAAAATTGATAGAAAAAGAATTTTACGATAGGACTTTGTACAGTAATTTAAATAACAGTCAATTTGACGAAACAGTGGTTTTAAAAAACCCTGAATTTCTTTCAGAAGCCATTCAAGACGTGCCGCTTCTGTTGAGTTAAGTTGAAGAATTATAATGTCAAACTTAACAACAGTACAAAGTACGACGGTGAATATCGTGATACATTTTGGTATCATGTAATAAAGGAAAAGTGAATTCGGTGGATAAGTGACAATTTTCGCGCCGCGTGGTGCGACAATCGTTATCCGATCCTGCCGCTTATTATTATGTAATTCTCGGTGTTTGCCAACGATCACCGCCGTTTCTCATTCGGCTTACTTGGTCAGGGGATTTCATTTCAGGGGGAACATCAAAGTTCGCTCGGGCTTCTTTATCGAGAATGCAGCCGTACATGGCTTTAGCCAAGTGGATTGAGGCCACGCGAATAAGCCCGTGATCGAACGTAATAATTTCCCCGTTTCCATTTCACCCGGTGAATCATTCGTCGATCGGTGACATCGAAAGCGGACAATCGACTTGCACGGCACGATACGTGAATACGAGATTAAGCTTCGTCTATGGGACGCCAGGTCTAACTAACAATAACGAATCCACGATAATTGATATAATTGGTATCTTTTAGAAAACTATACGTATATATCTCGTACTTGGAAAAATATTTAAAGCAATGAGCGTCGTACTAAGGTAAAACGTGATTCGTACGAGCGTGATTTGTTTGTTCTGTCTTGTTATAGCCGAAAGGAAGACCTCGTTGGGAAAGGACTGGCACGGTTCCTGTTTGCGATGCGAGAAGTGTAACAAAACCTTGACACCTGGTAGCCATTCGGAACACGAGGGCAAACCTTACTGTAATCATCCGTGTTACTCTGCTCTGTTTGGCCCAGGAGGTGAGTGACGAGTGAATTTTCAGGAAGGAAGTTGACAGGTGTTTACTCAGAGTTATCAGCAGAAGATTTCTGTTCTATTTACTTATTGGATTTATTTCGCTTTGGTTCTCGTGAATTCTATTGGTTGCTTCGACTCTGTTTGTAACACGAATAACATACACTTCTAATCATAAGCATTGGAACACTTGTTCGTTTTGTTGATTCGAAATTTCATTTCACTTGATGTTTTTAGATTTTTTACGTTTTATTCACATCTACTGCTGCAGTGTTTTAATGAATTTTAGTTCGTTTAATACTTTACATCATGAGATGCATGTAACGTGAATAAAACAGAGATATACTACTTCTCTCCACGATTATGTCATTATCCAATCTTTATTATTCTGTAACTATGTTACCTATGTTATGTCTGAACTTAATAGAGAGCACTCTAGACAGCTGTAGACCTACTTATAGCTCTCTAGAGTGCTATAGACTTCTTTTTGTAGTATAATTTGCTCTTTTGTAGTACAATTTCCATTTCAATAATTTCGAATTCAATAGATGACAATTTCAGCCTGAGACAATACCTCCTAATTATAACACTCTTTTGTTAGCGTGTTTCAAAAATTTCAATTAAATTGAAGTTTTTTTTTTAGTTCTTTTTTTAACTATTTAGTAATTTAGATGGGCTCTTGTTTCGAAACATTTATTCTTGCGCATTGCAGGTTTCGGTCGAGGCGGCGCCGAGAGTTACATTTACAAAAAGTGAAAAAACCCTGGGGGCTTCGTGGCTATTTAATACTTATTGTTAATCCAACCGCGTTACCTGTACCGTAGGAAATAAATTTAATTGATAATAGGCATCCAAGTTTGTCTAAGCGTTGAGTACAATGTCTTTTGCAGGAATTGTGAAACGTATGGTTGCAAGATATGGAATACTTGAGATAATTAATTTTTTATATGGTTGTATGTTGTATAATGTATCTGTTTGCTAGTTATAAAGTTGAATAAAAATTTAACAATGCCAGTTTAAATTTTCTCGTTTTCTACAATAGGTAAGAAAGATATCTGTATCACCGGTTGTCACCACAGACGAGATCACAAATAAGGTATATGAATACCTTGTCTGTGTTTCTGGCGCATTAATTACTTGACCAACCTCAATCGTTTTACTTGATGTAATTCCTCAATTCACCGTTGTTTAAACGTAGAATGCGCTAAAAAACCCAGTGATTTTTTACTATGTCGGTATTTCAGGTCACGGGCCACGAAATCCCGTAAGATGCTTGGTCTGTTCGTATAGTCTGTGGCAGTGCATTCAAAAAATGGAGGAATATATGATAGGTGGCAGCTCTTGTATCATCTACGCTCAAAATTAAATGGTTCACATATGAATTATTTTTTAATATGCTAAAATTCTTTCATTAATTTTCTCAATTATAATGCGTTATACATTAAAATTTATAGAACAATTATGCTTCTGGTCATTACATATAAAATCATTTACGGATATTTACGCAATCTTATATTTTTAGTGATAAAAATTATGTTTTCATTAAATAGATTAAAAAACTCGATATAAAAAAAAACAAGAATTTCTTGGTACTTTATATATTTTTATATTTTACACGCATTCTACAAATTTTTAAAATCTTAAACTTCCCAAAATTGCATAAAAATCTGCAGTTTATTTACAAAAATGATCTTTCACTGCACTTAAATTATTTGATATGCATTGTAATTGAGTGAAAGTTCCTTTATTCGCTAAAAGACAACACCAGACGAATTTCATATAAACCTCATATTTATTTAAAAAGGATGTACAGAGTTTTGTTTGCAAGTATCAACAGCGAGACTCGGCAAGAGCGGCGCACGGAACAAGAATATCACACAGGACGAAATGACAGCGAAATGAAAGGAAAATAAAGAAAAATAAAATAATGAAGAATAGACGATAGAACTGTTTGTTACTCGGATGAAAAGTCCACGGGGCGCGACATCCAAGCTGAAGTCTCGATTTCACAAGTATTTCGCTCTACTGTGGGTGTACCTCATTTCGTTTGAATACTGCGCGGAAAAAAAGTGATTCTCCTCGTGACGCATCAATTTTCTTTTCCCTTCTTTTCTCTTTTTTTCTGCTTTTTTATTGACGATTCGACGTTAATATATCGCGTGCTTTCCTCTTTTTGCATTTTTCGATGATCCTTTCTTTCTTACTTTTTTTTTTTTTTTTTTTTTTTTTGTTTCCTGAAACGCTTTCATTTGATGGAAGCTAGTCTCTCGAAACATTACCGTGATATAGCTCTCTCCAGTTCTCTCTTTTCCTCCCTCTCTCTCTTTCTTTCGACGGATTTCTTTGGCAAAACTTATTACACATAGGTCGTCCATACTAATTAATAAATAATAGAAGGCATTAAATAATCGTATAATAATAATGATGATAATAGTATAATAATAATAATAATAAAAATAATAATAATAATAATAATAATAATCATGTGAATAATGGGCGAAAAAGATAGCGATAATAGCAGATAGAATAAAAAATATAATAATAATAATAATAATAATAATAATGATAAAAAAGAAGAATTCATAATCATTTCATCGTTACGATAATAATAATCATAATAGATTAACAATGTGAAGTACGCGTTGGTTGGAATCCCGACAAGGTGATAAAAAAAGTTGCAATGAACGTCAGATCGAATTCACTTGGCCGATCATCGACCCTACGATTGTATCTGCTGTGTACCGTGGAAGTATTTTGTAGAACGGTAGATGTGAAACAAGGATGAACGAAAGAAAGCTCGTTTTCCTTCGATAGCGGATAATATATCACGATTTGTGAAACGATAGTGCCAATATTCGAATTTGTTGCAGCCTCGAAACAGTAAACGGCACTGCAATTTCTCCCTCCCTCCCTCTCTCTCTCTCTCTCTCTCTCTCTCTCTCTCTCTTTCTTTTCATCTCGCTCCATTTCTCTCTACTTTTCGTCTTCTTCTCGACTCGCCGATTTCCATGTTCCTGTTTCTTCCTTTTACGACACGCAACACTACAATACGACAATTTATAAATAGCAATTATTCCGCAATGAGAGATCGCTTTTACAGATCCTTTATCTTTTGCGACGAATGTCGGCAGAAACGTAATCGCGTTGGCGGGTTGAATATCTAAAGAACACAACTAGCAGGGAAGGACGAAATATCGGTTTTAAAATCACGGTGACGCTCCCTTTCTTTCTCCTTTCCTTTCCTTTTCTTCAGTTTCTTTTTCGAACGATCGGCAGAATAGAATAAACGAGATAATTCGAACAAGTTGTTCATCTGACGCTCGGATCGATAAATCGGTTGCGAGCACGCTTAGGATCGATATTGTTGTTTCGATCGTTTCATTGGAATTGTACGAATTGTGCACACGTATAACGATGCCATGCGAACATAGAAGTAACGATGGAAAAGGTGAAAGACCGTACGAGTCATTTGCAAAACTTTAATAAATATATTCTAATAAAATTCAAATTAAAAAAAAAAAAGAATATCGATAGAAGACAATAAATATAACAAGATATTCGCGAAGTTATCGACAACTCTTATTGTTCGTACGAGATACGCTCGAGAAATTCTAATTCGTTAATTATGAGATAACTGTGATGCGAATGAAATCGCGTTGGGAAACCTATTTCACGGTGGATTTCTCAAGCGTGACGCGATACTTTAATAATCACGTGTAGTCGGATAGATTCTTTTTTTTACATGAATGATTAATTAAAATATTTTGACATGTTGATTGCACTGCTTGTAATTTTCATTAAATAGAAGCGACAAACATCGTAATTATCCTCGTGAAGGTGAATAAAATTTGCTCTCGTAACTGTGGAATTCAGACGAGGGGAATGTAGAGTACACAGATACAGCGTTTGAATTGTACCGCGCGTCACGTGACCGCCACGAAACTTGCCGCGCATGCCCAGAGCATTGCGTGCGCACGAATCGTGTGCGCAGATCGCGAGGCGCTGGACACGCGCGCGTAAATTTCCTTATTAAGGTTACGAATTAACATTTTTGCCCGTTAATCATAAAGAAATTGCGAGGCACATAACTTCTCATTAAAATCGCGATGGCCAGACGTTAATTACAGTTCCGCGATGCTTGCTGTTATTCTTTTTCTTTTCGAAATGTTCCGCTTGACGCGATGCCGGAAGTACGTTGTTGATTTCCGTAGTGGTGCGCGAGAGTGGCGAAGCCGTTGGACGGAACGCGGGAATAATCGCGATCAACCGGCCGTTACGGAAGTGTTCGCGATTCCGTTTTATAAGAAAAAGTTCGTGACAAGATATTTGCGACCGCGGAAAGATACTCGTGACACGATCCATGCCCGACGATGGACGACAGTCTTGATCGAAAGGTAACGACTTTCTTGCATCGTACTCTTGGCCATTCTCGCTGATTTTCAACCGGTGACGATACGGAGCACGCGTTTCACGACTTTGTTTCGCTTTTCACGCTTTCCCGATTTCACGATCTGCATTCCCCCTTGCTTTGTACATTCACGCCGATCCTGCACGTCGCTCGCAAATTCGCGCACTCGTTTCGCAATCTCTAAGTCGCTTTCGAACTGCCATTAAAACTCTGCCTCTGCCGTAGCTACGCGATTCGCATGCAATTCTCATTTTCGGCAATCCGTCTGTGGTCTTTGGTTTCTACAAAAAATATATATAATATCCTTAACAGTAATGATCGTTACGTCGATTCCTGATTTAAAAATTTCAATAAACTTATTCGTTATATCTACTGTGTTACTTATATCGTTTGTGGGGATTTGTAAGGGGTGGGGGAAGGTCGTCGTGCTTATTTGAAGAAAGAACGTGCCGTGTTAGGCAGTTGACTCTGTTTTACACGGGTAATATATATATGTATACACGTACATATATGTATATATGTATACATAATATGTATACATATAAGTATATATATATATATATACATGTACATCATTCTTTTTCTTCACTTTATATATATGTACACGTTCTAACGCCGTCGGTAACAAATGTGTCCATCTACATTCGCGAGATGGGCAACGGATCGTCAACAATGGATACGAACGACGCGATGCGTCAGTTCGTCGGGAATGCACGGGCACATTTGGAGGGACGACCGAATCGCGGGAATTCTGTAGAAATTATACTAACTGAGGATCATTAAATTAAACTACCTACAATTATGCGCACTCTACACGAGTACCGACACTGTCGGTAACGCTCGCGGGCCAATCTGCAATCCCGACCGCGTAACTAGACAGCATTGTCCTTGTAGTGTTTGCTGGACCAGACACTCGTCGAGTCGTTGCACTGTCCGTCCGAGATCGCGAGTGAGATCGTCAACATCGACATATGCAATGCTTACACAGGGTTTTCGAACCCTCGTGACGAAGGGTTTCGTTAACAAATGATCTTTAATCACAATTACCATCAACGATCCGATGAATTGCAAACAGCGTTCGATGTTTGGAAATAAAACTTATACGTCGCACGATGGGTTCTCGATGTTTCGATCGTCATCTAACGCGCGTTACAAGAAAATTTCGAAAAGTCTCTATCTCTCTCGCGTGACGCTCGTACGAATCGAGACGAGGTCCTCCAAAGCGCGATATGCTGATTCCATCGTGATTAACGTTGCGTTGCATTGACACGAACGTGTATCTGGTCACAGTCCGCCCATTCTTCCATATCTCTTCTTGTTCTTAAGGGAAATTCGCCATGTGGTTATCTCAGGTGTTGCCAATCGTACTCGACGATAACAGTTCGTGGTTGCTCGTTCTTGAACCTTTTTTTTTTTTTTTTTTAGTAAAAAGAGATCATTGCTTAAATTTCAGCTTGGTTCCTCGTGATATGGCGTCCGGACTGATCGATCACTGCTCCAACTCCAGCAAGACACTTTGTCCGAAGTAGTTTGTCTTCTGTTTGGCCGTCGTTTAATCAGGCCAAATAAAGGTCCGTCGGCGTGGAAGTGTGATCCGGCTTGGTACACGCGCTTCCGGTCGGGGAAGCGGCACTCGCGCCGCTGCTCGCCCTGGTTGCCGCTAAAGGCGAACGACTAGCCACGTCCGTGCTATTCTCTGGCCCTGTGTTATTACATCCGCCGCCCTGCTGCGAATTGCTGTGGGAAGACGCCAGCGTGTCCCCGTTACAGTAGTAGTACGTCGAGTCTGCAAAGTAAGATGCTATTTACTTTCCAATACCATCGCGGTGTCTTATCACCGGGGAGCTTTTCACATTTTCACGTTACGACAGCTCGAGTGTTATTCTTTGACAAAAATTAATCTCCTCGATGTCACTTTCGCAATCGCGAATATCGTAAATGAACTTAGCGCCATGATCACAATGGATGCGCATTTTGGAGAACGTATATATGTTGCTCCGATGTATAGATCATTGTGTTCGTCAAACATCCACTGTAATCATAGTCTTACTCTGGCAAGAGTATAGTTGAGACAATATTCAACGACTTCGAGTGATTTTCTTTATTTTGGACAAAGAACGGGAACCTAAAGTATGACTGCACGTTGTTAGTGCGTTATGAGACACGAGACCACGAAACGTATAATCCGTTTTTCGACGGGATGACCATCGTTCGTTAGTTACGAGCGCGGCGAAATTGCGAAATAATATTGTAGAAAGAGGAAAAGTCGTGCCGCGAAACTTCGATTCTACGGTGTCGAGTACGAGTACACACGTTACGTCACGTGCAAGGAACGAGCCGAGAACGTATCGCATGTCCGACGAAAAAAATTGTTTATTATCCCGTTCATTGTTATGTACAGGAATATGCATAGTCAGGTAGGCCGAGCATTTCACCCGCGGTAATAATATCGCGATCTATGAAGTGCCAGCAATCGTCCGTTATGAAAGGCGAGCATTGAGTCGTGGCCACTTCGAAACCGGCCCCCTGTACCACGATTCCGCGAGCTTTTTGCAGTCCGATCTTATCCGCGATATCTTGGAACGTATAATAAAACAGCGCCGGGTTTCTTTAGTTTTAGAAAGTTAGATCCGATTATGCCCGACCGTTTTTCTTCCACAATGTACGCGAGCAAGATATTTGCTTGGTTATTCAAGTCGCGCTTTCGTCGATGCTGTGTTCCGACATAGCCTATCAATGAGTTAGTACTAGACATTTTCGTTGACCCTAATCTAATCGGTACTCATACTCACTGTTTACTTACTGAGCAACCCGCTTGTCGCTGCTCCATAACCATATCCACTGTACGGTGCGCTCGAGTATTGAGAGTACGCTGCACTGTATGCATAGTCGCCACCACCTAAACAAATATCGACATGCAATCCCGTTAGACGGTAATTTAAATCCCTGTCGACCGGAACGAGCAGAAAATGTTTCAATTCTCAGTTCTAATCGCAAGATAAACGACTTGTATCCCCGAAACTCCATTCGAGTTTCCTCGTTTGGATGATAAAGGGCGAGTTAACGCACGTAGGCAATGATGGACCGTTGATCCACGAGGTCGATAAGTCAGAGTCCTTCAAGGACGGACCCTGACTTACCTTCCGTTCAACCGTTTTCGCTTTTTCTCAATTCGTTTTTATCGTCGTAATCGAGAACGAGAAGAGGATGTGAGAAGGGCTGTTTGTGTTCAGTACTCACCGGTGGCGTAGTGTCCGAAACTGGGAAGCATCGTGGAGTACGGCGGTATCGCAGATGCTACCTGGGGCTGAGAAACTGGCGGCTGCAAGACCGTCAGTCCGGGATCCCCTCCGGGGGTGTTGGGGGCCGCGGGGGTGGCGTTTGTATCGTTCTGCAAGGAAATCGGTGGACTCTGCTCTCCCCCGCCGGCCCCCACCCCGACATACGATACTGCGACGGTACTGCTCTCTGCTATGGCCATGCACAACACAACACGACATTCGAGTCAAGCACTAGCTAACGATCAGCGCCTTACGTCTAAAGCTTAATTAAATTGTCTCTGTAGTAAGTAAGTAGGTCTAAAGAGGGGGCACGGGGGGAGTTGGGGAATGACAGGACACGACGGTGAATCGTCAGTTACATGGAAATTATCCCGGCAACAACGTACACACAACACGAACACTTTCTTATAGAGAGCAGTTGGCTCGCACCGAGGCCCGTAATTGTCTACATGCGATCTCTTGACAAGGGAAAAACGGGTGCAATTACGTTCTGTACATTATGCGTCTTCTCGATTTTCTCGGCAACGTTTTCCACGCAAGGAAAATTCTTCTGTGTACAGAGGGCACGTGAGAGATGCTCTTTGGTTACTTATTAGTTTGGTAGCAATTTCGTTTTGAACGGGAGGAGAGGACAATCGAGGACGGATGTATCTTTTTTTAGTCGAAATTAACGATCACGATTCCACGTACATTCCAACAAAGAAAAGAAAAAAAAAAAAATCGGGGAAAAAAAAAAGAATGACCAATATGGTACTAGCTCAGGAGAGAGTATTCACTCGAACTGCAGGTTAGAACCGGGCTAGAACCGTAAGAAAACTAAAGAGGTGGCGAACTCACCGGTGGTGTGGTAAGGAGACATGTTAGCCCCGTCCAATGTTTGGCTCAATTTTAGTTCTTGCATCGTCAGTGGCGCGAGCGGCGTCAAAGTACCACCTGCTATTAAGGGATCCCCATTTTTCCGTTATTTGCGATTTTCGTATCGTTGGCTGGCGATCAAGGCGGAACGAACGACAAACGACACGCGTCACTATCGTGAAAGCACCTTCCAAATACGTACTCTCGGTTTCGTTCTATTTTTCTAATTCGGTCGGTCGGTGTGTTGCGTTTCTCATCGGACGAGCCTCGCGTTTCTCATCGAAATGAAAATCGAGACGCGAAACCGATTAAGACCGAGCGTTGTTACGCCCTCTGAACAGATGGACGACTTTCGAGGAGCCGAGCCGAGGGGTGAGTGCTAGTTTCCGCGAGCTTGGAGATCCGGTACCGTACCGATATGTCCGGCTCGTACATATTAACGGCGAGAAGCAGCAAGCCGTGCAATCGACTTGGCCCGACCGTGTCGTCCTTCAAAAATTCTTCGATCTACGCGGCGAAGATCCCCGATTGAATTTCATGAGATGAAGCGGCCGTTACACGGCTCGCTTCGTCCATGCCGAAAAGCACCGACCGAAAGAGTTTTCCGCGGCCCGGCGTGACCGAGTTGCTCGCAACACGTGCCACCCGGAGAAAGTTTCGTCTTTACCGTATATACGTATACACGTGCATACATATATGTATATATATAACTCGTGTAGTATTGATGCGTACAAAAACAGAAAGAGAAAAAGAGGGAGAGAGTGAGTGAGAGAGAGAGAGAGAGAGAGAGAAACAGATGGAGAGAGAACATCGTCGATGGTTGCTTTTCAATAGCGTTTCGAAGGAGTACGCTCCGCCGTTGATCGACCGCCGTTAAACGGCGCAAGAAAGAGAGAAACGAGAGACAAGAGGAGCACAGAGAGCGGAGATAGAGACTAGACGAACGAATGAATACAGAGTGTCGACGATCGAGCGTCTGAACTCGATAATTCAGCAGCGATTAGTTCAGACACATTCGAAAGGAGAGAAAAAAATAAAAAAAAAAAAAAAGAAAGAAAAAAGAACGTACGAATGGGATTCTCTGTCACCAGTCTACGCGGTGTGGTTGCAGGTGTCGCAAGCGAAAGTAGTTCGAAAGTAGCCGAAAGAGACGAAACTCGGTGGATAGTGAGTTTGATAGGAGAGACCTAGAGGTACACCCTGATTGTAAGAGATACACACAGAGAGAAAGAGAAAGATACAGACGGATAGATAGATAGATAGATAGATAGATAGAGAAAGAGAGAGAGAGAGAGAGAGACCACCGAATGGAGCGTTCCGCCACCTCTTCTAGCACCGTAGCCGCTGCTCAGCACAGCTCATGCATTATTAAAGCTATGTATTTAGCTGATATGGGTATGCAAAGCAAGACGTAAGCCGCAATAATAAGCGTAAAGGGAAGAGTGGGACGTAAAGGGACGTAAAGAGAAGTAAAGGGAGGCAGGCATGGAAAGAGGTGGGCAAATGGAGAGAAGGAACATCGTGGAAGATGGAGAGGAGAGAATGAGAGAGGATAGCAAACGACGAAGGAAGGGACGACGATGGTGGTTTGTGCTAGGTCGACTAGGAAAGGGGCTTGGTACACACGGGGGCATTATATACAAGAGATTGCGGTGCACACACTGTCCGGGATTTTGTGCGAAAGTGGAGGAGAGAGGGGCAGTGAGAGAAGAAAGGAGGGTGTGCAGGAGGGTTGAACAGAGAAAGAACTAGTCGCTCACCTATGGTGCCCCCTATGGGCGGGGTGTAGAGATGGGGCGTTTGCGCTTGCGTCATCGTGCTGATGGTGCCCAGGGAGTCGTACAGCTCGGCGGAGGTGGCAATCGCGTTCCCGGGGAATCCTCCGTGTTCGTAGTAACCTCCGCCACCGCCACCTCCGCCTCCTCCGCTGCTGCCTCCGCTACCGCCTCCGCCGCCGCCACCTCCGCCGGTTCCAGTGCCGTTCGTGCCGCCGCCGCCGCCGCTCGCACCGCCGCCACCGCCGCCACCAAGCTCGCTCAGGAGCTTGTGTTCGTCCTTGATGCTCCATTTACTCGACCACAGCTGCAACAGAAGCGCCGGATGCTGCAGGCAAAGTTCGAGTGTCGGCGAGAACGGGCTACTTGTTCGCAAGAAACGCCAAGGATTGACTTAGGTGTTAAGCTGCTCTTCCTGATCTTTTTTCTCGCCCGATGCTTTGAGATAGTTGTTCGCTGCTTTCAATGGATGCAGAAACACAGGGAAAGAAAGAAAGAAAGAAAGAAAGAAAGAAAAGAGAAAATACGTACGTTCGAATACAATTGGTCACCGTTGTAGTTGCTTCTTTGCCTCTTCAGGTCATCCTCGGGATGATCGTTCAGGTCTCGGTTGTCGTCTGCAATCAAAACCCAAAAACCATCTGCATTGCGGTGCTCTCTGTGTTCGACCGTCCACGTCACACCGGACGCCTACGTATCTACGTACGTGTGAACGAAAATCATAGAAGCTAACTGTGGCGTTTGCGTTGGGACGCGATAATCGGGCCAGCAGAACGAATCACGGCCGGAATACTCTGACCGCTTAAGCTACCTCTCCGCGTCTATCAATCCGCCGATCCCCGTTGGGCTCTATCTCACCGTCGGCTAGCATACGTGGTCCCGTGTATATTACCCACGAATCAAGACACAAATTAAACGTGGCCACGCGAAACTAAATTGAATCTGTCGGACGGTGGCGCGTATAGAGGGACGGTGTATGGCATTGATAGATAGAGAAACAATTTCGATTCCATTATATGTCTTTATTATCTCCCGGCTATCCCGCCGGTTTAATATAGAAACAAGCACGTGGGACGAGTGCCGGTACATCGGTGGGTGGATTGGGCCAAGTGGGGTGGCCGGACGTATACCGTTATACCCTTTTAGTTGTTGGACCGCGAGGGGCGGAGGAGGGTGGCGGGCATGGAAGGAGGATGAAACTAACCAACGATTTCCAGCCTGTGCAGGACTCGGGAAAGGGAAAACGGACGAGGTATACGTTCGGTGGGGGTAGATGGTCCAACGTTCGGGTATCTCGAATAATTAAATGACCATCCGAGGGTAGATGGGTGGAGTACGTAGCATAGGGCTCGTTAAACCTCCCTGTCAAGTTGTGATTGTCCGGCCGGCCGACGGTCCCGACCATTCGACCGGCAGGGTTTGTTTCTGGACCGCTATAAAACCCCTGTTTCAAACGCGGCGCACCGGTACCGTGGGCTTCCATGAACTTGCTTGAATTTTACGATTCGATTGGGCCGAGTTAATCGTCTGCTATCCCGTTCTCTCTATTTCTACCTAACTCTATGTTCTATGCTCCCGGCTGTGGAGCTTGGTTTTCGTGTAACGTTACCGTCCCCGGATTTCATTAGAGTTTAGAGGGCGAACGTGCGTTCGGGAATTCGTTTAAAATACATCTCGGCTGGAAGGAACGTAAGAGCGAAATGGGAAGAAGGACCGATCTATCGACGAAACGTTTTTGGTCGGTGCTTGCGATTAGTATGGCGCGACGAGCGCTTTGGTGTTATTACTAGTTTGACATCTCGCAATTTATACATGCTCGTTTCAATACAATCGTGACGCTCAATATTTCACTACTAGTGTTTACTACGAAATTTCGAAATACATTCATAGTATATTTGTTAAGAAAAGTTCTCACAAGTGTTCAAACGTTCAAACGGATCTTTCAACGAGCTATAACGTTAGAGATGGATTCTCGAGTGAAATGTCGAAATCCCGAAGTAGGATCGTGGATCATGCGTCGACAGCGTTATTTATACGTTCGATAAAGTAGCTAAGACGCGTGCTCGGATCGAAGAATCCCGTGGGCTTATTACGAATTTACGAAACAACCTCTCGAGGGAAGCGTTGCAATCTATCGGGGCTGTTTGTTGTCGCGTTACATCTGCGCGCTCTTGCCCCATGCACGAGTCCAAAAGGCCGTGCGTTGTCCCACCCTATATTCGTGGACGGCGAGGCGTAGGGGACCAGCACACCGGGACCAGATTCACCCCAGAGTCCATTATTACCCGTGTATTGTATTGCTTAACATTGACTCAATTGCTTTCGAATAACGCGGCCTCCCCCCGCCCGGTCTCTCTCGCTTGCTCGTTCGCTCGTTCGCTCGCTCGCGCGCGTACGCTTTTGCCCTCCAACAGAGCATCAATCGAATTATTCGATTTACTGCTCTTTTCGGGGGGAGAAACGCTGACCTTCCTTCCGCCATAACTCAACCACTGTCAAATCTGTCGAGGACCAGTGACCGTAATTTTGCAGAAGTTACAAGAATTTGCATTAGACAGCATAACCGTCCGGCGCGCGTACCTATCGACGAATTTATGGCACCAGCCACGGAGAACCTAATCCCCTCGCCAGCCAAGATTTTACACCACTTTCTTCCGATATAATCGCCCATAATTCTCGTCGTTGCACCCTCGGCTGTGCATTACCGTTGAACACGATTAAGAACTATGGATAGATTCTTCGTTGTCACGCTCTTCTTCGCCATTTCGTTCAGAGAAAGAACTGCCAGTCGCAGGAGACTCAGATGATTGTTAATAGTAGTTTCTGTCGAATAATATTTTTCTATTTATTTCCCAACGTGTCTACGAAAGTGCCATGCGAAAGTATCGGAGCTCTTGCCACGGAAGAAGTTTAAGAGACGACTATTACGATTATAATACTACAACTGTAATTTGAAAATGTACGTAGAAGATGTTATATGGGAACACGACGAAACTGACGCAACGATTTTACTCTTTATTACACTCTTCCCTCTCAATCTCTCAATCGCTCATATCTGACAAGTATCCGTCAAAAGAAACTTCTACATTCCACGTATCGAAACATGCTTAAACGGTGAAATTGAAATCGTGGAATTCCTCAGAGTGGATAGGATTCCTTTCACACTGCCCGTATCACCGTCCTGTAAATACAAATAAACGCAAAGTGTCGAGCCTATCGTCGACTTACCCGCTGCAAAAAGGAATACAAATTTGTGGTCTACCGATCCTTTGCTCGGAAACGTGAACGGCAATTTACTTTACATATCGCGGCCGGCCTTCTTGTCTCATCGACGGTGCCGGTTTTTTTTGTTGGCTCGCGACAGAAAACGTATCGCGAGTGTACGAAGTGTTTCACCGCAGATCGCAGCAACGCTCGTTGAAATTCCAACCGGTTAAGAGGCGCAGGCTCGCGAGAATAGCGGCGATGATCTCCCCGGAGGACAGGGAGACTAATGTGTCGTTGCCGAGGGATAGAAGCGGCTGTGGTCTGTGAAGTTTATAATCTAATACGCGTACCCTCGGCCGAGCCGCAAAACACTGAGTGCTCTGGCCGCGGACGCGACCACTTTTGCGACCGCATATCGCCGCTCTCATAATCCGATTATATCGAATTACTCGCGTACCATCGGCATCGCCGCGCCATCCAGCTCCGCGATGTACGAATCGATATGTATGTACGTACGTGCGTGTACGTGCAGCTCTGCGCGCCACGCCAGTCCGTGTGACTTTTCATCCAGTACATTGACGCTTCTCTCTCGTAGAGTTCGTTTTTTCTTTTTACTATTTTTTTATTTTCTTTTTTTTGGGGGGGGGGGGGAAGTAGATTCAGTCTTTGGGAAATTGAGTTGACGTTTGGGAAATGTTGGACGTTTCGTTGGTAGATTTTTCAATTTAATTTAACCTTTCGATCATCTGTGCTCCGAGTGAAATTTCATACGTGAATTTAATTTTAGAAAACTTTAACGAAAGAAAATAATTTGATCTTTAATTTAAAATTAATAGAATAAATTACCTTAGGGATAACGGCGTTACATTTTTTTTATAGATCTTGTAGGAAAAAATAATTGCGAGCTCGATGTTGAATTAAGATGAATTTTAAATGTAAAAGTTTCATAATTAAGCCTGTTCGACTTTTAAAATATTACATGATTTGAAGTTTAAATCGACGTGTGTAAGTCAGATTGGTCTCTATCTGTAAAAATATTTAAATTACTTGTACGAAAGTACTATATAATTTATAAACAATTTGACCAACCAAGTTTCAAACTTAAAAAGATCATTTCGACTGAGAAAGTTCGTAGTCTGGTGATTAGTGACGGATCGTAGGAAACAAAAAAGGGGGTCAATTCGAAGGGTTGACGATTCGACGTATGAAAGTCAGATTGGTCTCTATCTGTAAAAATATTTAAATTACTTGTACGAAAGTACTATATAATTTATAAACAATTTGACCAACCAAGTTTCAAACTTAAAAAGATCATTTCGACTGAGAAAGTTCGTAGTCTGGTGATTAGTGACGGATCGTAGGAAACAAAAAAGGGGGTCAATTCGAAGGGTTGACGATTCGACTCGGCCCGGAGGAGAGGCCAACCGCTCGCGGCGACTTCTGTTCGCACCTCTTCGAGAGACAAGGCAACGAATCGCATCGGGGATTCGTGTTACGCGTTCAAAATTTGGCTGAGTTTCTCCTCGGGTCGAAGCAATGCCGCGTCGGCCACGTGTCGAGCCGGCACGTGTTGAGAATATTTCGGGACGCGTTATTCACGCAATGACAGCAGAATGAATCGCAGCACGTGCTGCTCGACGTTTGACTGATACTCCTAATGTGTGTATTTATTTGTGTGTGTGTGTGTGTGTGTGTGTGTAGCTAATCTTGGTCAGGTCGCGGTGACGCTCGAAATCATTTGATCGTCGATTGGATTAGGCTTGATTAAAGTCGGGATATGTTTGGATAGATTTATAATTGGTCATCGTGATTAGATCAGAGATCGAAGGTTTAGACTTTGCGTTCGTTAACATTGGAAGATGGACGAGTTCAGATTTTACATTTGTCATGTTGGGAGACAGCTTGTTATTGGTTTGTTCGGGAAAGTGAAGTGATCTGTCATTCAATCAATCGTATAGGTTCTATTATTTTTTAATAATTTTATTTTTCTTTTTATTTTGCTTTCTCAAATTGGCAATTTGACTAATCTACGACTAGCTCGTGAATCACAAGTTCAAACGTTCTCGTTTCATTTTCCTTTCCCTTTTCGCCCTTAATTCGTGCAAAATGACGGCCCTTTTGGCCACGAATCCTTCTGCACTCGACCAAATAAGGTGACGAAAATTCAAGTTTCGCGACGAGTTGGCGAGACAATGGAGGCTTACAAATTGAATGGGACGAGCGACATAACGTCACCGCGGTATCATCGTTTTCGCGAAGCACACCGACTTCCCCATTGTTTGGTATACCAAAGGGACTGCGGCGAAACTCGTGCCGATTTACTCGGCTGTAACGTCGATCTAACCGATATCTCCTTTCTTGCTCGGCCTTATATAACCTGCTGGCCAACAGTCGCGAGTGAAATGTAGCCGCGACGCCTTCTGCGATCCGATCTGACGTTTACATAAGCTCGTCCACTCTTTTTCTCCTCGTGCACCGTCACTACCTATTATTCTTTTTTCGAATAAAATGTCGGTTCTGTACACAGATAATTATCGATCGACAAATTGTAATTTAGATTGTTAAACTTGTTCCCGAAAGTTCGTCGTCTGGCCATCTGACTTGGAGGTTCTAGGTTCAATTTCAACTTCTTAATCCGACAAATTCATTCAACTTTTGCCCAAGCACTCAAAATACTCATTGTCAGCACGACACGATTGAGTTTCAATTTTTCTGAATCTCGACAACTTAGAGATTCCATCGATTGATTTCCCAATAATTCGTCAGAGTCACCTAATTAATTCATTTTTTAACAATTTGTCAATGTCTGCCTATTCTTCAAACGCCCAAACGCTCTCAAACAATGTAAACGCGATTGGTCACGGATTTGCCTGGAACTATGTTGCAAGCGCTTGTAGCGAGAGTAATCAAAGGTCGAAGGATCATCGACATCGAGGAATTCAATGACTCACCGTCGTCGGTGCGTTTTCTCTTGATGCTGTTGCCGTTCGGATCCTGATGGTGCGTCGGGATTCCCAGGATACCGCTGATGCTGTAAGCGTTGGGAGTGGTCGCCGCCGGGTGACCCGCTGCCGTGGCAGGTGCATGGGCTATCACGGACACGGAACCACCTGATCCTGGCTGACCTTGCTGCTGACCTTGCTGCTGCTGCGCCTGCTGTTGCTGATGCGCGTGCTTCGCCTTCTCCGCCGCTTTGTTCCTCACGATCCTGCGGAACAATGTACGAGTCCAGCTACATATAGTTGCGCACAGAGTCTAACTTATTGTTAGTCATTAAGCCAGCCGCCAGTCAGGCTTGCTCTCCGCGGTTTTAACCACGCAGCGAGTAATTGAAACGGTGTTGGGTGTTAGGTGTGACTTGATTGGTTTTAATCTCGGGTCGGATCGGATACGAGTGGAATCTTTCGCGACGCGAGGGATCGATGGGAACTGGAATTGGTTTTTTTTCTTTCGCAATGGAGTCTTTGGATGCTCAAGTAGTCGGAGAAGTTAATTTGCCAGATACAGGTATACTCGTAGTCATTTAGTGAGTTTAGTCAACTAAACATGTGACTGAATTGTATAAAATGGTCTCTTCGGTAACGCGTGTGACGATTTCGAAAAATATTTCGAAAGAAGCACTCGTAGGAACCTGCTTCTATATTGTGAAATTGTAAGAGGAAATACTCGTTCGTCCCAATGTTGTCTATGCAATTTTCAATAGTAATTGCGATTGCTCGGTCAGTTTTATTTTTACATGTTTGTGAACCACGTATTTTTACACGACTCAATGAACCAGAGTCAATCGCGGCTGATTCGCTTCTCAGTTGCTAACAGTACTCGCAACGTGCGCGCTTCGTTAATAATCTCCGTTTTTCAAGAAACACGTATCAAACGTTTCAATCCAAAAACGACGAAGAATCAAGCTACGCGTACAATCAAATTGCCTTAAAAAAAAAAAAAAAAAAATATGATAAATCTACCACGCGTCCAAGCAACAGTGCATCACACATTCCCTCCCCCCTCCCGCAGACAACTAGAAATTACGAGATACCGGTCTTCCCAGTGCACAGTCGTGGATGATTGATTACGATTACGCGGGTCACTTCGCGCACGATCATTCTCTCTACCTACCACGCGCTTCCTACCACACGCTGCAATCTCTCGCTCCGCTGTTCTACTGTCGGTGTTCGTGAATCAACGCACAGCAACGCTTACTATTGTTGCGGACGGGCATGTCGGACAGCCTGCTCCACCTTCGATTCTAGAATAGCCAGAGTGACTCTGCGGAACGGTCGCGTATCATAATCGTATCAAAGCACTCGGTAGACGTCCAGCCGGAGCTGTAACGAAGTCTCGTGGCTCCTCCTGCTGGCCCTTCCGTGCCACTATCATCCGGCCGTGCGCCGACCGCTTGTTATCCGTGATATATTATCGCGCGCGGTTTCAATGGTCAGCCAGCACTACGACGTCAAGTCGTATCAATTATCCTGGCGAATATTCAACGGCGTAACGTTGTTAATCTCGCCGCGTGTCGCGTACCTACGCAGCCCGATTCGCGGAAGAAGCCACAGGCGACCACCGTTTCATCGACTACGCCCTCTCGGGCTCTCGTGGCGAACGGAAGTGACACCGGGTACCGCTAGTTACACTGCTCTCGAGGCTCGACGAAGCTTCGATCATGATCGTGGAAGAGGGATTTTCTGAAGATTGGTTTCGCTGGCTTTTTCAAACAGCTCGGTGGCCGAGAGTTTTCATAAAATATTATATCATTTTTATTATATCAACACGTTAATTTCGTTACATTTTTCATTTCACAGTGTCATTTAGATGTTTGTTAGTTATTTACAGAAAGAACAATCGCGTTGGAAGTTGTTGATCGCGATCGTCAAACCTAGGAAGGTAACTTCGAAAAATTGTTTGCCATTTTCTTTCGCATGTTCAACTCGTAACGTCACCAATTAACAGACTGTGTATTTCTATGCAAGTTCATATTTTTACTTTAGCCTTTTGAGGAATTGACTCATTGTTAGTCAGATTTGGAACGTTTGAGATTGTTTTGACGATCATCGAATTTGGAGAAGAATCTCTAATTTTTAGCACCTTTGGTGTAGACGTGTGGGTATGTCAATTAATTGTCGATGGTATCGGTGTCAGTGGAATAATATTAGCGGTAAAGTTCTCGCGGATAATAGGTCAGCGGTTTCGCGCGATAATGACCGAGCGCGTAATGGATCGACATTAAGTCGTTCGTTTCTGGCGTGGATGTGTTTGTGGGCTAGGTAATCGTGGGGGTGCGAGCTACGGCGATCAATCAGATGACACCTGTTGCCCGATCTCCCTGGTTCGTTCGCCACCTTCGCCAATTCGCAACAATTAGCAACGATCCTTATCAGGGTTAGACTCTGGGGTGACGCCGAGTAACAACGATCCTAAATCGTTCGACCGTCTGATATCTTCACGGCAAATTTGTACCAAAACTTTCTGCTGCGACCACACGATTCGATAATTCTATACTAGGAAATAACAGAAAAACTCTTCGAACGTTCGGTAACAATACTTCTCTGCTAAAAATGATCGTATCTCTTGTAAAAAATGCTACAAGCTGATATCTTTAGAAACGTGGATTCGTTTTTCGATTTCGTGGACTTATCTAATATTGGAAGCTAAGAGCACGTAAAATGCTCGATAGTTTATTTACGAAATGACTTTACGAAGAATTGAATCATAATTGAAGCTGCTGTCACAAAGTACATTCGATCTTTCTTTTTTTCTTCGTTTTACGGATCAGATCTTTTGAAATATTAACTTCACTGTGACACCGACACTTATTGAATGTTTAATAACAATAATAGCAACGATTTATTTCACATTCGAGAATCACTAGTTAATACACGATCCTCTTTCATTTTCTCCATCAAACATTGCACTATAAAAAGAACGGCGATCGCGTTGCGACAGAACGTTCTTCCAATCGCCAAAATCATTCCGCCTCGGACTTTGATTTAGCCAGAAATGAAACGGGTGGAAATCGTAGCTCGCGCGTTGCGTGAAACGCGGTGAAACGCAACGTAAGGACGGGCGGTCGGTATAATGAGCGCGATCGGCGATCTAATAAGCGCAACGACGCCGGAGCGTTCTGACAACAGGTGCTGATTTTATCGACGTACAGATGGTGCGAACCGTTGCCCACACGCTGCGTTCGCCGGCGCCCGAACAAACGGGAGCTTTTTCCTTCGAAATTCGCAGCCGCGTGCACGAGCCGTTTTCCCCATCTTCTAATTAGCATCGCGTTTGCCGCGACTTTGTTCGTTATCGATGCATTTATAAGTATCAACGGTCGTTAACGTTCCTCTGCGGACGCGTACGGCTCGTATGATTTATATAACTCGGTGAAATTTATTCGACGTTTATTCGAAATTTATTCCGAGCGCGTACGCTTGTCCGATCGTTCCCTCCTCGTTTAAACGCGATTTTTTCGCCGAGAAATTTTCGGAAGGGCAGAAGAGACGCAGAATATCGATTTGATGGAGAAACGGGGAGAACGGTTGGAGCTCGATGGGAAAATAAAACGGATGAGAACGAAGACATCTTTCCCTTTCTGTCTTTATTCTTTCACTCTTCTCCTGGTATCCTAGCATTTGGTTATTTCTATATCAGTATTTAATCATAAAACAAATGTTGTTGTTATTTTATGTCGACCTTCACGGATGGGATACGGGTACTCAAAGACTTCGTAAGAAATCTTCCTATTGAAATTTGCATTTCCAGATTCACTAGAAATTTTACACAATATGATCATAACAGTCGTGTCTCGTCACGGTACTAATAAGATTTCAAAATGTTTCATACAGTATAATACATACGTAAAAACGAGAAGAAAAACTCTCGCTCGATCAGTTCAGTCAGATATTCCCTCGATAAAATTTTGAGTAACCTCTTCCTCAAGGTGGCTTCGCAACCCCATAATAAGAAAAGAGGGTGAAACTGTCGTTGCTGGAAAATCACATGGCGGTTTCCGTTCGCGAGGGGGGATGGGCTGCACAGAAGCTCGCGCGGTAGCGAACCAGGAGGGATTTTCACTCCCTCTCTGGCATCCCCAACGATGTTCCTCGTTGCCTTCGCGGCTACGACGCCTTGGAGAAGCCAGAGGTGGCGCCTGGAGGAAGGCCGAGTAGAATTATGAGGGTAGACCTTGTCGAGGGTACCACGTGGGAAGAAGCTATGCCTCCCTTGGCGCCGTCAGATCGTTCCCCAACGGCCACTCCTGAACTAAACTGCTCGACTATCTACCCCGAAGTGCCACCAATCGCCTCCGCCAACTCAACTTTTCTTAGATTTCGTTTCAATCCTATGCCCATCGTTCGAATCCCGTTTAAATCGTTGTTTGAACGAACAAATGGTTTATTCTGGTATTAACATTGTGATGTAGACTAATTATTATTAATATACATACATATGTAATTATGTATTATATATATATATATATATATTATATATTATATAAGTAGTAGTGTCTAAAGTTTAAATCGTTGTTTGAACGAACAAATGGTTCATTCTGGTATTAATATCGTGATGTAGACTGATTATTAATATACATATGTGTGCAATTATGTATTTTATATATATATATATAATATATTGTATAAGTAGTAATTTCTAAAGCTTAAATCGTTGTTTGAACAAATAAATGGTTCATTCTGGGATTAATGTTGTGATGTAGACTGATTATTATTAATATACATATATATGTAATTACGTATTTTATATATATATGTATATTATATAAGTAGCAATTTCTAAAGAATGATATTTCCCGATAAAAGAAATTTTATCCCACGCACAGAAATTATTACTACTCAAGCAAAGTAGTTCCCTCCGTGAAAAAATTTTATCCTACGGTTTTCGCTTCATCATTTAGTATCATCCCCTTCTCCCTGTCGATTGTACTCGATCTATTCCCCTGTTTGATAATTCCAGGGTACTTTGCGACAAATTAATTCGTAACTGTGATATCAACGACGTGATACATCGTTTAGTCTCTGGACGTTCGAATCGCGTGAAACAGACGATCCGGCGGATGTTAGGAAGAGTCGAAGTCTGTAACAAACGAACGCCAGCCATGACGTATGAAGCATAACGGCTGGTAGTAGCGGTAGGTCGATACGTTCGAGACGTATCCCTACGTCTCCCACCTTCTCGGGACCAACGTGAAATCGCAGAGACGTTTCGAGAGTAAGAGAGCAGGATAGTTCGGTACTACGGCTGGCAGAGTATGGAGGTTCAGCCGTGCCACGGCTCTGGAACCACAAACTTTAATGTCGGCATTACTTTTATGTGCGACTTTATGCCAAGTATCCCATCGAATATATGACCCAAGCTCCTACACGCTTCCCCGGGAGGAGAGGGGAGGAGGAGGAGGAGGAGGAGGGAAGCGAGCACCTCTGCAACCTTCCTACTACCTTCCCTTTCCCATTCCCTCTCTCTCTCTCTCTCTCTCTCTCTCTGGCTTCTGGTGCACTCCACCAGCCCCCGTTTCCACGCGCGGCTAAATTATTGCGAATAAAACTTTACACTCAAATTACCTCTACGGCAACTTTATCGCATTTCACCGGTAAAGCCGCCACTCTCTTCCGCCACCCTCTGACAGTTTCACTCCGACAACGACGATGCTCGTCGGCTCCGCGCGGACCGAAATTTTCCCCGACGAACCGGGATTAATTTTTACGGATTAAATGGCAGGTTCGATTTGATCAAGAAGATCTTTTTTTTTTTTTTTTGCATTGATACTGGTTCGGAAGAATTATTAATTAGCAAAAGAAGGAAGAAAGTAGTTGGTCGCGTTTTGGACGTAGTCCAAAGACCGAGTACCACTGAGAAATTAATTAATAAATCTGTTTCAAGAACAAGTGGAGACTCAGCCTCACTTAAAGTCACTCTACGACGAACTGCATGAATTTTCAACCTCGTCGATTAAATCCAAAACGAAAAGTATTAAGTATTATCATTTCAAGTGTCGCGCCTGCAGTTTCATCGTTGACAAAGACACAACGCCCCCCGCGTCGAACCACTTGCCCGAGTATGCAACTCCGCTTCAGTTGAAACGAATTCGCTGGGAAACCATTAATGCGGAGTTAAAAAGTTATTACACGCTATTATATATAGGGCCTTGACGAGGGATTGCGGGGGATTTCGGGTGGCTTTCGAGGATTTACAAGTCTCTTTCGGGGGCAGATGCTTCGAGCGTGCGGCATCGGAACTTCCCTCCCCCCTCCCCCTCTTCCCCCCCTTTCTCTTTAACCCGAGGAAGTCAAGAAAAGAGAGGATGGCGAAACGGTATGCCAGCGGCAAGAACGGAGATGGAAAAGGGGCGAAAGAGGGTTGAGAGAAAGAGAGGGAATCGCGGGGAACTATTTCGTCGAGCTGTAGACACAATACGGGACTCGCTCCACGGCCATTGTACGCCCTTCAAGAGGCGCACAATGGCTGGAAAAGGTGTATCCTGATATTCCACCACCTCTCGAGAGGCTGTAATATACCCCGGGAGCGTGGCTGTACTTGCCGCTTCTCGGTGTAGTACGGTGTGATTCTTGAACAAAAGCTACGGAGGAGGAAGCGGGGTTTACCGTTTCTCCCGTCAGTGTTATCTTTCGCCAGCACGGCGGGCTTAATTATTTTTCTTCCCGACTTTCTTGCCGCGATCGCGATCCATCGTCCGTGCCAATCGACCAAGTTTACCCTGTCGTTGGAATTTTCCTTTCTTCCATTCTCTGACGAATAGTCGAGTAATTTCGCTGTAGATTTGTGCTACTTTGACGAACTTAGATGAACGTGCGCCGAGGAGCATTCTTTCAAAAGAAGAAAAAAAAAAAATAAATTGCTTTTCAAGGGGGGCCAATGTTTAAAATTTTTCCAAGCTTATAGAAAAGTATATTCTACGTTCTTTTGAAAGAGACAAAAATTTCTTCTTCTCCACGACCGATGAAATAACCAACGAATATCCTAGACTTCTAGAAACGATTCAGTATAAAGTCCGAAATAATACTCTCGTCAGTAACATCTATCCCACAGTCGATTCTTCAGAATCGCATGAATGGCTGGAAGATCTCCCGGGCTCTGGCAAGGGTGTGTCGAGAGTAGAATCGTGTGTCTCCACGGTAGGAAGTCAGGTAAAGGTTAGATTAAAGCGGAGCACCGTGGCACGGTACCCCAGTGCTGCTTCGTAGTCATTTTGATGAAGTGTTCCCCTGGCCCGGTACCAGGGACGAGTATATTATTATATCCGGGGACGTAGTTCGCATTGTCAAACAGCAGCTGCCTGGCTCCGTACACACAACTATATTAACTGTGACACCCTACAACCATCTCGGTGAAACTCTCGTCTCTCTCTCTCTCTCTCTCTCTCTATATATATATATATATATATATATGTATGTATATACACATTCTACATGACCCTGTGTACGTGTTAACGCGTAACGCACAGAGCTGGCCGAAAGCGTGTTTGCGTGTTTGTTTGCGATGGCTGGCGTACGAGCAACAAAAGCCGGGCTCTTCCAACAATGATACCGGCGAGTCAACAGTCACGAGAGGCTCCTCTAAGCACAATGTAACGCACGATTTATAATATATCGCCTCGGAGCGGACATCTCTTTCACCCCTCGAGGCGCATCGAGTCAAGAGGATACACAGCTTTATCAAGGATGTACAAGCGATTATGCGTTTCGAGGGCAGGAGATTTATTTATTTAACATGGCCGTCGAATCATGCAGGAGTTGTCGATCCTTCAAATTCTTCCGGTGTTTGGTCCTCGGGCCATTTGCGTTTCCATGCAAATTTTAAGGTTCGTGTTACGCCACGGTGAATCTTCGCGAGACGCTGAGAACTCACCCCCTCCCCGATGACTCGTCGTTGTCGGTGAAGTCTCCTCGTCAATAACGATCAACTGGGACGCTTTAGCCTGCATCTTTTTTTTCTAGTTATTATTAGGCCCCACTTTACATTCGCGCTTTCTGATGGAAATTTTGCGGTGGTTGGATCGTAGCTGTTGTTACGAAACGCGATGCGATTCTGCTATCGAGGGAACGATACTTTTCCACGCTTTCTTTTCACGTTCCGTTTGGTTTGTAGTAGATGTATCTTTTTAGATTTTCGATGCACGTTTGCTACTTTTAATTAATGTCTAAGAGTAATGTATGTAAGAGGTTTTAAAACTTTTATTAACTCATCGAGGATCAGTATTTCATTCAGAATCTTTTTTCTTTCAGTGTGAAATTTCAGAGTCGTTTCCTTTTTTTTCCGTCGCTATTTCTTCCGATTAGGAACCAGCAAAACAGCAAAATCTGAGTCTGAACACGCGAGTCGCCATTTTGTGCCACGCTCGATTACTAGGCATATTACGCCTATGCAATAATATTCGATTAAACTTCTCTTCTGATTACTTCATTGGAGATAGCCGATTAATCTTCGAATATTCGACGGTTCATTAGCTGTCAATCATCAACCGCGTCATCGGGTTATTAAACGGCTGTATCCGCGAGTCATCGGCGGCCAACAAGCAGATTCTATCCTCTCCCCGTTGGCGGTACTCACGTTGCAATAGTCTTTACGCTACTCGCGAGAGTGTCGTTGAATTACAGTGAAATTCAGCCGAATGTTCACTTTTCAGCTTGGACAGTTTCTTTAATTATCGTTTCACTTTCCATCCTGTTTTTATTTTCATTCACACACCGAAAGGGAATTTCGAAATAGACGTGTGAAAGAAAATTTTTAGTAAAGTTTTCAAGTAAAAATTGATGATCTTTTGGTCCTTCAATCTGAATCTAATTCTATTGTGCAATAGTTAGTTAATTAATCGTTATTATTGTTGTAGCGTCAATCGTCGTAAGTTGTTCGAAGACCAGTTTTGGAATAATGTTCATCGTTAAAATTTCGTTCGAATGAAACTTTGCATGTCCATTTCTGAAGGTTAGACGAAAGAAGACGTTCGACGAGAGCAACTCGTTTAATACGAAATTCAATTTATTTCACCTTTGACACTTCGTCACAATGCGCCCACGATCCCTGCAGAAAACAATCACAAAACAAGACAATTTTTATTGAATCGTTCGCGCGAAATCACGCAATTCGCGAAACACGATTGCTAATCCACGTGCGAGCGTGGACGATTGCCGGCAATGATCGCGCCCGATAGGAGGATTTTGACGGTGCAGTGGCCAAATAACTTTAGTATTCCAGCTCTCGGCCAAGAACAAAAGGGGACGAAGCATTATGGGCTGGCAGAGTAGGCGGCCATCCGGTTTCATTGCGGTTCCGTCTGTCCTCTGACGTTTCCACGGCAACCTGAATTGCGTATCTCGGCCGGTCGCCTGGTCCTCTTCGTCGTTGTCTTCCTTGTTGTGGTCGTCGTCGTCGACGTTCAACCCCTGAATTCCTCTCTCTGTCTCTCTCTTTCTCTACGTTTCTCTCCACGTCTGTGCTAGCATCGTTTCCCTTGGTTCGACGCCGGGGACACGGAGGACACCGTAATTGTAACTTCATTTGAGGCTAATTTCGACCGAGGCAGGAGCGGATAGCAGGGGGGAGGGGAAGGGGGAGGGTGGGGGAGGGCTATGATGAAACGCGGTAATAATTGTGTTATTCAGACAAAGGACGGTTATGGATACGCGCCGCCGCCACCGCCGCAGCTCTCAACGTTGGAGCATCATCCCCGGATCCTCCGGCCAACCCCCGAGGGTGCTGCCGCTTTACGTAGGAGGGGTCTACCCGCGCTCTGCCGCTCGTTCTGCAAATATGGCTGCTTCAACGAAACTTCACCCGCGCCACGGTGCACCATATTGTTTCCTTCCGACCGCGTGTGCCGCGTTTAACCGCGACGTACGACAATACGCGATTGCAACTTTTCGTTTCGCTCGTTTTACATTCTCGTCCTGTTAATTCTGTTGTTCGGTTTGGTTGTCTGTAGCGGGGTTCCTCGAAAGTTTGTTTCCTCTCTCTTTCTTCCTTGGTGGCAATTTGATGGGGAAAATGGAAGAAAGAAGGATATGTGTACTTGCTACGGAATTGAAAAGATACGCTGACGTGTGTTCTATCATGTGACACGTAGTTACATAAGAATGATGTACTCACTCCTTGCTTTAGAGTCAAACAATCGTAATTGTATATTTGGGAATCTTTCGAATTCCCAAAATCTACTGTAAATCCTACCGCCTGAAACAACAAAATCCTTCGAAAGAAGAATCCTCTGCGAATTCTTTAAAGGTTCCAATTCTTCTTTCGAAAAGAAGGACTCGCAAAATTTCAATATTTTCGCTTCTCTATCAAACTCCACGAGACGAGCAGAATTTCAGTGTCTCCTCTCTCGTGCTGCGCCGACGATTCGCTCAACTACGAGGGAGGGAGGACGATCTCCTCCCGCGGACTCGATGGAATGGTAAATAAGCAGCAGTCGGTGGGCAGGCGTTATTTATGGCGATGTAATTTAATAAGCGGAAGATGAACAGGGAGATATCAGTGACGCGGAGCGGAAAGTCGAAAGTGGCATGAAAGTAGCAGCGCCATCCCCATTGGCCACCCTTGTCTCTGGCGTCGCGGAGAACAGCCGGCCATATGGCTGGTCGCCGGCGTTCGCTGCTCCTGCGCCAAACTTGCCAACCTCCGGTATCTTACGGGGGTGCGAAATGATATGGAAGTAATGGAGAGCGAGGCACCGAGGCCCTGTGGCTGCCTCCTCCACGGGAGATTGACCCGGCACGATAGCAGAAAAAGGAGAACGGACGGTCGCTGCACGTTCGCGATGACAGATTGATACAATTCCATCGAGAGATTCCCAGCGACAGATTTTCTACCAACTGTTGTTGCCCCGCGTTCGTTGCTGGTCATTACGTCGAATTAAAGTTGCCGGGGGTTGGGGGAGGAGGAGGGGGTGGGATGATGAATGGGACCGTGACGACAGACGGATTCCGATTTCGTTTGAAAATTCATTCTTCAACCTGTTAGCTCCATCACCGAACCGCCGAGTACGATTTTAGATTTTCCTTTCTTTTTTTTTTTTTTTTGTTCTTTCATTGAAATGGAAACGCGGAATTGTTTGGAGAACAGTTTGTTTGGGATCGTTTGAGTCGAAGTTGAAATTTCAGGATCCTAATATGATCAATTCGGCGAGTTAACTTTGAATTTTGGTATTTCGATCGACTACCTACGTTAGATTGCGCGATTAACGAGGATGAGAATTATTTAATTCCAAAGTCAAGCGGAAATTGAACTTCAACATTGACTGCAAAATTCATTCGAAGAAATTTGTCGCGTGATTCGACAAATTCGTTCCAAAGAGTGTTAAAGAGACAGCCGGATGAAACCGTGGAATGTCAGGAATTCGCCATTGGTTAACAGGTTAAGACGCAGGCCAGATGAAAGAGATATCCACGGACGAAACAACAGGAAGTCGAGGGAGTGATCCTCCCTTAGGCCTTGGTGGTATCGACTCGGTGAAAAGCCGCAAGAAAGGGCGAACGCGCGAGGCACACGCGAGGCCGTGACGTCTCGGGGGTTGCGTCGAGGAGGAAACGAGAAGAAGGAGGCTGTGAAGCCGGCGTAAAGCCCTCGGGCGAACCTCGCTCCTTATCGATCTGCCCCTGAGACTTCCTCCGCGGCCGAGAGGAGGAAGGCGTTCTCTCCGAGGGAAACGCAGAGAGACAGAGAGAGAGAGAGAGAAAGCCTCTATACGTTCGCTTCGGTTTTCTGTATGTGTATGTACGTAAGATAGACCTCGGGCTTAGAGCCGGCTACTCGAGCGTGACTCCGCACCCGAAGCCGAGCCTATCAATATTTCCTCCGAAAATTCGCCGCGATACCATCGCAGCAATTTCTCTTTCCTTGCTCTCTCTTCCCTCCGATCCACGGCGACATTTTTCTCTTCGTTTGTTAAAAGAAAAGGAAGTTTGTGCTTACTGGTGGCAAATTACTCGAGGTTTCGTCGTATATTCGTAGTGGAAGCGTAGGGTTTACTACATGTGTTAATGTACATTGTTGAATCGCATTTACTCGTATATGTCGATTTCTAGATATTTACTCTGGTATTAAATAACTGTCAAAATTAAAATTGAATTGGTCATTTCGACCAATAATTTGATTCCAATGTGAATATTTGAACTACTTTGTGGGTCATGTCGCACAAGCACCTGTCACAAAGTTAATATTGTTTCTTTGTGCGACTAACATTTCAGTGTAACGTGCAAATCATAATTCACAGTTTTACAATAATCTAAAGTTGGATTTCGTTTTTCACGTTCGTGATCCCTCGATCACTTATTCTTTCTATACATATTTTGTTCCATCGTTATCACGATAGAGACTCGTAATGAATAATGAATAATAAAACACCCTGTGGGGGACCAAAGACAAGAAACCAAAGATTTTACAGAGACGTAGATTCCAATAGATTATACAGGTTATAGTTCCTTACGGCTAGAAATAAGATGATTATGTATAGATTAGTGTACGAAGCAGGAAGTCATCCAAAGCCGAAAGGCAAGGATTAAAATAAATAAAATAATAAATAACAAACACCCTGTAATGTCAACAAAACTCGCAATTACACTTCTTAATTTTACTAGAAACACGCGGAACATTGAAAACGTTCCGTGTGAAACCAATGACCATGGAAATCGTTGATAGGAAAAAAAATTCGAGAATTAAAGGCTGGCAAGGTAACGAATAAAGGGAGAGGAAAAGATTGCTCGGTCGATTCAGCAAAGTAGAGACAAGGCTTGGAAACAGTTACCGTCCAATCTTGGCCGTATTTTTCGCCTGTTTTTCCGCCGCCTTCCTCGATCCCTGGGTTGATAGTTGCAGGATATATATCTGTTATTTTTCGCAAAAGCCACTCCATTATTTCGCTCTCCTCGGCCGTTGCTTTTTTACCGCGTGTGGCCACCAACCCGTCCCGGTTCCTTTCTCTCTCTCCCTCTTCCTCTCTCTCTCTCTTTCTCTCTTTCTCTCTCCGTGTATCCCGTGTTCCGCGGCCCGGTCTCATTCCGAAGTGCCCCGGCAAAAGCAGGACAATACATTATATTAGCCGTATCATTATTTCTCCGTACGAAAGCTAGCTCGAAGGCTAGAAAAACCGAGACACGCTCATAATGGGAGAAATCCCGGCGTTGCCCGCTCCGTCCTCACCCTCGCGTTCCGCGTCCCGTTTTCAGCTTTCAACCGGAGAGACCTCGCCATAAAATCGTTTCTCCGTTTCGTTTTGTCTTTGCCCCGTTTCGATATTTTGTAAACGATTCGTCAGTTTGGCTCTGTCGTTTCTCCTTCGACATCGAAAGCGTCCAAAGTAGCCAAACTGGCAGACACATGTTTCGCAGAAAATTTCAAAGATTCGCTTGAGAGGGAATTTGAAATTAAAAGTTCTTCCCTGACACGTTTGAAGGGACGAAATATTATAGGGCAGAAATTTCAGAGAGTTGTGTTATTTCACAGAAATTTTTACTTGACGTTGCGTGAAAATTCGTACATGAAGGGAAATTGAAATATATATTTGGAAGGGTATTAATTGATCGTAAGGGTTGACTCTGGTATTTGCAAAATGTTTCGTTTACAGATCGTTCATCGTGACAACAAACAGTCGGATCGATTTTTTCCAATTCCCCGATTGAAATACGTCGCCTCGGTGAAAGAATATCACCGTCGGAGTGATATTAAAATTTTCGCAGCGTACATCGATCGGTGAATCGATTTTCACGGCGATCAATCGCCGTGAACAATCACTTAAGGGTATCCTGGTGGCGCGCATTTTCCGTTTCGTGCATTTCACGTAGCGGTGCATCGCCGCGCGTTTCTATCCATTGCTCGGGCGAGCGGAAATACATTTACCTACACGTAGACGCCAACCGGAAGGTTGCGGGTCTCGGTGTACGTGAGTGGGTGAAGCTAGGTTAGGATAGGTGCATGTAGATAGCGAAAGGTGGGTAGGTAAGTATCCGCGGGGTAAGTTTTTCCAGGCGATCTGCTCTCTCCGGATTCAGATCAATACCCGCCATCTGGGCCTTGGTTCGAGGGGGGAGGGGGAGAGAGAGAGAGAGAGAGAGAGGAAAAGGGCAAGGAGGAAAAGGAGAAGGTTCGACAGAGGAGAAGGATGACAGGGTACAGGTTGGAGAGAGACAGAGGGATCGAGCGGAGAGAAGGCGGAGGAGTCACTCGAGCAACAAGCCACCGCTCGCCGCACCCTCCGCTGCAATTCTAGACACATCGGAAAACCTCGGCCAGAAAGCAATTCCTGTATCTCTACGTACGCCTGCGTTTCACGATGGCGTGGCCATCGCGACACCATCCACGTCCTTCACTCAAGAAGAATGGAAATCGAACAAAAAATCCTTTACAGATGATCTTTCCCTTGAAATACTTCCTTTCGAAATGGGTGGCGGAAAATTGTCGTAATTTAGAAACTGACGTCTCGAAAGAGAAATGAAACTTCGCCTCCGTCATTTGATTAATAGGTCGAACCTTGGAAATAAAAGTCCTCGGGATTCTTCGATCCGAGTCTGCCAAAGTCTGCAACTTCATCGTTTTGTCGACCGCTCGGGATTCCAAATATTTCTGAACATGGCCAAATCTTTCGTCGAACATGGGCCATCTGATCCTCGACTTTGGGTCGATTAATCGTCAATTAATCCAAGTCAAGCTGTAAATACTCGAATACACCTAACGAGAGCCAGTTAATTTGCGTGCGTGTCCATTAACACCGGCCACCAGTGGGAATCGCGTTAGTGGATTTCACTTGTGCCGGACGATTCGATTCGCATTATGCTCGATTACATTATCAGCCCTGCGGCGTGTTCGAAAGAGGCGGAGGGCGAAGGAAACGAGAATGAGCTACTAGCTGCGTACGGGGAGCGTCGGATAAAGCGGCAGATAAGGTCTTAAGTAGCGACTGATTAAATCTCGGGACATATGTGTGCCGATCAATGGTACCCCTCATTGCTCTCCCTCTCTCTCTCTCTCTCTCTCTCTCTCTCTCTCCTCCTTTTCCTCTGCCAGCTTTTCTGTTGCTCGAAAAGGGGATCCACTCGTTCAGTTTGCGCGGTGCTGATACGCTGTAATGCCGTCTCATGGGAGTTCTCACTCCCCGGTTCCATGGGGCATCATCCCTTTGCCCGTGGATACTCGTGTTCCTAGCCACGCCACCCCGTCCCACCCCCTTCTCTCTTGGTCGCTCGATCTACTGGGCGACGTAAAAACACTTGAATTAATCGGCCCATTCCCGAAGGAACCTGCGAAAGGTCAATAGGATCGGGGGAGGAGGGGTTTGGCGGTGGTGACGCGGATCGGTTTTCCGTACGCGCTTATCTCGATGCACGAAACTCGGGGAGGGATGATTCTTCCTCGGCTGCGAGGATAACTAATCGCTGCCATTGCCAATCGCGCCAAGCATATGCTCCGGTTCGCACCCGCTCTCCTCCTCTTCGCTTTCTTCAATCGTTCTCCGCGATAAATTTCGTGTGTCTCGACGATCAATTTGGCGAATGGCGACGGAGAACGAATTTGAGTTTGATTCGAGAGGGTGTTAGGTGGAGGTTTCTTTTTTTTTTTTGGTATGGAACGAATTCTTACTAATTTTAGGTAATCTTGCGTTGACTTAATCGATAGAGTTGCTTATCCTAAGAACTGAGTCTTTCATTCGATGATGCAGATATTGACACAACTAACGCGAAATTAGCAATAATTAGCATACATTTCTACACACATATCAACTCTGAGGAAAAGAGGAAAATTCATTTGAATGAGTGGCAACGAGAAATTTGTCCCTATTTAGAAGAATGTCCATTCTTGTCTCTATTTAGAGATCTTCGAGCTTTGTGACGTAATTTTGGAGGAACTAAATATGATTTTGAACTCACCGATTGATCGAAGAGACGGATGGCACGTTGTCCTGCGAGCAAATGCCTTCGGCGAGCAATCGATCCCTGATCTCCCACGCGAACATCGTCGGATTGTCCCTCTTGTAATTAGCGATCGCCTCGACAACCGGCGGCGTCGCCACCTTCGGCTTCGAGCCACCTATCACGCCAGCCTTGAAGCTGCCGGTTTCGTAATACCTGTGAACAAGAAAAGAAACCAACTCGATGGATCTATGTCGCGATTTTGTTACATTCTATACGTCTACGATATCGCGACTCTTCAAACTATATATCACATTCAGAAATCTTTGTGAACCAATCGGAAATTCGACCCCTGGTGCATTTCTAGAAACTATCGCAGGGATGTCAGGTTGCAATTCGTTCAGGATCTTCGAGAATAGCGAGTGAGACGAAATATTTGAGAAACAACGTAATGGATAGATCTTGGATCTCTCTGCGTGACCTTAATTTTCAAATTAAATTAAACGTTAATTTAATTCTATATTTCGTGTGATTAATCCGGTAGAAATTAGATCGATGTAAAATTCTTTCTCTTCTCAATTACACAACTACTAAAAACGCAGACAATTCCTGTGTCGACTCCAAATGCAAAATGATCAGGCACATTGTGGTGAAGGTCCACGATTTAAATTCCCCGTTACAGCCGCCGGGTAGGTCTTGAAATCGCGATACCAATCGGAAGGAAATGCAGCCGATCCCTATTTTTCACGACCGAGTGGAAATCAAAGGGAGCGAGAATGGCGAAAGAGAGGAACGGATCGTTTTTCCCGCGACGTGCGGCCAATGCCGGAATAACGAATCGCCGTCCAGCCGGCGCGTCAACGACCGGCTGTTTTAAAACAAACGGCTTTTGCCTTCCATCCTGTATCTCTCTCCTCCATCCTCTCCCCCCTCTAACCCCTTTCTCTCGTGTTCTCTCTCGCTGTTTCTCCCTCTTCTTTCCCTCCCATCGAGCCCTCCCGGCCGCGTGTATACGCGCGCACCGATGGCCAATCGCGATTGGCCCGCCGTGAACGCGCCCTTTGTGCCTAATTAGTTAAATAATATCTTCGCTGGTGCTTAAATTCAATTACGGCAGAAAGCCCGCAATAATGGTCCGCTTGTGGGCCGCCTTGATGGATGTGGGTCCGCCGCCGGCGTCGACTCATGCTCGTTCAAACTGCCAGCCAATTTTGTGCTGTTCTCTCTCTCTCTCTCTCTCTCTCTCTTTCTTTCTCCTTCTCTCTGTCTCTCTTTCCATCGCTTTTCTCGTTCATCGTTTGTTTCGCGAAGGGGGAAAAAAAAAGGAAAGGAAAAAAAATATTGTCCGGTGAAATTCATCTGGTGTCGTTGTCCACTCTCGATACGTTTCTTCCGAACACGATACATTCGAGGTGGAGGAAGGGTGGTATCGGTTGACGTTGTATGAGGTACGCGGCTTGTTCTAAAGCGTGAGAAGTTGATTCGAGCTGAAGATCGTAATTGCTGACTCTAGGGAGAAATTAATGGTACGTGAAAAAAATCGGTCTTCTCTGGTAGCATAGATTTGGGGGGAGGGAGGGGGGGGGGAGTGGTTGTAATTGAGAATCGATCTCGAAGAAAATTTGGAATTTGAACTTGCTATTATCAATTTCTTTTCACGTTCTCTTAGAAGAAGAGGAATTGTTTATATGAGTCTTATTTTTGATCAATGCGCAACGATTATTTAATTGACATTAGAACATTAATAACAAGTGTTGACCAGTAGCCTGTAACGTATATATTTATTTCTTTAATTATTTGTTACTCCTACCTTTGTGTTTGTCAAATAATATAATTCTCAATGTTCATTTGATCATTTGAATTTAAATGATAGGTACAACAACTTACATCACTGAGAATATTCTCTAAAATTTAGCAAGAGCCAAACGAATTTAAAACATGATCTACTCGTTGACAGAAGGGATAGAGGTAACTGCTTGTATCGTACGTTAAATCATGTCACGATGCATCATTCGGCAATATTCACCCTAAACAAAAAATGACGGTGAACCTGTTACAATCGAAAGCGTCGGAGGGGTCTTTTAAACGATCCACGCCATGCCGCCCCGTTTCGAAATTATTACGATTATATCTGGCGTAAAACCCCATTCCCGGCCCGCACGTCCCTACCATGAAATGCCAATTACGTTGCGCGATTTTTCGAAATCGACCAAATTACCATCGTTCACCCTAACTCGCATTAATTTCACGATTTCCAGTTCAATCGTCAATAGACTAAGCGTAATTTTTCTTTTATAGAGTGCTGTTTTGTGGTAATGACAAACTGTCAAGGGGTGGACGACGTCAGCCATCTTCGGATGAGTTGAAATTTCTGTGGATTGTAGTTTAAAAAATTTTGAAAAATTTTCCGTGCACGTTTCTTATGAATTGTAATTTTGGAATTTTGTATTTGATAATTCTATATCTTTCAAGCACCATCTTTTCGTGTTTTATAATACTGTTGAACTATATATTAATGGTCGAATGGTGATTTAGAATATTTTAAAGTATTCTACATTAATGTCAAACAAATCATATTCCTCTAACATTGAGGCTAAATTTCTATTAAAATTTTTTGAAAAGAATCAACTCAATCGGAGAATGGAGTGATCGTTAAAGAAACGTTTCTCGAAAACGTCTTAAAGTGTTACTTTGTGCATTCGCCGTGATAGACAATGTTTCACTGTCAAACGAGAGCTGACATGTACTTTTCAACACCGTCTCCGTAAACCTTCACCTAGCCAGGAACCGGCGTTTCCGTTTCGTTTGTAAGTACGCGTCGAAATTGTCGCGATTCCGCGAAAATTCCGGGGCACACGATGTCGCGATGTATCAGTGGCGCGTGACTGCGTAAAGCTTAGGCGTTAACAGCGTCTCGTCGTCGAACTTTAAGACCGTTTTCAGCGTAGTTTCGCCAGAAAAAGTGACTGTAAAAGTCACAACTGTACGAATGGTAAAAACAAAAAGTCCATGTGTCGTTTGAAATGATATTCGATAGTGTTTAGAAATGCAGGAAGAATATTTGAAAATAAATAATTTGGCATTATTGAATCTACTGCGATGAAAAATTTACGCAGATAGACTGGAAATTTTTATGCACTTGTGAAAAAGAAAAATTTGAAATTTGCAAATATGTATTAAAAATGTTCAGTGTATATATATATATATATATATATAAAATTTAATGTTCAGTATATTATTTAATGTTCTACTTATCACTTTTCAAGTTATATTCGTAAAGATATGAATCTCTATAAATACTCGTCATTTAGATATTTAATTTGCAAACACCGTTTTTTCTCTTTGATGATAAATTTCTTTTCTTCAACAGTTACATGTTTAAATTGCAAGAATAGAACTTTTATTCGTTTACTTTCTTCGGAGAATTATTCGCGACGTTTTTTCACGAATTAGAAACTCCACCGCTAATTGTAACAATCTCTGACGAAACACGGCACGGAGAACTATGAATTCCATCGGTAGTTTCTAAATTTTAATTGACCACCGTGGATCCAGAAAAAGACGAGAGGTATCAAGGAAAAAAGTAACAGCGATTGCTCCACTCCTAGTTGGTTTAATTTATTCTCACTTGGTGAGAATTTTTTTTTTTCCGTATAAGCGATTAGGAAATCGATTGCGAAACATTTGGCCGTTGAACCGCGCGCGTTTCCTTTCCAACGTTTGATTCACACGTTGCTCGCCATCGCGACTTATCGATCTCGTCGGCTGTAAATCCACTGAAAAATAAGTGCGTCGTGCTCGATGCTCGACGTTAATATAGCTGTTAATTTCTGTTCATAACACATTGCCGTTAATATCGTCGTGCAATAAATCGTTCGGACGTAGCGCGTTTGATTAAAATCGTCCCCGGATTTACGATTAATCGCCGACGTAGTGGCAATTTCCTCCGAATGAATTTCCCTAATTTTCTACGTTGAACTCGCCCGCGCGCAAAAATTTCTATAACGATCCCCGGTCTCACGCTGCTGAAACGAAGATTTTTCATATTTATTTGTCGTCACTGGAAGCGTCGTGAGTGAAGTGCGTCAAGTAGAATGGGTATCCAGTGGTCAGACGCCAGACTTGCTGATGACCACTAAATCTGTGATAGGTAAAATATTTAAAACAGTGGATGGTTGGTTTCATAGAAAATTGTGGAATTCCTGCAGATGCTACTACAGTGCAGATTATCATGCTGCATTTATTATCCTGTTATGTGACACTATCATTCTGCAGATATGAATTTTTAAATCTGGTATAAATTCTTCGAATAATATATATATATATATATATATAGAAGTGGAATAAAATCTATAAAATCTACAAAATTTTCAGACGATATAAATGTTGCAGGACATTTTGAAATTTTTACAGGCACTCTGTCCGCTTCGACAATTTTCGATTTCGGAGCGTCTTAATATTTTCAGAAGCGCAGAAATCCTCCCCCGCGAAGCTTTAACCTCACTTTGTCGAATATAAATTTCGCCCTTCGAAACTTTTATTTATCGCTTCCTCAATAAAAATTTCCGCGTTCGGGACGCTTTCAAAATTCGTCGGACACTACTTCAAAAATCCCCTCGTCCCAACAGATACTTATCGACACGAGTGATTTCACATTTCCGAGCGCGTCGACGACAATGCACGGTTTCAAATTCGCGGAGGAAAAAAGGAAGATAGGAAAATCGAAAGGGACGCGGTAACCCGAGAGGCAATAAAATAGTAAATAATTCAGCTTGCCTATTAAACGTATATATATATATATATATATATATATATATATATACACATATACACACGTACACATACATCGTATCAGCGTTATACGTGAAAGAGCTTGTATGCGACAATGATATTCTACTGGCGGGGACGTATGACATTCGGGCCATCAAAACGGCACGAGGCCACCCGTTATGTAACGCGGGGCGGAGGGTGGAAAAAACATGGAAACCGCATATCGTCGCACCCGCTGGCACCCCCCATCGCGGCCGGAAGAGGGGTGGTTCCTTCCTTCCGACGTCGCAGTTTTCGTCCCCGAGTTCGTTCGCCTCGTGCTTCTAACAGCGTCTTTAATTAAATCACTCTCGAACCAGGAATAGTCTAGTTTTGTTTTTTTTCTTCTCCTCGACTCCTCGTGCACTCTGCTCTTTCTCTCCCCCTCTCTCTCTTTTCGCGTCTTTAGATCGTTCCGTCTTTTTATTCGCAAGAGCGAAGCGAGCCGTTGTCCACTTTGGAAATACGCGCGGAAATTACAGCGTTACGTCTGCCATTGCGAGCTTGATCTTGCGTTAAATGATTCGCGCCGTTGTGTCTGTGATTTTTTGTCTCGAGCAGATCGCTTAACTGTAGCACGGGTGTCCTCCTCATTTCATTTTCGTTCGCCGAGCGACGGAAATTTTGCGATAACTTTCAGAAAGAGCGTACTGGAGCGTGGGCTTTTCGATTTGCTTCTGCGAGGAGTTCTTTTGAAGGATTGACAGTAGAATTGTATAAAATTTTTAGATGACATATCTATTGTGTATTTCTCTTTATGGATGTAGTACAAAACGAAAGAGTCTAATATCATATCTTGAGATGATGTACATACATGGTGGTGCAAGTAGAATATTGATGTAAAATCTTCAGGTGACACGCATACGTCTAACTGTAGGTAGAATAAATATTCTTCAAATAACACGTACATCTGTATCAAAGTGGAATAAAATCGGAGAATCTAATATAAAAGCAGATAAGAAATACATATCTGCGTGCAATAGGACTTTATTAGGCATATTTCTGCAGTGAGTTAAACTCGTGCAGCGAGTGTTACATTCGTCTGCCTTAATTTTTATTAAATTGTTTATCAATAATGATAAAGAATTTCAAAGATCTCCACAGGCTTTAAAATTTAAAAAAAATCGTCGATCTTTTTTCACGACGAACATTTAAAATTAAACTTGGTATCCGACAAGATTCTAACCAATGAAACTTTAATAAATTCAAGCATACTTTTCATCTACACCTCCCAGATACACATACTCCCAGAACATCTATTGTTGTCAAACAAGCTTCAAAGAATCTCTTCCATCAACCATCCACTGAAACTTGTATTCACTCACCCTTAAACACGCGTTCACCCTGTATTTCATCGACGAATCGATCCCACAATGATCATGCAGCAGGACGGACAGAAGGACGAAGGAATCGATCGAGGAAATCGTCGAAGCGCCAAACGAGGATAGAGCAAAAAGCAAGTACTGTCGCCGTCGGAACAGTACGACGGTGGCTGCGGTTGTAACGGATACGACGGGGGTCTGGATGGCGCCGGAACGGTGTCGGTACTCACCTCGACAGTATCTTGGATACACAGCCGTGAGATACCCTGAGTTGTCTGGAAATGTCGCACGGTCGGACGCCGCTGTGCGCTAGCTCGACGATCCTCTGCCTCACTACATCCGGTAGGGGCCTTCCGTTCACGAAGACGCCGCCGAGCTGGTTAACTCCGCCGTGGCCTGGAAAATGGAAATCGATAACGCATTAGCTCGAGGGGCCGAACTTCCGCGATCGTGGTACCATCGCTGCCGATCTTTTGCGATTAACTTCCACAGTGTCGCAGATATTGTCCTCGAGTTTTATCGTCAAACCCGTGGACTCTGAATTTCTATCTCTTTTCAATTCTTTTTTTTTTTTTTTTTTTTTTTTTGAGATTTTCAGGCTCGTTTCTTTGTACGATTTTAATTTCAATTCAGGGCTTTTGTTTCTCTTTCCCAAATATTTTTACAGTTTGAGTTTGTTGGTAGGTTTAATTTGCTTGGAGATGTGAATAAGTTTCAGTAAGTTTTGGTAATTGTTCTTCTCAGTGGCATTTAAGTGTTTCTTCTTTTAATTACAACAGTCCTTTCTTAAGTTTCTTTTAACGCTCGTGTTGATACAGAAGTATAAATGTTTCAAGCTTGAAAGCTAGAAGTCACTTAGAGTATAAACAGGATCAGCGTAACAACGCTTCAAACAAGAGTTTCTAAACTTCGGTGATGTACATTTTCTACTTTAGTAAAATCTGTGTGCCGCGTTAGTAGCGATAGTGTCAAATTTGCGTGGTTCCTATGTCTCGTCATTCTACTAATTTTGAACGAGCAAAAATTATGGAAAATGATCGAATAATTTAGAAATAAATGAATCAATTAAAAAAATATGTGTTTCACGAATGAGTTTAATGAATCATTCAAGAAAGGAGCAAATACAGACGAACAAAGTACGATACGAACTGAAACCTCGTAATTCATCGATCCGTTCTTTTCCCCCGGTTCCCCTTCGAACCCATGCATTTGCTGATAATGAAAGCAACGTGTGCCTGATCATTCGATTTTCCATCCGACGCGCTACTGTTACATCTCTCTTCGCGGCACGACTCTATTTTCGCGTATTTACGGCCCTCTAACGCGCTAACTTCGACCTAATATCGTAATGGAGGGTCCTGGACCGCGGCATATGTCCTCGTGTACGTGCCAGTGCACTGATGATTCGATGATCCAATCGTCGCTGTTTCTAATCCCTAACACCAGTTGACTAACAGAGACTAGGCCCTGTTGTAGTCTGTGATGGGTCACGCGAGTCATCCCCTTGTTCGCCTCTTTCTGCCCGGTCAGCCGACTTCTTCTGGCGACGCAGTTAATGCAGATCAGAGTGAATCGTCGAGGGGATAAAAAGAAAGGAAGGAAGGCTCGCGATGATGGCCGACGTTCGACTTAACGTGCTCCAATAACGCAGCAGAGTATAAAGAGATTGATACGAATCTTCTCGTTGTCGTGTCTATCGACGATAGCGTTATTCTACTGGAAAATTAATTGCACGTTTGTCTCGCGGTTGTTCAACTTTCACGCAGAGGATGCGGATCTGTGTATTTACACAAAGTGATTCAAAAAATTGATCTGATCAAGCCGATTTATCTTCAATTTTTACTAAACAAACCGAACAAATTTTTTCTAATTCCCAAAATCATTTTATAGCATTGTTCCCAATGAAATAAGACGACAGAAGAATAAAGATAATTTCATTAGACTACTTCATCAATTTCAATAGATTACTGTTTTCAATTACTGAAATTATTTTTCGTTTCGCTTTCGCTCAAGTTCAATTTCACGCGTGAAGAAATTAATCGCTGGATCGCGCGATAAAGTAAGAAGGGTTTCAAGAAATCACGGGACAAACTTTCAACTGCTTTATACTCGATAAATCAGTTTGAAATGCGGAGTGTACAGCTCTGCTATTAACACGTTGACTGTCGTTTAAATTCGTGCGTTTTGCCAAGAACGTCAGAGCGCTATCGCTTATTTTAACATGACGCGTAAATAACTCGCGAATATAACGTGTACATTCAACAAACAAAATCCCCAGAATATTTCCTGCAGTACACGTTCAGTTTCTACAGTTTCGATTAAAAGAATATTTAAATTAAACACTTTCAATCGTGTCTACGATATTTTCAATGCTACGTATATAGGTATCGAACGCATTGAAAACGCTTCAAATGTACCATGAAAAGTACAAGATCAAAATCTACCATCGCCATTTCCACTTTCCTGGAAATTAAAACACCGCCGTAAAAGTCCCCCGTTACGAAATAAACAAAATTCAAATCCCTTCGAAACATTCAACGAGACCTCGTCCCTTAACAAACCGGGCACGCGTGCTCGTAGCCAAACAATCGGAGCTAATTACCGCGATGATTTGACCATTTCGATGAGAGAAGCATCATTGTTACCGAAACGAGGCGCGCTGCGACGCGTGAACCACCGATTCTCCTTTTTTCTTCTCTTTCTTCCTCATCCTCTCTCTCTCTCTCTCTCTCTCTCTCTCTCCACCGGTAGCCGAATACGATCACGACGCGGCAAGACAATGAAGGGATCGGCGATCATTACCAGAAACGATACGCGCTTTCCGGTCGCAAATCAATTCGCTCTCGCGTTTATGGTCGCATCCCCGCGGCGTGGCCGGTAGTCAGGGGGATAGTCGCGCTTGGAATCATGGTGGCGCGGGGTGTAAAAGCACCATGACCACCCTACGCGGTGCACGCACGCCGTCACGCCTGCTGACCGCAACTATACGATGGGACCTCGGTTCGAGAGCCGTGGATTCGAGAGAGCCGCCACCCCCTCGGAGGCCGAATCGCAGAGTTACCAGTGCTACGAATTGTCGTGTCGTTGATCTCTCTCTCTCTCTCTCTCTCTCTCTCGTAGCAACCGCGTCACCAACGCTTATTATTGTCTCTCGGTTGCGTTTCTACCCTCTGAATCTCCGACTATGACACCATAGCGCGCTGTCGTGCGTTTCGTTGCGCGGACGCTTGTTAACTTTGAGGTTTGTGCTCTCTGGTTCTTTCGTTTGGCCGTTTCAGCGCAAACGAGAGAGAATGGCCAACGAGAATTTGGGTTTCTCATGTCGTTAATAGACCGCGTGTTTAACTGACGACTCGAGTGATACTTTCCATTGCCAGTGACAGTTGAATAATTCAAATCGAAATATTTGAATAGTTCGAATAGTTTGAATAGACTTGGTTGGTCGGGAAGAATCGGTCGACTTTCTGATTACCCACAGCGATTTTATTCGATGGCAAGAGTGACGATACGAATAAAATCGTCGATGAGAATACAACGATGATATTTGTATAAATATACTTCCTCTTCAATCACTATATCGTAGAAAACTGAGAAAAAGCTCCGATGCAACATAAATTTGAGCAACACAGAAAATTGTATTTATAAATTTCATTACTCACAAATTAAATTACTTGACATCTATAAAAATATTCGAATCCCAAGTTACATTTCACTTGCTGTTACAATCAAGAGTGATTATTATCGACAATCGGACAAGTATTAGTTGACTGTTGATAATCAGACGCTGTCAGTGATTAATTAATCGCGTTCGAGCGGTACCACGCGAGACGAATGAATTCGACGACGACGTGAGTTCGTCAGAAATAGATATTTCCGTGGCGAAAAGTAAGAAAAGTGCGGCGAGTACGGCGCGAGCGAGCATCAACGAGAAACCGAGGGCGCGTTATAGATTCTCGGTCACACGATATTTCTCCAGCAGCTTTGTTCCTGTATTACATTACGGTCTTGGCGTTACGTATTGCCGGGCCGCGCGTTGGAAACACGCTAGACGTTTATTACTCGTTCGTTTGAAAAATACGCGGGGGAGTGCGGGGCGTTGCTCTTATTTTTCAGAAATTCCAACCCCGATCGGTCGTGTGTCTAATTTAATAGCGCAAGCATTACAGGCGGACAAAAGTTGATTTATTAGCCGATTTTTTTTTCTTTCTTCTTTCTGTTTCTGCGGGAAAGATTTTGAAGATTCACCGCGCGACGTGTTTATTTTTAGGTAGAACGTAGATGTTTGTGGGGATTCAGAACGCGAACGAAGATTTGTTTTGGTTCTTTAGTACTTCCGTGGAGCAATTCGTTTTGAATATTTTCTACATTATGTAGTATTATGTGTGCCTTAATGCCACACACTCGATATATTGATACTTTATTACGTTCCGTTCTTTTTCGGCGATACATATTCTTGTGCTGCGAATATCGATTCCATAGAACTGTGTTAGTCTCGTGTTATAAATAGAATTTTTGGAAGCATCGTTCGAAAAGTTTCGTCAATTTGAGACGAAGCTCTCTTTTTTCTCGACAGACAAGATTATCTTTATCAAAGTTACTCGTATTTATTTGTAAACTGTCACTGTCAACCAAGTTGACATTTGCAATTTGTCTGTTTATCTTCTGAATACGAACGTAACAGAATGCCCCAGACCGAGATGAAACATTAAAATTAGAGCTTTTCAAACTCTAATCCCGCTGTAACGTAACAAGGCAGCAGAGACTAAATTCGAAATTTCAAACTGCCTTAATCGCGCACGAATTGAGAACATCTTCGCGAACAGAAAACGACTGAAACGCACAAATCATTGATTCGTTTCACTTGCCCAGCTGCGATCATTTTTCCGATCCTGAAACGTCCGGCAAATTCAGCGCGCAATTACGCGGATAATTTTGCTCGTTGAACGAAAGGGATTGGCTGACTGGTCGCGGAACGATTCAGCTGCGATGCACGCGCGTTGACCGCGCCGTTCTTGTTAATGTTTCATAATTATTATCATGCCATTAGTTCGAACGGAACCGGCGGACGGCCGCGGCCGCATCGTTTCCAAAACGACGACCGTGGTCACCTAATTAATACGTTTCCAACCAGCAATTGGACGAAATCGCGATCTAAAGAGATTCGACTTGCTATTTTTCCTCTCTTTTTACTTCTCCTCCCCCCCTTTATCGTGTATCGTGGCTATCATTTTAACACACCGTTCACCGGTTAAGTTCAAATGTACAAAAAACATCGCTCCATCTCTCCATAAAACCGAATAAAATATCTTTTTGGTCGGTATTTATCTGACAACGTGCGTTCGTACGTTTTGTTCTCTTCAGTTTTTCTGTCAACAGGCTCATTTTGCAGATAAATGCGAGTGAGGTATATCTTTCGCTAAAACTGGACGCGTGTTGGACAGCAGAAAACTGGAGAAAAATATATTTTGCACTAACGAAAAGCTGAGAATCAAACTGACGTTTTACTTCGATCGTCGGGAAAATTCTGCAAATATAGAAACGAATATTCTACGAGAATTATTTGCAGAAAGAGACGCAGAGAGGTAGATTAAACGAAACGGGAATTAAACGAAAGACGAATCATCGACCACCTTTGTATTTTTCTCCGTTTTTCACGCGCGAAACTCGTTTGGATTCCCGCTCTCCATCGCTGTTTACCGCACGCGCAACATGATTCGCCGGAGAAAATCGCTTCCGAATAGATTTGAATTTCTCCGCAATTTATATATATATATATATATATATGTAACAAAAGTGAATATTTATCTGGCGGCGAGAAGAAAGTCAGAGAAAACGAGAGTGCCAGACGATTCTGTGGCCGAGTTTTTTCCTTCCTTCGCGACAATCGAAGAAATTTTCGTCTCGAGCGTTGATTCAGACGATTTCACCGGCGATTCACGGAGAGCAATAATTTGATCAGAGAGATAGAGAGAGATTTCAGGAATAGTTCCTGCGCGGATCAGAAATTGCAACAACGACCGTGTGGTTTCGCTTTTTTGTCGAGTCGAAGGAAGTTTACGTTCTCGCAGCCTCGTTTTGCTCGATGCAGATTTGTCGTCGAGCGGATTGCCTCTTTCCGATTGTTTCCACGGGCCGGTTGATCCGGGCAGAAAACCCCGATCGGAGAGAAATCGATTTTTACGCCGGCCAGCTCGCTCTCACGATCCTCCGCCGAGAGTCGATTGTGTCTCGAGCTGCTCCGCGCGAAAAAAAAAAAACGCTTCTGGTTGCTTCGCGGACAGTGTTTTCCTACTCTACGGTTATTAAACGTAGCAAGAAACGATCTTTAAGGAGATCTTTTAACCTAATTCGCACGAAACGACGCTGTTTGTTGCGCCAAGTATTTTTTTAATTTCACTGTGGTTTGAGACCTTTGTTGGACGTGATCGTCGTTTCGTTTGAAAAACCTCGTGCGTAGTTTCCAGCGAATGTGGTCGATTCTTGTACGAATTGTGAATTTCGTAATTACCTCGAATTTTTATTTCAATCTCGTCTTAACGAAATTTAATAGTCATCACAACTAAATGAAACGTTTACGTCTCTCTGGTGTTTGAGAAATTTTCTGAATGACAGAACAACTTCTATCTCATAACTTTCCACGTGTCAAGTTTCTAGCAAGTGAGATCGATGTTTATGCCAACTATTCCATTATGATTACTAACAAATTTACCCAAGAGCGCGGCAAAAGTTTATCGACCGGAAAGACACAATTCCAAACCGAGAATGCGAGTTTAGTTTTCCTCGAGCCCCTCAAAGTACTCACGTTTATCAATCCAGAAAGAACCGAAACGCAGTGAAATCGAAATCCGTCTAAGAGATCACGAGAGATGCAACCCAGTCAAAAGAAGACAGAAACAAACCAACGAGAGCAAAGAACTGCAGAGAGAGCGCTTCGAAGAAAATGTAATAAAAAGGAACAATCGTTGAAGAATCGTGTAAATTCCAGAGTACCGCGCGGGTTGTCAGCTTACAGGTGTAGTATTCCATCATGTTCTGGTTGTAGCGATAGGCGGTGCTAAGGTCCATCGTGAGCCCTCGGTAGCCGACGGCCGTCGGCTGTGGGAATCCAGCTGGTGGTTCCTCTCTCGATCTCGCGCGTATAATATAACGAAACGCGTCCAAAGGACGGTCGGTCCTATTGACCACCGACGACGATGCTCCTCGCGCGTTTCCACAGCTCTTCCGATCGCTCTAGTCTCTTTTTTAACGGTGGCCTCGCCTTCGACCAGTCTATGGCTCGGCGGTACAATGACCGTCATCAGGAGCGTCTTTGTGCCGGACGACGGGTGGCTTCGACGAGCACCCGGTCGGCCGTCGCTTCATCTTCGTAAATCGGGACCCGTTATCCTCCTCGTCTTCTAGAAATTTATCTATGGGCCTCTCGGTCTCTCTCTCTCTCTCTCTCTCTTTCTCACGGCACTCGCGGCATCACTCAACTGCACTGTCGCACCACGTCCACAACGACGGTACTCTGGCCGAATCCTCAAACGAGTTTCTAGCTGTCCTCATCGTCGTCACCGGCCTGACGATCGGACCGACGATTCTCTCGATGTTCCTGGATCTTTGGACCTCGTTCTCCAAATCGAAGGTCAGAAATTCACTTTCCGATCCGGGGAACTTGAAAGGATTTTGAAGGAGTTTGGCCTTTGAAGCTTACGATCGAGACATTGGAACTCCTGGAATTCGAGAACAGTTGTAAATCGATGAAATCGAAGACGATTTTGAGTCTCGAATTGGTTTCCTGGATTCTTGATGTTTTAAGTATTGGAGTACTGAAAACTGTCCGATCTGCTGGTCGATCGAGGGTAACTCTCAGTCACTGTACACTGTCCACTTCACCGTATCCAAAGGCTCACTCATCGAAGCAACTGTGTCTCAACCTTGCGAATCATCCTCTGTGCTTCCACGTCGAACGACACAGAGTCTGTTCAGAGACAGTCCGAAACAGCTGAAGAATCTTCTTGGCGGAGAACCGCGTCCCGTCCATGCTTATCACCCGCGAGTCCGACCAAAAGCCAATATCCAACCGCTGCGAGGCATCATCCACGACCAACCGATCGATCGACAACAAAAATCCCAGACGTTCGTCAAACAATCAACTGTCTCTTTCAGCTATTCAAACTAACTCAGCCACGTTCCAAGCATTGCCCACGATCGAGAACAGCCCCGTTCTTCGTTAAACGATCTTAATCCGGCAGCAGCTGTCGGTGGCTGTCGAAAATCGTTCGAGTCGCGCCTCTCTCAGTCAGGGTCCCAGTGGCCGAAATAGGGAAAAAGGTTCTCGGTCACGTCCGACTCTCGTTATCGTTATCAGCCGCGGTGACACGGTGGCTGGACCCGAAAAAGCGGCACGGTCGTGCGGGTAACAACGACGTGAAAGCACGAAACCAGGCTTCTGGCGACACTTGGGCACACGTGACTCGGCCCAAGCTTTTCGACCCCCGCCTCTATCGCCGAGCTTTCATCCCCACGCGAACTCGCAACCCCGCCTTTTGCATCCCTCGATCAGCATCCAGCCGGGAGGATCCGCGACTACCATTGGCCGGATCGCGATCACGTGCGGTCGAAGTGGGGCGGCTCTCGGGTAACGCGGGGTTTCTACGGAAACGGCTTGAGCGTCGCGCGGGATAACGTCGTTATTGGCATCGGGAGCGCGGCGCGACGAAGAGAGAGCGGCTGGCTGGCCGCCCTGCCGGAGCAAGAGGCAGAATCCGGGGATGGAAGAGGCAAAGGTTGCGAAATAAACGTTCGCCGGCTGGTCTACCGCCAACAGTCCCACGCGAAATCACGCGGCGCACACCCCCGTGAGCACTGCTTATTCATGAGCTCTGTCCCTCTCCGGGAGGTTCTACCTTGCTCTCCTTGGATACCATGTCTCGCCTTATCGATTTTATTTATTTAAGAGCTTTCTCTTTGTCGCTCCACTTCTTCCGTGAAGCGCCTCGCTCCAACGTCGGCGCTTTGTCTCGACGCTTTTTTTCTCTTTCTTTCTTTCTTTCTTTTTTCCTTCACGCTGATCCAGGATCGATGAACAGAATCGAGGGGTAACGTTTCGATCGGTTCGGTTCGGTGGAAATGATCGTTGTTGACGCGAGAAGGAGAGAGTGTCACCGCGTAGCTCTTGGGTTTGTCGGGAGATTACGCTGTAATGTCTGATTGTTTCAGTTTGTGTCTTGATCGAGGCATCTATCGCAATTACGTCACAGGTTGTATAGTGCAGAATACGTTCTTCTTGCACGAATACATTGTGGAGTGGCTCGGATACAGGTCTCACGTTTTACGTATCATCGTGCACGATTGTGGATCAAACGAATGTTTCACGAAATTCGCACGCGTGTCCGTTTCGTTTGTTACACCGGACGAGCGTAGACCGTGGACATTTGCGCAGTAATCGAAGAGATTGAATCTACGTAGGAAATCGCCTTCGAGTATTTTACATCGACTCGTTCCGATCGAAGCTTTCCATATTTCTTAAAATTCATTGTCCTTCTTTCTGAAACTTCGATTCAGTAACAACTCGGAGACTTGTTACTGAGCCAGTAGAATCATATTATTCGCGGCGTAACTCAAAGCGTTACGCGTATCTTAAATTTCACAAAAAATGCACAAACCTCCACAGTCTACCAGCGAACGAGAGCAAATTTCGTCTTCCCCGTTCGCTCTGAACGCACCGTTACAAACAATTCCAAAATATGTACTTTCTACGTCCGATACCAGGAGCATGGTAAATCTTGAATGTCTCCGAACCCAGTTGAAACGTCTATTTTAAACTCCTCTGTGCTGTGAACGTTGTCGCAGAACGAAAAGGCTTAACCCACTATCAAACCGTCACCGTCAAAGACAAGTCAATCTCTCGATCGCTGCAGCGAGAGCACAAGGCGTTTCCGACGCGGTTAATTACGAGACTGATTACGCTCGCGGGACAAAACAGCCGTGGACACTGTCCACGGTCCGTGGAGGATCGCAAAAGGTGGATGAGGGAGGAAAGGGCTAGGGAATCCGCAAGTTACGCGTGTCACGTGGGGCCTGGGTGGGGGGTGGGGAGGCAGGAGGGTGGGGCACGATATACTGGTTTACAAACTGCGGCGCGCCCGCTAGGATACTTTTCCTTGGGAACTTGGCGTGTGTGTGTGTGTTACGTGCGACGGAACCGCAGTCGTGGTATAACATTTACGGTAGATCTATAGATGCTCATTCGCCGGAAGAAACTTATCACTTTTATGCAGGCAATAACTCGAAAGTTAGGCAATGCACGATGCATTCCAATTACCCTTCAGCCGGCACCGAATTACTCACGGACCTGGACCACGGCCGATTTTTGGCCACGCGGCAGCGAGTTACTGCGAGATAACGCGAGATACCGCGAGATATCGCCGGCCAAACTTTTCGGCGAAACGATACGCACGCGACGATTTATGGCGAGGGTTTGACCGCGATCCAGACCAACGTCTCGATTTCGTTCCGTGCGATTTCCAACTTCTCTTACGTTTAACCCTTTCGCGTAGAGACAGAAGTCTCTATTTCTTGCGGCCTTGTCAACGTGTATCGAAGAAATCGAAGGAATTGAAGATTCGTGGTCAACTTTTATTTCCATTCAGGAGAATCCGCCGGTATGCACGATTTTTGGACAATGTTGGAGATTTCGTTCATTTGACGAAGTATCTTCCTACTTTTTTTTTGATTACATTAATCGATAATCTCCTCCTGCTCTAGATAAACGAAATTCTGTTCATGGAGCCATTGTTTATTCGGATTGAAAATCTAACAAACTGATAATTGTTACACAGTGAAGAGTATAACCAAACGCGTAATGCACTAACGATTGTCAATTGTCACTTGAAATTGTTATATCTTCGTGAAGAAAGATCATATGACAACCTTGGTCTTATTTAAAAAAAGAAACTCATCAGTTATGTGATACTTTTCACGAAATTATAACAATTTAAAGTTTCGATAATTTTTTATTTAAACGATGGTAGAATTTTGCTGAAACTTTTTTATTCTACAATACTCGATAAAATATTATTTACATTGAAATTCCACGTGTGTTCAATTTTGCTCGTCATTTCTGCACTTTATACATTTTTAAATGAATTTCCTCAAAAATGATTATTCTTCATTGACTTCAATCGTACCGCGAGTATCTGAGCATAATTGAAGCTCAAATAAGTGGATTCAACCAGCAGAAAATCTGCTGGACATTGACTTGTAACATTAAATTTTTAGCACAATAGAATTCTATTTAAATACCGAAACTTTAGAAAACAAATAGTTTATAAAACTGAACCTCGTGCGAATAATGCGTGTGTGCGTGCACTTTTGCTCATCGCCACGAATCGTTCATTTGAATTATGGATTAATTATTAATTAATTGAAAATGCATATAAACATTAGTTATACCAAAAACACGAATCTATTCTTTAATACACAATTTCTTAATAGTTTTTAGTTACTAATTACTTAGCTGTTTTTCACTAGTTTATTTAGTTTCGCTTGGTGACTAATTTAGTACACGTTCGAAACTATAGTCCCTAGAGTACTCCAACGTTTCACTCATGTGACCAAAGATCGTTCAAATCACGGGATTCCTACATCTTGCCAATGATAAATCAGATTAATACAGGCGGTTATCCGACGGATTAGGAAGGACAGCGAACCTCCTAGCTACGGATTAGCCATCCAACAGGACCAAGCAGTCACGTTGCCCCCAATGATCGATGCACTCGGAGCAACGAGCTCATCTGCATCTGCCCGTCCGACAACGCTGCACAACCACCATATCGCTTGGAATACTGCTAGCATCCAAGCACGAGCCACCACCGCGCGCGTTTCCCCTAAACTCCACTGCCGAATGTATCTCACGTCGAGTGCCGGTGCACTCATGTAGACGACATATTGCCCGTCAACGCGGCCCGAGCCGCTCGTTCGTTCAGGCAAATGATATGCCAAAGTGTAATCTCGAGAGATCCTTCAGAGATTAGGTCGGTCGACGCGATAATGACGAATGGATCTCCCCCCGGGTGCTGCCACGGTGCTGCTTCTCGTTATCCGGCACCGTCGAGCCAGGTGAACCAAAGAATTCTTTCGGGGGTTCGCCTCCTCCTAGGGGGAAGCGAACTTGCTTGTTTAGTTTTGATTTAAAGAGATTTCTGGGGTGGGGAGCAGGGAGGATTTTCGAAGGATTTTCTGTGTGATTGGTGGTGAAGGGAGTAGGACTAGATCGATGAATGTTTGAACATTGTCGCGATGACGGAAATATTTCACGCGTTATTTCCAAGTAGCTCGCAGTACGTGTTTGAGGTTTTTCTATAATTGACGTTAAAGGAATTAATCGAAGCACTGTATACGTTAATACCTCAATCGTTCAAACCTGTCTCGCGTCTTAAAGGTAAGAACCACTCTCAATTGCAGTACAAGAAAACGTCAAGAAAATTTAGACCAATAATTTATCTCACATCCCAAAGACAAAGAACCATCCCTAATCCCAAATCCGTATCAAATCTCCAAAACAATTCCCAATGTAATTTACGAGTATTCGAGAATCGCATCGACTGCAACCGAAGAATCTCGTCCCGGAGAACCGAAACTGGCGCGTGTGAGAGACACGAGGAAGAATCCAATCCTTCTCGGAGTGCGACAATGTTCCGTCGTCGAAGGTTAAAAAGTAGCCGTGGTAACAGGATGCGGTGTCGCGGCGGTGCAATCGATCCAGGCACTCGCAAGCCGGACAATCGAAAACGCAGAATCGGCCGGCTAGGAAATTACCGGATCCCTGGCGGCTACGTCGCAGTGTCGGATACGCAAGCCGGTTACGCAACGAACATCGCGTTCGACAGGAACGCGCGTTTCCCGATCTCACGTATCTAATGTCAATGGTGGTGACTTCTCTGGCAGAGAGTCTCTGTCCCTGTCTCACCACACTGCGGGACGAAACGAAAGCGGAGGAGGAACGAACGGAGCTGGGCCCCCGAGTCGTAACGTAGGAATGAAACGAAGAAAGGAGTCATGAAAGAACGCACTCGAATGTAAACCGGACCCTTGTGAGATTCGCGGCCCAGCGGCGGTCCCACCGACGCCGATGGCTGACCGCACCTTCCGGCTGATCCCGAGAGTCGCTCCGAACCACCAGACCTTCCCAGAGCGTTAACACTTTAAATAGGTTGGAGGGGCGGGAGGGTCCCTCCCCACCCACCCCTTGGCCTGACTATACCATCATCCAGCTCGAACATTTTTCTTTCCACTCGATACGATCCTTTCTTTTTCTCTTTCTTCGTCTTCTTCTTTTCCGTAACTGTAAACTGTAGTCCAGTTTCACGCATCATTTACGAAGACGATTTTTGGGTTTTTGACGGAATGAATACTCTGATAATGGAATTCGTGAAAGTTGATATATAAGGAATATCGAAAGTAGTCGCTGTTATATAGTGTGCATGAAATTGTCAATTTGTAGAAATTAATTCTGAACGTAGGATTCGAATGATTTAACATTTTGTTGGTTTTAATATATTTTATGTTGCAATTTTTAACGAAGATAAAAGTTTTACACTTGAAGTTTAAATTCAAGGCACTACTCTGCCATATTGAAATTTATTCATTAAAAATACTTTTTGTATTGATTAATAATGGAATTTCGTTACATGAATGGTGGATAATTATTTAATCATACTAAGGATGATTGGTAAAATTTAAATAAAATGAATCGTTTGGATATGAATCTTCCAAAAATAATATGAATTAAAAATAATAATCTATTTACAAATTATTGATCGTAATGATGACATAAAATTTCAACGATAATAAGAATCTGGATAATCAGAGTACAAAGTACTATCGATTTCAGATGATTACCAAATATAAAATTAAAAATTACTAAATATACGTAGGATCTACGAATACGGATTGAACATTAAATTCGTTCGTCTTTTATTAATTTATGCATTTCGAGAAATGTCACAAAAACTCAACAACGCAGTAGTGAAATGAAACAGGTCTCTGTTTAAATTCAGCTTCCCTGGTCCCGTTCACAAGCGATCGCGTGCACAATCTGAATCCCTGCGATCTCTCGAATCGTTTGCTTCAGAAATCAAAATTTCATTAGTGTTCCTCAATTAGAGACTGAAACCCTGCGGCGGTGGTTTCGCGTGGATTATTTTTCTGTTTGCCGTGTCGCGCGACCGGGATATAATGGGTCTCCGATGAGAATCTCCGTTCTCTGTGGCAAAAACTGTCCGTCCGAACGACCAAAAAACAGGACGAGGGAAAGACAAAAATGAAAAGAAAGAAACGAGAAAGAGAGGGAAGAAAGACGTAGAAAAACAGAGGAAAAAGCACCGGACGAATTTATCCCCCTTTTGGCTCGCCGCTCTCGAAACCGCAAAAACCCGGAGTGCTCTTCGCGAGGAGCGTCCCACGGAATTCGGCTACTATTCCGTAAAAGATTAACCCCTAACCGTATTACCGTACCGTGACACAGACTCCTGTGTGAGAAACAGAGAAAGAGAGAGAGAGAGTGAGTGAGTGAGAGAGGGATACATAGAGGGGATGGGCGATAACTTACGAGATTTGATGTAAATAGCACACTTACTTATTCGCCAGTGTCGCGCGGCACAAGTTAAAAATACGGAGGCCAAGGTGAGGGATGTCGAGAGATGGAGAGCGAAAGAGTAGATGGCACAGAGTAGAGAAAGAGAGAGAGGGAAAAGACGGATACACGGTAGGAGAGAAAGAAAGAAGGAGACAGAGAGGAAGTGACTTTTTTGCGTAATGAAAGCAATCAATTCAAGTCCCTGGCTGCAGCGTTCTCTCCTCTGGTAAGGGAGAAAATCGTGATCCAGCTTCGTTCCTTCTCCCTGTCGTTCCATCTCTCTCTCTCTCTCTCTCTCTCTCTCTCTCTCTCTCTCTCTCTCTCTCTCTCTTTCTATCCCGAGCTAAGGGCGGAAAAAAAGCTTTGGTAGGGGTAGTAACTCAGTCTCGCGTTGCTCGTGCCACCCTCTTTCTCGCCGCCCTAACAGTGGCCGGACCACTTTTGTAGTCATCATAAAATGCCCTGCTTTCAAGTTCCGACGATTGCTACTCTTCTCTCTTTCTTTTCTCTCTCGCTTTCTTCGTCTGTCTCTCTTTCCCTTTCTTTCTCTCTGTCTGTTTCACTCTGAACCTCCCATTCGAGGGTAGTACAGCGGTAGGAAATAACGAAGTGGTGAGTTCGGGAGGAGACGAGGGTTCAGGAGGGGTCCGAAAGGGTGGTGGAACAGGTTAATCCTAAGTATTTTCTTCGGGGGAGGTTTGGCAGTATCCAGGGTGGTAGGAGAAAGTCGTGGAGAGGGGGTGGGTACCTCTTTAAAACAGTACTAAAGTATCGTTAATCTTGGAAGCAGAGGCTCTTACTTTCGCTCGGACAAACTAGTTAGACACATTCGCCTGATACAAAAATAAATTGCGATTCGCTTGCGATACGTCTTTGCCTGTCACGGGGGCCGCACCCTGTCTTCTCGCGTCGTTGTCGCGCTATCATCGTTCTTAAAAACAACGTGACTTGCCACGAGAATTTTCAAAGTATTTCAGAAACCTATTTGTTTATGTATTTTAATGATAAAAAGCAGGGATACTTTAAACTGCCGGTTTTATTTCTTCCTTTCAAATCGTTGCTACTTATAATAGGATATTGGTGACACGTTTAAATCTTTTTAAACTAATGCTCGATGGAATTTATTTATTGATTAGCAAGTTGTTTATTAATTCTCGAATGATATTCTATAATTTAAATTCACGGTCTATTCGTTCCATTAAGAAAAGCAAAATACAGTCTCTAATTATTAATTCGAACATTTTTCTAATTAATTTTCTCTAATTAATTCGTACTTTCTAACATATCGTCTGCTTGTTTCATAAAGAAAAAGTTAAGGTTGAGGCAGTTTTTAATTATTAATCCATCTTTGGGCTTTACAATTTGATTGTATTCGAGTATCGTTGCTTACAAAGAAGAACAAAACTCCAGATTTCGACAAGGGATGAAATTGGTTAAACTTCTAGAAAAGAAATCGCGGAGAAATTATCTGGTAAATGTTAGGACAATGCAATCTCTCGATGATGAACGTAGTCCCGAGGTTCCCGCGGGAAATGCTAAATGTCAAACACACGAACTTCCCCTGTCCGCGTCCCCAGGAGAGCTAAAGGCCACAACATCATAATATGATTACGCGTTGTCCGTCATCCCCTTGTTTAGAAGCGATTATTACGCGCTGCGTACCGATTTACAACAGACGACAAGTAATCATTCGAATCATCTTTAGCCTCGTTTCTGTGACAAGAATCGTCGATTCATTAATTGAATCAGAGGAGCGATTAAGCAAAATGAAAGTATATCGAGATCGTAAACTATACTTCATCACACTTTGATTGTGAATTACACTAAATTCTAGAAAGCAGATGAGAATCTGTATGTAAGAAAAGAAAATTTTCTTCAAAATATAAAAATATTTAGAATGTTAGTGTGACAATTTAATAAATAAGGTGCGGATTTTTATGCGCATTAATAAAACTAAAGTAATGGAACTTAAATAGAAATTCGTTTCATCTGCTATATAATAATAGATAGGCACTCTAGTTTGCATATAACATGCATTTTGTGCAATTTTGTACCTCCAAACTTTCTATTAATGAATAATAACCGCAGATTATAACAAATTAGAACAAATGATACAGTTTCTGGAACATTAACAATTTTAGATTATCGCAAAGAATTAATTTCAAACATATTTTATTGTTTTATTAGAAAAAGAAGATTTATTGTATTTTTGACAAAAATATTCCTATCCATTTGTGAAAAATATTTTAAACTCATAAATGTTTAAAAATCCGCAATCTAGAAAATTAATGTATTAATATACTAACAAAATAAATATAATATAAATCCACGATTACCATGTATATTCAACAAGTCAGAAACTATGGTGTGATGACTAATGTAAGGGAAGTACAATAGTCCTGCGTTAGTCAGACCAATTAAGTAGAATTCGTGTATCAGATTTCTCCGTGATTAAAATAATTATGTAATCATCACAATATTACGCAATGTTACACAAACAAACCGATGAAAAATGACTTATTAAAAATTGAAATTTAATAATAATAGATTTTTTTCTTTATACTGACTCTTCGTCTACTACTGATCTTAACAATGTAACTCTACAAACTATGATATTATAATATTCTATAATCATGGAAATATAGAATAATAGAGTTACTACTAAATACAGGGAAATATAATATTATATAATACAAAGTAAAATTAAGTACAGCCTAACGTAACATTTCACAATCTTTTAATTATTTTCACACATTTCAAAATATGAATTCACAAGTGTCAACATCAACTTTTTCGACTTCACTAATGCCTGCCCCCTACAACAGAATCTTCAAGCAACTTTTCGCGAATCTATACTAAATCCCAACTTCTAGAAAATGGTATTCCAAAACCCTAGCGTCCAGCGCTAGATTCCAACTTTCCCTGTTTCAGGATAAATCCCGGAGATTCGTTGTATTAAGCTTGAATAGCGTCATGGTAATGGTTGGAAGAAGGGTTATGCCACATACGCGTTCGAGGGGGGATCCACTCGAGTGGTTTGTCGTTTGTGGTGGGTGGAAAGCTCATGAAGTTTACCCTAAGTGCACAGGCACGTGGTGGGCCAGAGGGACGGAGACCTAGAGAGAGAGAGAGAGAGAGAGAGAGAGAGAGAGAGAGAGGAGAGCAGTGGCTGGAAGCACGTGCTGTCGCGTGTCGGCGAGCCCTTGTGATCTATGCGCCGTCACTGCACCACCTACGTGTATATATGCATGGAAATTATTGCTACATCGGCCAAATACATCCCTCCTAATGTTCCATCGACTGATACTTCATTCGGGGGTGGCCACCTCGATTTGCCAAAACATTTTGAAAAGCTATCGATCCCGGTCGAGCTCGTTCTTTCACGGTCGTTTCTTTAAGAATCAAACTTCTTTTACGGATCAATAAACAAAGTGCTGGAGGATCTCGTAGATTCTTACTAGACAAAAACAATTGGGATACACTCTTTAAAACGATCTATAAGGATGAAAGATCTATCTGCACGAGGGAATGGAGAGAAATTTCGGTTTAAAACTATACAAAGAAATTTAAAGAAAATTATTCCATCACGCGTCCGTCCACACGTTCAACAATTATTCACAAATAAGCCCGATACATTAATTACGATCGAGACACCCTCACGCAAGATTGATATTCGAATGAAGTTAAGGGGACGGGACGGTGGACCAGTCGCCCTCCAGCGAGAAGAGATCCCGGCAAGGATCGCTTTTTGCGTTCGAAGGTGGTGATGCGGCGGTGAATAAGGGTGGGCGGCGTGCCTCCAGGGGGTTTAACCCGGGGGTTGGTGCATATTTCACGGTCGGTGGTCCCATCTCGCGGAGACAATCTGAACCAGCGCGGATACATCATCGCGTGACGCCACGTAATAACCTCTTGGGCCACGGCGACCGCCTTTCAAAACCCTCTTATTTATTCATCTCACCTCGTGCTCGCTCTGTCACGCCAGCTCTTCCTCCCTCCCTCCCTCCTTCTCGCAAACACCGCCACCGTTTCTTCCGTCGCATCGTCGCGATTACGCGAAGCTTTAAAGTTGAGCGAGAACTCTGCTGGATCCAGCGTCGAGTCGCGTGATCGACAGATCACGGGCGTTTATGTAAATTCTTTAAATTTTCTCAGTAGCCATTTTATTTGTTACGCGAAGACGTTGGAATATCGATGACGTGATCGACAGATTACGGATGTTTCTGTGAATTCTTCTTAAAAGTTGAATGGAGAAGTCGTACGTACAAATTCTTCGCGAAGTTCTGACGATGAGAGAGGATTTTAGAATTTTCGTTTGAAAGAAGTATCAAGCCTATGATGGTGATCTGTATGAAGATTTTAGGGCAATATATTTGTTTCAAAATGACAAGAAGTGATAAAAAAATTTGTAAAGTTTAACAGTTCGAAAATTACACCGAATATCGAAATAAAAAAATATCCCAAAAACGCTCTGACGGTCTCTTTCGTTCCACCTTGTTTTCTTTTCTTCTTCCCTTTAATCCTTTTGTCTCAAGATGATCTCAAGTAACTTCTGCAGCCGGCGTTGCGTGAAACTCTCGCGATATTTCACGGTTTCGCAAATTACGCTTGTTATTTCGCGAGAATGCAAACAACGACGATTCGCGCGTTGTTGGCACGAATAATTACGGCAGGCAAGGGAGCCGGTCGAACGAAGAAAAGCATCGATCAGCCGGAGGCTGACTGGCGAGCCCAGGCATTCCTCGAATAGCGTCTAATCCATCAGCGAATTCACGTATCGCTTACCACTGTCATTTCTTTCTCCTTCCTCCTTTTTCCCTTCTCTTTCTTTTTGCTCTCTATTTCTCGTGCACCGCGACTTAACGTTACACTTTGTCGCCAGATGTTGCCGCGTGTGTAAGTACGTCGACGAAGGATCCTGCGGACGAAAACGAACAGTGGAAAGCCGAACAGCCTACTTTTCACCGTACACGGTGTCGCGCCACCCTAACGCGTCGTGTTTCCCAGAAATCCTCTAACGCGATCTCTCGCAAATATTTCTCATCTCTCCTCCTTGTTCCCTTTCGCCGTTAAACGCAAATTCATTCGAATTAGTCACGAATTAGCGGAGTATCGTGTTTGAGAAAGATGCGACTGTTTCGAATGTTAGAGCGCAGTGAGTCAAGATTTAGCGTATCATGAAATAGCGTTTCGCAATTGTAGCATATTCGTGAGAACTGACAGTGAATTTTGATTTATTTCCTGTACAGAAAGGGAAGTAGAGTGTAACACTTGAGGCGTTTGAATTTCCAATTATTTCATCTGTCATATTAGTGTTCTGTTTCTCCATTCTTCTTGTCAAATAACATGACATTTGCCAGAAATATTTTATATTTCTGAAACAATCTTTCGTCTGTCACCGTGTTCGTACGAATCGTGTGCATCCCTGTACTTTATGTATAAAGATCCGCAATCTAATCGCGAAAATCTGCACATAAAGGTACGTATCAGTACTTTTTTCAACCCTCTTCGAGGGCACACCGAATTTTAAAAGACTGTTACACATATAAATGTCCACGCGTGCGATATTATCTCCAGAGTGCAGAGTGAATGCAATGCAAATTTCTTAACTCTTCGAATCATCCCCTAAATTCCCCTGAAGCCTGATTTCGGCCTTAAGACAGTTCGACGGACAATCCGAAGCTCGGAGGCGCGTCGAAATTAATGGCTAGGAAAGAAGAGGTATTTCTGTGCCGGGGCGAGAAATATGGCCGGCACGGGTCGCGCGCGGCCCTGCCCGTTAAGATAATAATAATCTTACGAGCGCGAATCCTTCCGCCACGAGACGCGACGCCCGGGACACGCGCGTATGCACGTACGCGCGTGCGGCCCACGTTGTCGACACACGTACTTGACTCTTCTGGTGTAACGCGGCCCGGCAGAAAGGCTATTTGTCGGATGACAAACGAGCGGCGGGCTACGTGGGTGGCTTCGCCTCGCGCGGCAAATGGTGAGCACCGCTCCGTGTCGCCGCGCGCGCCGTTCACCTCGTGTCGTTCGGTTTTCAGAATCCCGGTTTTCAGCCCCATGCCCCGTCTCTTCGATCCTCGTTCCGCCTTCCATCGACGTCGTTTACTCGCGATCGACGCAGCACGATTTCTTTGTTACTTCGAGTATTTCCCTTTTTCAGTCTGCAAGTGTCGGGGAACGTTATGAGGAAATGAGCGTGTCCTCTCTAGGCTAGTGTGTACGTCTCCTGCATCTTCTGATACCTGTGTTATTAGACTTTTATGCAAAACCACATTTTCAGGATTGTCGAGAAAATGAAACTTTAGTAAGATTTGTAAAGCGCCCAAATGTTACAAAAAACTGCACTTTGTGGGTATGTGAGTATATCTTGTATATTTGTTTAGAATAGATTACTGTTATTAATGATAAAGAATATAGTATTCAGTAGATTGTTATCGACACTCATGGTGTGCTAGTGTATTTGCATTCTTTGCAATTCCAAATTTCCTACAAACGCATAGAAATCCATGGTTTAATTGCGAAACGACATCTCAATAATTCTCAATAATGGAAATGCATGCAACGAAGAAGAAGAAGAATTAAGATTTATAGCTACCGAGTTCCAAACAGCAAACAAGACCACCGTGGCTTTGGACGATTATCGATTTCCGTGCTAGATAAACGACTTTTTTGAATCGTTGCTTGGCTCGTTTGAGAGAGGACTCGAGAGGGAATTAAAGGAACGACGCTTTGTCTCGCTTAATCTGAGATCTTTCTCTCTCTCTCTCTCTCTCTTTTCCTGTGTGGAGGAACATGAATGATAGATTAGCCAGGGGATAGATTGGAATCGTCTCGGACAGGTATTTCTGGCCGAGTTAATTCGTGACCACGGAGTCATTAAATAGAAGTCGAAGCAGTGATTCGTAGATTTAAGTGGACGATTACTTCACTGCGTCTTAGCGCCGGTGTATTTTAGAAGCGACTCTTTACACCAGCCCTATTGGAATTCGGTAGCAATGTCTCAGAGGTAGTTGCCAGTTTTTCTTTTTGTTTTCTCTTCTGATAAAGCGAATATTTTGACAAGAAAGGCTTGAAGTTGAAGACTTTGTGACGCTTCCTTTTTCTTTTCATAATTATTTTCTCTAATTCGTCAAAGAGACGAAAGGAGTCGACAAGGTTAATTTTAATTATCGAAATTATTAAACTGACGCTTATTAAAGACAAAAGAGGAAGATGTTAAGATACAAGATTTGTCAACGCGTAAACTGTACCAGCTTCAATTCTTAATTGACATTACACGGTTACTGGGAATTGTAAGAATTTAGTATTAAATCATCTAGAACTCAACTTGCTACCAGCCCTTAAAATCGAAGGAACGGACTACCCGTTAAAGTGAAAGACTCGGCGCAGCGAAAATTCGAATTTGTTGCAATTTCGTGCGTCTCGCGGCGAATACCCGTAGATCAGCGCTGGTATCATAGCTCAGGGTGCAACTAGAGAGAAAGGGAGAGATAGAGAGAGAGAGAGGGAGAGAGAGAGTGGATGCATTTCGGTGGCCGGCAACGGTAACGCTTGGCCCCGCGCGCGCACACACGCCCGCTTCGACGCTTACGTGAGCGCCACGTAAGTGCGTGTGTGTGCGGGGCCGGGAGGCACATAATGTCTAATGGGGGTGATTGTGCTCGCGCTCCGTGACGGATCAATCTGCCACCCCCTTCAACCCTCTTGCCGGTTCTCTGCTTCGAAGAGAGAGACCAAGGGATCGCGCGAAACGGGGAGGCAACGAGGAGGGACAGAGAGGGAGAGACAGAGACACGGTTAACCCTTGGTCTCCGCGTAGCCGAAAGCCAGCCACGGACTCGCGTGGATAACGCGCCTATTCGTCATAGCTAGCGAAGGGCCGGGATTAGAGACGTTATTAATCGACTCCCGCGTCCGCGCTTGAATCCGTGTCCTTAGATTCGACCGTGGAATTTGCCTCCGCGCGGTTAACTAATCACGCGGTGGTTGGGCATTAGGGGTGGTACAGCGTGGAAATTTTTTCGAAGTGCGGTCCTCGCGGTAATTAACTCTCACGTTGGGAATTGGTCCTTTCGTCGATGTGTAATAATTTTGCATAATCGGGCAGTTTTTTTTCGTTTCTCGGCGGAGGATATTTTAATAATTAATTAAATTCGTTTTACTGTCCCTTGTATTTTTCGGTTGGTCTCTATTTGATAATTTGGTGTAATAATTTATGTCACTGGAGGGGTGGAAATTGGGCAGTTAATTTCGATAATTTTTTTATTTTCTTGCCTGAGAATATCGAGTACAATTGCTTGGAAGCGTCATTATTTGGTCACTTTCACGTACATTTATGTTTCATTGTTCTTTTTACTTGTTTTCATTTCCTTCTCCGTTAACAGGCTTATTCTCATTAATTTCATACGTATAGTCCAATTCCGTAGCAACCGATTGTTTCTCTTTCGAATTACCAATCAAATAAACAGAGAGCAAAGAGAGTTATCCGGCAGTGAACTGTCGAATCACTAAGCTAGGCAAAAAAAAAAAAAGAAAGGAAAGGGTTACACACCCCGTTACGTTGCGTTTCTCTTTAGCAAACTACACGATGTCAACGAGCGAACAGATAACCGGCGCCGGTATCTTTGCGAATTTTTACCACCGGATGATAGAGTGTCTCTCCTCTGGAAGAGATTCGATCTCTTCTCTCTCGATTTGACGCGGAAAGCGATCGGCGACCGTAGATTACCGCGGCGTTGTACCGTATGCCCGTGCACGCTATAAATAGTCGGTCGGTTATCGGGCTTTGAAATACACACCGCCCGCGGGAAAAGCAATTTTAATTACCGGGGCTGAACGCGGCCAATTCGCCGCTCGGTCGCCGGACTTTCCGGCGGCCCCTCGATATCTCGGACACCCAACTAGTCGACCAGGAAACGCAATATTTCAGAACGCACGCAGAAACATTTATAAGCGTATCTCTCTCTCTCTTTCTCTTTCTGCTGCGTAACCTGTTTCCAGGCTGCGCGGGTTCTGGAAGCGGGTTATACGGTGGTAAGGTAACGAGGCGATCTCTCATATCGTGCCGCCCACGTGTGCCACGTTGACACAAACACGATCTTACACGCGGTTTGTACCAACGATTGGTTTCAAAAGGGACCGCGATGATCACCGCGAGAGAACCTTCGATCCCCTTGAATCTCTCTCGCGTTGACTTGTTCTCGTTTGGTCTTGCACGGTCTTTCGACAAATTATTCGCCCTTCGTCGTTCTAAATATTATTTCATGACGCGACATCGACTTCTTTCGGAACTTTCAAAAGTCTGAATCACAGTTTCGAGAGTTTGATCGGTATCGTAGGTAGTTCTCGCTGTTTAACTAGCGCCGGTTGAATTCATTTGCCTTCTTTTTCAATTTTATATGAACTGTCTATCCTCCGACAAGTTCGGGCACTTAAATATAGTCCAAAGAGCTACAAGAGTTTTATATTATCAATTAAACGTTTGTTAGTTGAATTTATTTAATTAAACATGGGCTTCCATTGTGTGAATGAAAAATAAAAAGGGATTGACTATGTACGAGGTTCAATATCGTCCTCCGATAAATAAAGTTGCGTGAATTAAAAAAAATTAGTAGAATTTTTGTAAATAACTCCAATCACGTGAACTGTCTCTCGACAAGTTCGTACAACGGTTCCAAGTAACGAATGAAAGATCAATTTTCTGCCCTTTAAAACACGTGTAGCTGTTGATTATGACGTAAACCGATTCGTAACCGGCAACCTGACCTAACCCAATGTTGCTACTCACATGTGATTTAACACCGCAGAAACCTTTTGCACGTATATACGTACTTTCATCTTGTCAATATTAGCATCGTGTTATAAATAACCGAAATATCGTAACAGAGCGACTCTAAATCACCCGTACCACGCCATATCTAAATCTATTTCACCTTTAACTTTGCTATTGCTCACAACCCAGATACCATTGCTTGTCTACCATTTTCTGATTGGCAATATTTACCCAACGTCCAAGTGCACCCGCGTTGCATATCTATACATCTAATACCACATTCTTTCCCAGTTTACGCATAACTTTCTAAGCGATCAGTGAAAGGACAGGATCGTTTACCATTGAAACAGCGTGCCTTGTAGAAGGTTAAATAGCGATTGATCGGTTAGGTTACGATTATAATTCGTACGATTTTGCCAAGAAGAAAGTCTTCCGCGCGTACGACGGTTTAATTGACTAGACATTAACGATAATTTACGTTCATAAATATTACATATTAATTTCAATTTGAATTTCTACTAGTTTAATCAAATTTTTATTCGAACAAATATTAACCTCGATGCTAGTTCCAGTATAGTTTTATCATGGTATTAATTTTAGTAATTTTAAAAGACTTCCTCTTTCGATATTTCGCTCATTATAGTTTAATAATTTTCACTCGTTTTTTAAACTTAGTGATTTGGAAGTAATCTGGACATCTCTCTTTATCTCACTTTAATCTTTTCATTTCGTTTTCAGAATATTTTTATTTTTGAGAAGATAACACGAGCGAATGTCGATGAATATTAATCGTTAATTCTGAGTGGTAGAAGGTATCGAATTCGAGTTGACTGGTCGATGTTGAGGATCTTGAGGATTTCCGGAACAAACTCGGTTTCGTTCTTACCTACCGAGATTGCTACAAAAGGCACCGAAGTATCGAGGCACAGATGGCAGCAGAATGTTCACGCTAAGATGGGTGAAATCCTCGTTCCACGATCAACGACGTTATTTTTATTTCTTAGAAAATATCGACTCAATTATTCTCCGATACAATCGTACAATCGTCGATTGATATTCAAAGAACTATTATCAACATTCGATTCATAAGCTATCCTAATTTCATTTAGAGAGAATGAAATATCAATTTCTCACATAAGGGATGCTCGATGATGTTCGTAAGAACAGGAATTAAAGATGGAAAGAAAATCCAAGCCAAATGTTGTTCGATACCATTTTACAGTTATCGACTGATTTTTGTTAAAGTAACACGAACATTTGATGCGTTAGAAGCTGTTTGAAATTCCATTTAGAGGCTCGATGACCTCGTAGGAATAAAAATCAAAGGAATTCTATTATAGCATTTCTATTCAATTAGTTGCAATGCTTTATTTCATGGTGATAAACGTGGAACAAGATAAACGCCTGATAAATTTTCAGCTTGAGAAATGATCGTAACACGAACCTTAGCAGATTGTCCTCGTTTTTTACTTCATCTGTACGGATAGGACGACGCAGAGCCAGTAAACTAGTACCAAAGATTAGTTATCTTGATTGGTAATCTTAATAGACGATATTGGCTCAGTATATACGCGTCGATCAGCGAAACTGGGGCATATTATTTATTCTTCGATTTGAAATAACTCGCATGTTCTAGTTATCGTAAATATAGAAATCTTTAGACAGAAGGACGTGTTCTCATGTTAATACAATCCGTTGATTATCGATAGTAAATGCAAGAACGAGACTAGAAAAATCGAGGCGTTTTCTCTCGACTCCTCCAAGGACAACGTCGAGGACGTGAAAGATCCAGGTCGAGTTTTCGTTGATTAATGGAAAAATCGCACGTTCAAGTCCGAACAATTTTCTACCTGAGTTTCTTTTATAAAAGTTCCTCGTATGTTGTATTTTTGAATTTCTAGTATAACTTTAACTTTAAGCGTGTTTTACAATCTGATTAATTCCAAATTTCATCAACACTCTTTATGTCAATATCATTCATTCTAGTTTCTTATCTTAAACTCTCCACTTTAATTACAGCAACTCATTTTTAACGAACGCAAAATACAATCAGCTTTTGACAGAGTCAACCCAGAGCACGAAGAGTTGATTTCCAAAATGTTCAAAAATTAATACAGCACCGCAGCAGCGCATTCAGGACGTAGGATAGGAAATATTTCTTGGAGCTTGAGCTGAAACAAACAGTTTTCTTCCTCTCAGAACACTCTCCGATCCCAAAATCTATCATTTCATTTTGACTCGATGCTCTAAAACTCCAATTACGCGACCGACCCAAAACATCACGCAAGAAGACCAGTTTCCCAAAGTGCCTAAAAATCGATGCATCCGTGTTGGTTCCGTGCACGTGCGTTACAATCGCGGCGAGCGGGTCGGAAGTTTTTTTGGCCGAGTTCGCCCGAACGACGACTCGAATCATTTCGATTCCTCGCCGAATCCTTGTCCCTCTCTGCTCGGTCTGGTGCGGTGTGTTTTTGCGGGACGAAAGTTGGAAAGTCGTTGGGATCGGTGCAGTTGGAAATCGGGTCGATATCACGGACGCGTCGCCGCGCACCGGGACCATTTCTGCGGTCGCGTCCGCACCGATAATTGACCCCTTGCACGCCGTGCCGTCTCGTCCACGCCGCGTGTATTATAAATGCGTGGCGCGCGGCTACCCGGCGCAGGTATCGCGGTGGGTAGTTAAGAAGTGGCTGCAGCTTCGACGTGACGTGTTATGGCTTTAACCGCAACAACGCGCCTCCGACCGCAGGAACCCTTTACTTTGCTCTTTACTCGTTGTGGCCGTCGTGCTACGCGAACTTCTCCCCGCGTCTCTCTCTGTTTCCCTTTCCGATTCCCTCTCCTGTTCCACCAACCTCGCCCATAATTACTCGCGCGGCGATGATACCAATGGTATCGATCATCATCCGGCCACCCTTCCCTTCGTTCGGCCGATTCCTCCACAACCCGATCGTAATACCCATTAGACCGATCGTAATTACTGCCGTTGCGTAGCGATGGGCAACACCGACAATTTCTACGAACGTTTCTCTCTTTCACCGATGAGTTTTCTTGTTTTATTTATTTATGTGGGAAAGGGCCCAGTATTCTCTTCAGTGCCCAAGCGGTGTACCATAAACAGTAGAGAAAGTTAGGCCCGGGACTTGGGATTGTTTATGGCTAGGCCCTCCAAGGCCTAGCGATTAAGACACTAAGGGTATGGATGCGTACGTGTGTATGAATAACGAATTTTGTACAGATGAGGAAAAAGGGCAGTGAGTGTCGAGAGGTCAAAGAAAGCAGAGTGATCGAACCGTGAAAGAGAGAAGACAGTGAACTGAGAATTGTGCGCGAGAGAGAGAAGAGAGTGAATTGAGAGTTGCGAGCCTAGCGAGTTTAGCAATTAAGAAAACAGTGTCAAATGTCATTTATAATCATCGTTAAACAAATTCCCTTTATTTAACCTAAAATAAACAACCATTCTTTTATCGAAACTCCTACAAATTGGGATCTCAAGCCGAGATTCCTACATTTATTTATTTATTTTTTTTCTAGTTTGTTATTCTTGTTTCACGCTTTCGTTTCGGGAAAGGGTGTAGAAAAATGATCGGCGGAGGGGGAAGGATTTTCATTCTGTTATTCGCTTAAAATAAATCTTTGATAAAGTGCCTTTTGTTGTAAGTAGTATATTTGTCAAATTATTCACAATTTGCTCCGATTTAAATATTTAACGTTAATCGACTGTAACGAAAGATCAGTAAACAAAGGACAGTAAGCGCTCATACACTTATCACAAAATTTTTATGTACTTTAACTTCGAGAATGATCCCACTGAATATTCCATTTTAATATTGTTGGATTCCGTGTAATGGAGTCAACGCTCTTACAATTTCGAAGAGTTTATTCTTTGTTACAATCGTGGTCGTGTATGATATAGAACGATATAGAATGATATAGAATGATAGAATGATATAGAATGTTTAAGGCTCTTGAATGTGATGTAGAATGATTTATACTAAGCTATGCTGCTATGCTCTGCTATGCTATGCTAAGTTAAGCTAACAATAAGCTCTTAATGATATAGAACGATTTAGAATGTTTTATGCTGAGCTAAGCTCTCGAATGTCTCTGTAGCATGTCCATGTATATATTTGGTTATCATCGTCAAGTGGAAGCGGAAGGAGCATAGATGACCAACTATTGGATCTTGCCCTTATGACTAACTATTTACAGTTCCACTTTTATGTTTTAGTTGCTAGCTCGTTGTCAGCTATATGCATAGATTCGATATTGTCCGAGTTGGTCACCCAACAACATCTTAGTAACTTGTGAAAACTGCATCTCTGAATTCATTTCAAACGATACAGCTACACGCACGTGACTTACTCAGTGACACGTTCCCATTCAGTCTCGAAAGTTTCGTTTAACCCTAACGTATCTCCATCCCCTCGCGAGGTGAACGTTAAAATCGACCGATAGAGAGATCCGATCCGATCCCTACGATCGGACACGAAGGCGTTCCGCACTCTTTCGATCGGAGGAATGTTACGCGAAAGCCGCGGCGCCCTCATTGTAAATCACGCACGCACCGGAGGCGTGGATTTATTTTAGAGTCCATTTCGTGGCATCGGCTCACAGAGGATGACTCATGGTGGTATTGTTCGGCCGGACGAGGAGATACAACACAAATCATTTCCTGCCGTATCCCTATCTATCTGCCTTCGCGTTTACGCGGCGCCGCTCGTGTGCGTGCGCCAGGTTGCACGCGTGGTGGTTCCACGCTCCCGCTCTGTGCACAACCACGCATCTCACGCTCGAGTGCGTGCGTCGTCTAGCGTTCGAACGCGTGCACGCGACGCCTCGCGAGTAACCCGGAGAATCGTTTCCACCGCTCGTTTTTTCTACGATTCTAGAAAATCGCGGCACGCGCCGTCCCGTCGTGCGTCTCTCAATCTTCTAACAATAAGATATTCCTCCGCTCTGTTTAATTACTGAGACGGTTCTTTGACCCTTTGAGTGTTTAGTATCGTACAGCGATACCCTTGTCGTCAACGATGAAACGACTGATTCACTTGACAGGACAATTAGTTCAAAGAGGATAACGCAATGCAATCAATGTTAAATGTTTAGACTTTTGTTAAATTTAAGCATCTGAAGGGTTAATTAATGTAAGAATGAAACAATGGAGTCGAAGTATCAGGTTGATAAAGTGTCATTTTTCAAATACAAAATGTCATTACTATTTTCATGCGATTCGATACACCTTTCCAACAGTGCTGGGTAAAATAGTGTTTCAAATAAAATATAAATGCAATACTTTTGTAGCGATTGTTTTCATATTGTTTGAAACAGTTGTTTGTTCTTCTATTGATTGATACATTATTTGAAAATTCTACGATATATATGGAAAATGTATTTCAATTATATATTTGAAATAGTTCTTTAAAGTGAATATTTTTCTCATCGTTCGTTAAATGAAATATTTGAATATTTCTGTGAAATCTTCCCTAATTGTTTACTTTTCTACATGAATGAAATTCTGTCTACGAGGTACGATAGTCGTGTGTATGTGTCTTAATATCACGTTTACGTTTCCACGTCGCAAGTTGAGTAAATAACAGTAGGCGAGCATTCTCTCACGAACAATGCCTAATGTCAGTAATTAATATTTGTTTCTTCTCTATACATTTTTTTAGTTAATTTCCCTCTCGAGTAACATGTGAAACAGTCGGCGCAAGTTTCGAAGCACGAAACATCATTTTCAACAATAACAATTATTATTTCAACTAACAATTCCCACTCTTATACGTTTCAACATACTTGCGTATTAACAATTATTATTTCAACTAACAATTCCCACTCTTATACGTTTCAACATACTTGCGTATATTCCAATGCTTTTTATTTCAAACGTACTCGGCACTGCTTTCCAAAGTTGTACAGATTCCAATAGTTACGAGAGTCGTGAATTTGAAAATTGACAAGAATCGTTCCACTTGCATTCTCTTTCGATTAATTTATTTAGAGAAAATGCGCAGAGCGTCTTCAAAGAGTGTCCTTTCTTTCCAATCTTGACCGAGCTAAATTCTCGCGAACGAAGTTTAAGTTTGACTTGCCTAAGAGTATTATAACTAGTCGGCAAAGGGTACCTATTTCTAGCATAGCCGTTCCCGCTGAAAATCTACGATCTATACGATCTAGCACGCACCCGAATAACACGGCCGTCCACTGCTCGTTTTCACGTTTATTTACGACCAACGAGAATTTCATAAATTCTACATCCGTTTCGCGCGCACGAACGAAGCAACAAGAAGGACATGGGCGTTTTATAACTTCATAAAAGGGACGCAGCGAAGCGTGCGTCGATCGTCTACTCGTTCGGAACGATCGCTCTTTTCGCCAGTCCATCCGCCAACGATGGAATGCGAAAAACGACGGACGAAACGCTAGGCGATTCCTTCTTCGGAAAAATCGGTCGCATTCCTCGATGCAACGAATTGACCGATAGCAACGACAGCTCTACGATCGCGCCGCTGTTTATTAATGCATGGATCGCTCGCGGAGGAAACGATTCGTTATTGGGCTCTGTTATTGCACGCCGCCACCGCCGCCACCGTCGCCGCTTCCTCGATACACAGGGTGTCCATAAAGTTTCTTTACAGTTTCGAAAATTTATTACAAAGGCAAATGAAAAGACAGACAAGCGGAGATTACTACAAAATGAGACGTATATGTTTAAGTTTCTTCTGCCTTATTTAACAAATCTGATGACAATATCTCATCAATTTCTTGTAATAAATGTTTGAAATTGTAAAGAGACTTCGTGGACACATACATGGGGTTATGTTAAAGATATCGTGTATCGAATAAAGGGACATCACTACTCTAAAACAGAGGATCACTTTAATGGTGCCCATATAGAAGTGCATTAAAGGCAAAAAAAAAAAAGAAAAAAAAAACTTAAATAGACACGTCTCATTTTGTAATAATTTCCGCTTGTCTGTCTTTTCATTTGTCTTTGTAATAAATTTTCGAGATTGTAAAGAGACTTTACGGGCACCCTGTATGTAATTGAATTAATAGAATCGAGAGGCCGCGCTCGCGAGATGTATCGGGCGGTGCAGCGTGACCGTTGGTCGCGTTGGTTTCGAGCAAACGCGTCGCCGTGACCGCGACAAATTAACGTCGACAGATCCAGCTTCCGATACGCCGTATGAAGAAGCGCGAACATTCGTTGGCGACTCGAGGGAAAATATTACAGCAAGCCCACGGGCCCTGTTCCACCGATTACCGACATCTATTAAACGCGGACTGCTGCCGGTGCGTCTCTATTTTACTTTTTCTATCGTTGATGACCGCCGCTGCCTTCGAAGCAGCGCTCTCGAGTGGATATTTCCTGAACAATCCGATTTGGAAGCGCGACAACTTCTGAAGTTGACGCTGCAACTACCAAAGCGGTCGGAACGGTGTACTTTTAAAGATTTAAATAATTTTCCATCAAATATACAAATGAAAGCCTGCATTGGAATAAGTATTTCTTTGGACTTTAATGTCTCTGAATGGAAATTTTACGGTGCAATCGTCGGCAGTTCTAGTCAAAACGCAGGTGTGTACACGCGCCGAAACTTTTACAAGTAGAACTTGACCGATACAAGAGTTCAAAATGGAACATTGTCATTGGCAATGATCGAAAGACAGGAATCAACATCGTAGTTGCAAAGTTCAGCTGTAGAAAGTCGAACCAAGTGGAGGGCAAACGAATCGGGAATCAGTATAACCATAACGCGTGAAATGAATCGTTGAATTAGAATAATCAGATCGTTGCTCGTGGCACGTTCTCACGGGAGCTTCCTCCAGAGGGAGATCTAAACCTGAGAAATCCACCCTGACCGGAGACATCAGCCAGTGGATAACCAGCGTGTCCCATATAAATAACTAGCGGTGGATCGGTGTCTAGCGCAGCGAGAGTTCCCCTCCCCGGGAACGGTGCGCCGTAATGACATGATTGCATACCTTCCACACACGCTGCTTCCACGTTTCCCTTGGCACGACTCTACATACACTGCCGTTCAAAAGTATCACTTGCTCGTATCCTTGATAAGATAGACCGTACAATTAATTAAAAGTACTCTTTAATTAACGATTCGTCGTTAATTCGTACACTTTGATGAAATTTACGCGTTGGTATTGTTACCAGGCTAGAATAGGAAATTTGCAACTGAACTATGTGGACTTTTATCTAGCGTAAAAATGTGTAAGCGAGAATGTCGAAAGTATAATGCTTTCTACGACACTTGGCACGTGGAACAATTTTTTATTGACGCTGAGCATGCCTGGTCGAACGATCGGTTGTATTACTTTTTGTTGTTTAATTAAAGAAACGAAAGTATATAATTCACCCTCTCCCCCCAAAAGTCACTTTGTGCATCGTTTTTCCTATATTAAATTGACAATTACCTGTATTTCTCTTGTAAAAAGACAAATCGATTGTTTGATCTTTCTGTTATATCGCAGGGATAGGTATGTACAAAGTAAGCCGGTACGTTTGGGTTAGGTTAAGATTTTTGAAAGTACGAATCCGCATAAAAGTCCGGAGTCCAGTTATCGCCGAGTGTTCGGATATTCATGAACGATGTCCTCCGTATACGCATACGTATATGCGCGCGGAGGGTGTAGCAAGTGAGTAGGGCCCTTTCTCTAATAAGATACTGGCGCGTACCGTCTCGCGTTGGTTCAGGTACTGACTCTGCACGGTAGATCGCGAGTGTTCACGATCGCGGGAAGTACCGAACAACCGTGGCAGCGCGGCTGGGAGTAGGCATACCAATAGAGAGAACTTTGTGCCTGGTATGACCGCGAATAAATCCTCTAATCTAATTGATACGGCCGGCGGTATGCAGACTCGCGTAGCTACACGCTAAAACGGTCGTTGTTAAGTAGCCTGGGCCAGGGTAGATAGCGTTGCCCGGTTGCCGTGCCATGGCTGAAGGAAAAACGATGCCAAGGTGGGATCGTTCGGGCCGCATTAGAACGAAGGAGGAAGAAGAGGAAGGAGACGAAGAAGAAGAAGACGAAGAAATGTTTCTCGTTGGCCGTTGCTTCATGCGTGAGAGATGCTTTCTCAACGTTGATGAAATTTGTTCGAACATTCTGATCGGCCTTCGTTCTGTCGATTAACGTTCCGAATGGAACTTTTTTTAAATGAAGGAATCACTCTTGCGGATTTAATTATTGAAAACTGATTGGCTTCAGTCTGTGAATTGGTATAATTAATGTTTGACGATATACTAAGGAAACGAGGAAATTTATGCATTTTCACGAATCTGTTTGTCAAATGTTTGTGTATATAAGACAGGATATAAATATATCTTGGAGAACGTGCAACTGAGTTTATAGAAATGATTTTCGATTGAAGAAACTCTGCTTTTTATACGCATCGTCCATCCACATAATCGATAACCTACCATCGTTTCAATGTAGAATTCTGTTATTCTCATATGTCCAAAGGATGCGGCAGCGATAGTCAAAAAAAAAAAAAAAAGAAAAGAAAAAGGAAAGAGCTTTAAGCATTCTGATTTGCGAGTCGTTCGTGATCACTGCGAGACTCGAATGTCTGTGAAATCTCCGCATCTGATAAACATTCCCGGCGTTTCCAAGAATCTCTAAATAAACTAAACTTAACCAGATTTTATCGATATACGTTTATATACGCAATATCGTAACATCAAAGACGCTGCCAAGATGGGTTCGTTGCGCCCGTCCGATTAGAAACGACGAGGAGAGAAAAAGGGAACAGAAAAGAAGGAAACATCTCTTTCTCTCTCTCGTATGAGGAACGTTTCGCTCGCGGGTAGAGAGACCGTACGCTCGTTCCCCCTCTCTGCGTCTCGCAGGACATCGGATCGGGTGGATCGATTTTTGAACTGCTTCCGCTGGGAGTGCCTGACGGGTATCTCGATCGTTGATAGGCTCATTAAATGTCTTCATCGGCAGATCGCGTCTCGCGTACCGCTCGCAACGCGAGCAGGTAGAACGGGATCGGCCGCGTATTTAAACGCGTAGAAATTTCACCGGCTGGTTTTTCGCACGCCGGCCGATCCGCCGCGTGTCTGTCTTTTCCTCTTTCCCCTCCTCCTATTAATTTCGCTTATTTTCTTGCGCGTTCCTCGCGTAACTCGCCCGAAGAAATTACGCGAAACTAGGAGAAATGGCCGGGGGATTTGTCTGTAGGATTTCCAGCGTGGCTGGCGATAAATTAACCGCCAGAGAGAGAGAGAGAGAGAGAGAGAAAGAGAGAGAGAGAGAGAGAGAGAGGAGTCGCCAGTACATGGAATATTGAATAGGATCGCCAGGGAAAACCGGTTCGCCTCCCGTAAAACCGATTCGCGAACGTTTCTGTGTCCAGCTGTTGATATCGTCTCTCTGTAGCAAGGTATCACCACCAGACGCAATATCTGTAACTGTTGCGTAACATCGCCGCGTTACGTATGCACGAATGGCAGGTTATCTTTATGGTCGTGCAGCGTTCGCGGACAACCATGGTTTCAACGTTTCTTCGTATATATGCGTGTATATATGTACACACATGTATGCCCCGTTTTTATCTCGTTTTTTCACCCTGTTTATTCAATTTTGTTATAAACACGCACATACATATATATATATTATTACACACATTATATTATATATATTAAATATATATTTTTCACCCTGTTAGTACAATATATAGTGTGTACACAATAAAAGCTTCCATAAACGCGTTGAGGCAATTTTCAACGAAGCATACTCGAAGTTTGAACAATTTGATGTTTGTTTGCAGTATAAGTTTTAAGACGATAAGTGTCGAGATAAGTTTCATTAACTGTTTCATTAAAAAATTTTAGAGGGTGATTCTATAGAGTAATATTTTTATTTGTGTTCTATAAAGTAATATATATATATATATATATATAAATTACATGGTCACTTGCGACCCAATCTGAGGGTTTAATTTCGAAATTTAGCAACTACGCGAAACATACTCGAAATTTGAACAATTGACGTTCGTTTACAGTATAAATTTCAAGGCGATATAAGTTTCATTGAAACTAACCATCTCGTCAGTTGTGACGAATTTCAGAGAATCGGACTATAAAAACGATACGAATTGACAAGTGGAGGATAATTGCTGCAAATGCTTCTGACGTTTGCCTCTGCAGTTTTGAAATCTGCAGGAAGAGTATCTGGAAAGCGTCGCGAACGAGAGAATCGAGACTTCGAATTACGTTTCTCAGGGAACCGGAATGCCTTTCATGCTGGATCGTTCTTGTCGCGCATAAACACGCGTACAATTTATTATATAGCAGAATCTGCGTTGAGCAATTCCAGATACCAGCTACATTAGCTGTCAAAAGTTTGGACACGCGTTCAACGGCGCTCTTAATCTCGCTTTTTTGTTGCGATATTGTGAGATCATGTATTTCCACTGTTTTCTTTACAACCTCGCGAGTTTGTAATAATTCAGAGGTTAAAAATATAAGAACTAACGTTATATATTATCTCTTGAATTCGCGTTTAAGCTCTCCTTAGTATGGAATACTAGAGAGTGTTGTAAATTTCACGTTATTGAATGTTATCACGTTATAGCGCGCAAAAGACATGGAAAATTTACTAAATGGAAGTATTTCACCTCTGGTAACGGGTTGAAGGATATTTTATACTGTTTCAACTCTGTTCTCAAAGTTGTTCTCTTTATTTCACTTTGCCTTGAATTATGCCTTGAATTCCATTGCTGTATTATTTATAAAAACTTTGCCTTATGCCATAAATTTCATTGCTGTATTATTTCTAAAAAAAATTTATGAAAAGCGCAAAATTCAATATTTATTAGAGAAGCGGCAACAGAGAAATTGATCTGAAAATTTTCACGGTGCTGTTTACATCACGAAGTGATTTGTCCTCGAGGTTACTCGTAATTTAACGTTATTCGTGGTTAGAAATGAATTTCTACGGCAAAATAGAGAAAATACTGTATTTTCTAAAAATAGCGTTCGCTTCGCACTCCTAGGTTCACTGCATCGCGAAAGGATCGAGCGTGCAGATAAAAGCGTAGAAACGGAAACTCGCGGAGACGACGAGAATAAGAAGGCGAGGAAACGTCGATACGAAGAACAGAGGATGTAACGTGAAACAGAAAACACCACGGGCAAACTTTTGAGTGTTAGTGTATGTCGTTCTCTCTTTGACGTAAGTACACGTAGTTCGCCGCGGATTGAATGGAACGGGCCCCGATCTAATGGCGAGCGGGGAGAAGCGATCCAGGGAATCGAGTGGCCGTTCGCTAATGATCTTCCTGGCCCTGCAGGCCACGCAGCACGATGTCGACCGCGATAGAGCTGTTTTACGGCCAGCGTTCGTTCGTTCGTCGAAATTGAAGAGGACAACAGAGGATCAACCAGCTCCTTCGATTTTCAAGTCAAGCCCGCAGAGAATCGTCCTTTTCACCGAAATTATTCGCGTATCGATGCACAAAACTGGCGGTGGTGTATATCTATAGAGAGAAGTGGGTACGTACCGAAGGAAATATCGCAAACGGTTTCATTAACAGCGAACGAAACGGTAGAGGGGACGAAGCACGATATCTCGCAACAAATTTTCGAGGTAACGTTTATAAACGACGTAGCCGTGTGCAATTATCCCTTCCAACGTACCTGGCGGAACGTCGAGCAATAGCTTCGGAAGAAATCTGGCGTGGTCTTCGTGTTACATCAGCGAGATCGTCGTAACGTGCGATCTACCTCGCCCTTCTCGACCTCCTTGGAAATCTTCTCGAAATCGAGCAAATTTTCTTCGCGCCTTCGAGATCGAGATTCGATTTTAACGACGAGGATCATTGCGACGAAGAGGAATTTTTTTTTCTTTAGAGAGGGGAGGGGGGAGAAATGGAGATTTAATTGGATTATAACGTTGGTTGTAATCAAAACTTTCTTACTCTTTTTTATAACATAATCTTCGTCCGAAGTTTACATCTACAAATAGGATCGCGTAGTTAAGAGACTTTTAATTGTAGCGATTGATACATTCAGCTCTTCTTAGCTCAATTTTGAAGTGGAATAGTGTCATTGTACACAGACAAGCGAGTTTCGTGTCAAAGTAGTATCCCTATACTCTCGTTAAGAGACTTTTAATTGCAGCGATTGATACATTCAGCTCTTTCTCAGCTTAATTGTGAAGTAGAATAGTGCCATCGTGCATAGATAAGCGAGTTTCGTGTCAAAGTAGTATCCTTATACTCTCGTTAAGAGACTTTTAATTGCAGCGATTGATACATTCAGCTCTTCCTCAGCTTAATTTTGAAGTAGAGTAATGCCATCGTGCACAAACAAGCCAGTTTCGTGTCAAAGTAGTATCCTTGTATTGTCGTTAAGAGACTTTTAATTGCAGTGATTGATACATTTAGCTCTTTCTCAGCTTAATTTTGAAGTAGAATAGTGCCATCGTGTACAGACAAGCGAGTTTCATGTCAAAGTAGTAATACTCTCGTTCATTGCACGATATCATGCGAAATATCTCGATAGGCGAAGATCGCGGGAACAAAATCTTCGAATGTCATTGCTCAAAGTCGTTGGCTTTTTGATCGACCTCGATCACAGAAATGGGAACCTGTCTCGCGTAGCAGGATCTCGATCACCGAAGGTATCTTTGCCGCAGCAGCTCAGCTATCTTACACGAGACGCCGATGACGTACGGCGTCGTGGCTATCCATTACCAGTGGGACGATAAATTCACCCTCGCCGGGGTTGACCGGGTGAACCTGAAGAGCCAGCGTGTCGTACTCTCCTCTCGATTCCGCCGGGTGGTGGGTCTTTCTCGGCTAATAAAGAAGGCGATGCGCAAGCGAGAGAGAGAGAGAGAGAGAGAGAGAAGGAAACACGCGGGTTGGATGGTTGAAGGGTGCAGTGGAGGGACGGGAAGGGATCAAGCGGGATATTGGCAACATTAAGTATAAATGCAACCTACCGAGATTTATGTCCGCCGAGGAGAGGAGGGCAGAGTTGTGCCGCGGCGAGAAGAAGAGGAAGACGAAGAGGATGGAGTAGGAGAGGATGGTCGTGGCGAGCAGAAGGGATGAGGTCGCCGCGAGGCGTAGCGGAGACCACACGGAGAGCCGGGCCTGCTCGTGGCTCGTGGGGGGCCCTTCCTTCCACTTTCCTCCGGCTCTCTCGCCCGAGACTTTACTCTCTCTCTCTTACCCCCCCCTTTTTTTCACTCGCGACAGAATTTCCTTCGTAGCCTTCGAAGAACATCGCCGAAGAGCGGAGTCTTTCATCCCCTAGATCTTCGACGACTTGGAAATTCGGTGAAGAATGACAACGCTGAATTTTCCTTATAGTGAAGCGATACAGCGATACAGGCTATAAGATTGTAATTTTAATCGAAGAAATTTTATTGAATGCTGTTTTATATTGATAGTTTCAAGATCTACAGATTTCGAATTAGTAACAATATATAACTTTTGACACTGCAACATCTTTTATAATATTGCTTTAGTGTCTGAGAGATGTATAATTACTTTCTGGAAATTTTAATTTTCAAAAACTTTTGGAACTATATATATATATATATTCAGTTTCACCTAGTTCCAACAGACACTAAAGCAATGTTATAAAAGATGTCGCAGTGTCAAAAGTTGTGCAAACAGTCACCTTCGCGTAAACGAAATGGAAATCGTACGACACAAAGGAACGACTCGCGCGTAATATTCCAAGAACGATCTGCCATCAGCAGCTGCGAGTGCTTATTCATCGAAAATCACAGTAACGTTTCCCACGGATAACTATCGCGCGAATTCCATAGAATTCTCGACGGAATTCAGGAGTGTCTTAGAAAAAACAAAACAAAAAAAAAAAAACAGAAGAAAATAATTATCACGATCTGAACGGCAATACCTGGGCTTCCTCCCGGATTAACGCGTGACTGTTAAATCACCGCGATGATTTAGAGAGAGAGTGCAACGTGCAACGTTCCTTGCCTTGGATACGTGCGACGTACACCGGTGATAATGTCGGACGAAACGTCCGTGCGATGGATTATAAAAAGAGAGCGAGAAGTTGAATCGCATTTCGCTAGGCGAGCGAGAGGTTTAGCTCGGGTTAGAGGATCAAGTACGAGAGATCGCCCAAAGTGGACGAGCACGATCCACGTGAAGGATGAAGCTACATCACTGTCCGAGTCTCGGCACGAATTCTACACGGCACGTCGGCAGTCGGCATGTTCGGCTTGCCTATGACCTTGAACGACCCTACAACCGCTCCAAGAGGATTTACTTATCGAACTTCCTCTCGCGCTGTGCCTTCGTGGTTCCTGGTCTGGAAATAGCACGCGCACCTGTTCGACCGATCGATCGATGATGCTGACTGATCGTTGGCCGACAGGTCCTGTTCGTTATACTAACGATCCACTCTTTGCTGGGGTGGTTCTTTTTCTTTGAGTGAAATATATATATATATATATATATATATATATATTTTTTTTTCTATCTCAATCCTTGATCCTTCGTCTGATATTTCGTCGATACGAATTCTTCTAGAAACGTCCGTTTATTCTTCTTCGATTTTTGTAAACGCGATTCGTCGCGTACTTGGAAATTCTATCGCGTGACGCAAGAACAAGTACGTTACACCGTGCGTGCAAGAATACAGCGACTTAATAGGGAACTTACTCGGTCAATCATCACACGCCGTTTTCAATTGAGAAAACATTCCCACGCCGTTAAGTTACCACCAGTTCACTTGAAAGTGTGCAAGAACAGGTGGCTATTAAAAATTCGATACAAATTACCGAGTCCGACACGTTACACTAACCTGACGAGTCACAGTACCAACTTTTCGTATTTTTCCACCCCTGAAAATCAGAGAGTACAATCTCGAGGAGCGTTACTCTCAACCTCCGTAATTTGTGATATCTGTAATTATTATCTGCGATAATTCTACAACAATAAGTCTGAGAAAATCGAAAATTTCATCAGCCTTCCTAAAGTCAGGAAACGGTGTGCAGAGATGGGTAGTTTTTACTCTTTACAGTCTGTAATATCTGTAATACCGTCTGTAAAAATTCATCTGCCTGCAATCTGAACGTCATAAAGGCGTAAGAAAGTTGTATATTCCCTGTTCCTTCTAAAATCAGAAATTCGAGCCCCGAAGGGGGTGGTTCTCACGCGCGCTTCGCCGATTGGAGGGTTTTCTCGTGCAGGGCTGGCCGCGTTCGCTATCTGCGAGCACCGCGGCGTCGTTTTTCTGTCAATCTCCGCGTGATCCCTGTAATTTCCTGTCTAGAATACCACGCCGTGGCTTTAATGCTCCATTGTCTCAGCCGGTCGTTTCCTCCTTGCGCTCTGGACTGCACAGCGGTACCTACTACTGCCAGTTTACTCCCACTATTTTAACTATGAATCTCAGAGGCTCTCATCCTTTCGAATGCCCCCCTCGTAAGTGTCGTCAGACGCACGTGTCCGCGTGGTATTTTCTGACTTTCGGAAGAGAAGTTGAAGATCTGCCAACGTATAGGAGAGCCTACCTTCACCGGTTCATCGAGTCGAAGAGAATCGACGGAAGAAAACGAAAACGTCACCCGGGAAGAGAAACGAGCTCGTACCCCATTCGATCGTCCATTTGCACTCTAATTACACGAATATCGGGTAAATTGCACGGCGCGTTAACCGACTGGACGATCGTTCCCTCTTATATGCATCTCTCTCTCTCTCTCTCTCTCTCTCTCTCTCTCTCGAGCTTTCTGTGCTCGAACAGCTCGCCTTTTTGCACGCGTCGACCTCGTTTCTCTGATGATCCTATCTTCATTTACTACGCAGTACGTTCCAGGAAACGGTTTACGACGCGGTTGAAAATAACTCCCCGCTAGATAATGCTCGTTGCCCAGTTTTTAATTGGAGAGACGCGAGAGTTTCGAGCTCGCGATTCGCACGACAGTTGGGGACGATTCGATCTGTCACTCTGTCGAGCAACTGTCCGCGTCGTGCACGGTTGACGAGTAATTGTTCGTCTGATAACACGGTGCACGTGAAACGGCAGTTTGATAGTCGGGCTTGGGACCTCGTTTAACAGGGAATTAAATCAGAGATTTCAGTCTCCGCGAGGATTCGTAGGAATGTGAAACTTGTGTCATGACTGATTGATATTACCGTTGCGACGATTCGGGTCACCCGGTGTTTGAAATATCTTGCACGCCCATTCAACTAGTTTGAAGATTCATCCTAGTTTGATTCAGGAAGATCAATCGTATCGTCCAATTGTTTATATTTAATTTACATTGCTCGTATCAGTAACTCGAAAATCATGACTAAGTCACGAAGATCGTATCGAGGCTGTACTTAGACTGTAAAATGAGCAGTGAAAAGTTTACAATACAACAAGGGAACTTTCATTCGTGTATTTAAAGTCATCGAAATCGCTGAAAGTGCCACTGTTGTGAAGAATTGTATCCCGGAAAATTATAAATTTTGGTCATTTCGACTGAACTTGGTTATTTCTAGCGTTGGATTTCAATTTTTCGTCAAATCTCAAAAAGTCTGTTCGCGCCAGAACGAGGACATTTTACGCAGGGTTGCGTTCAGAAACGGACACGAGGTGGCTGGTGGAGGGTCGACGAGGGAACGAGCACTGGAGGAAAGGGGCAGGAGCATTGTGATGTGCCAGAGATCGGTCACACGATAGACCCGGTCAAGGACGTGCTCCGCGCCGCGTTCCCAAGCGAGCTGTATACCCACAATGTGTACAATACAGGTACACGCGTGCACGTCTGAACGTCTCCCTCATTTCACTTCAGATTTTCTTCCCGCCTTCTGTCTGCCTTCTAACGTACACGCGTATACGTGCGTGTACGCGACTCACCCGTGGAATCCAGGCGTTTCGTTAGGTGAAAGAGGACGTAAATTAGTTCGTTAGGGTAATGAAAAGCGAGGTGGAAGCGTAGCCGAGGTATTGTTTTAACAATCGCGGTGATTACGGAATGCCAGGGCCTCGTAACTTACGCACGTGGTGCGTTTTCCATTTTCTAGGACACTGGAACTCGAGCGGCCGCGGTTCTAAAACTGTGTTTATAGGTTGTCCATGGTTTTTGGTTCTTCAATTTCTCACTTTCATGTGAGACGTTCGTCCTTGGAAAGAAACAGTTCTATCTTTGGCTTCTTGGGTTCTTTTGCTTGACGTAAATTTATTACGTAAAGCACGAATTTTTCATTTCAAAAGTGCGTTGGCAGTTTGTTCACGATCTTTGGTTTTCTGATCTCGCACAAACGACGATGAATCAATTTTCTTTTGAGAAAGATGTAGTACCTCTTAGAGCAGAGCGCAGATTCTACAAAATTCTAGAATCTTTTGAACAAGAGTAGAAAAGTAAATTCAAACGAGTTTATTTAAAAAAAAAGAAGGGAACCCTGACTTCCATGTATAATCCATCGAAGAACAAATGCAGGAATCGCATAAAATCAATGCCGTGACTCATTGCTTCCCTCCCCCCCCCCCCCACTCCATAAATTAAGGACACGAAAATCTAACAGTCGGCAGTTGTTGTTACTTTCATTGACCATGTTTGTCGTTTATTAGACCAGTCGTGGCACCGGGGATCGTGATTGGACGGTTTCGAATCGGAAGCCGGGTGCGCGGTTTGCGAAACCGGCGAGATCCTATCGTCGTCGAAGTCTGGTAAATCGGTGTCACTCTAACCGTGGCTGCCATTCGCGCTGGTTAATGCAATTAGATAGCTGGTGGTGGTAGCACGCGCTCCGTAATCCATGGCGCGGTTAGGGCGGCCGTGTTATGTACACTTTCGCTACACCGCGCCAGCAACCTCATCTGACCTCCCCCACTCGTCCTCGTGCGCTCTCCTCCCTTCCTTCCTAGCCGCACGGTTAGTCGATCGTGCTCTCGATTTGCCTTTGTATCGATTCTGATGCATTGCTCCCCTTGTGCACTTCCTCGTGAAATTTTGATTCCAACTCTGAAATTTCGAAGGCGTTTGATCTCTGAATTTTTCACAAGAATTGGAAGTTTCGCAGTTTCAAGAGAGGTTTTCTAAAACTGAACGATCCTTTCCACTGCTATTTGGAATTTGAAAATTTGAGCTGCTCGTAGATAATATTTCCTTCCAGCAATTAATTTCACGCGACAACAATTAATATTCTACCTAAAATTTCCCACCGAAACTCTCCTACACTTGCATCCAACGTGCTGTATCGTTTCCAAAGCTCATTCATCCACGAAGCTCGAAATCATAGGTGACCAAAAGTCCGACAGCGTGATAAAGCTGAACGATACTCGGGCGTGCAAGGTTCGCGAAGGCGCGTGCAACGTCGTAGCTCGTTAAGTCGCTGGAACGATGTCGTTTGTCACAATTTCACGTCGGGTGGAATAAAGGGGCGGCTGGGCCCGCCAGAAAAATCCCTCGCTCACGAACTGCTCCCGGAAGTCTCGCGTTCCTGCCGGTCGGCTCACGAGGTCGAGCCAGGCCCTGCAGTCGATGCCGCACAGGTGCACAGGTGCATCCTCTGCCCCGTTTCGTTCTATGTATATACAGTGTAGCCCATAAGTATTTCGATACATATTACGTTGCTTGACTCAATTTTGCTATTTGATGTGGCCTCGAATATTTCTGAAGTCAAAGTGAACGAGTCTATATTTTGTTAATTTTGCTCCCGTGTTAACTCACTTCATAGGTTTATTTATTGCGTGCAAAACGACGTGAATAACATATAATAGATTTTAAGACAAATTTGAGAAACAATGTTTGTAACACAGCATACGTTTCTGTGCTCTTCAGTTTGTAGAGTTGATCAGCGTGGCTTTTAAATCGCTTAATTTAAATAATTTTCGGTCGTCCCGAAAGGATGACCATCAGATACTGATTAAAACAACAGACAATATTGATCGATAGAAAAATAGGTGAAACAGATTCACACGCAAATGTTCCACATTAGAATTTTACAGACTTTAATTGAGATACAACAATATCCCCTAGCAACGTTCTATAAATTTCTTGAAAAGTATTTCAATTTAGCAAGTTTAGGCTGAGTCTCTGTCGAAAGTTGAAAGTGTTACAAAAGTATGAATCTGTACAGACCGAGTAGCATCAACTGTCCAAATACTTATGGACGGTAGTGTACGTGACGCGTGTAGGTATGGTTCGAGCTGGTAGTACTCGTTTCCCCACGGCCCGAGAAGCGGCGCCGTCGAACCGATCTGACCTCTCGCTTCCTGCAATTTGGCGTTCTTGAAAATCAATGTGCGGACGGCTATCTCGCGGTTCCCATCGCCGTGCAGTTCGGCCTCTTGGCTGGTCCCCTCATGGGAAACCCCGGGATCGTCCTTAGGGGAGCGTACGTCGAGGAAAGGGGAAGCCGCGGCATTGAACCTCATTTACTCCGCTGGCTCGTTTGACCCGAACGTGTTCCGGTCGAAATTCTGATTGTTCTGATTGTACAGTAACTGTGCAATGTTTCGAGGCTGTTGATTTCAGATCGAGATTGGGTTTGAAGGGGATTCAGAATTAGGAAAATATATATTATCCGTAGGTGGTTCGCTGTAATCGTTCGAGTCATGGTGACGAATATTTCGAGGCCAATTTAGATTGGCTAATTAATTCGTTCGATCGAAATAATATCGTATTAATCGGCTATTTTTTTTTTTTTTTTTTAGCAAGAAATTTCAATCAATTTCGAACAGTCCAGTGAAACGCCAACCCGTGTTCTTGTTTCTTTCTTTTCTTTCTTTTCTTTTTTTTTGTTTTTTTTCGCTGGTGTTTCGCCGGGCGTGTGTTGAATCATCACTTCCTTTTTCGAGCGATCCGCTCGAAACAATTGCGAAAACTAGGCGCGCGATTGCGCCTCTCCTTGGGAACGCCTTGCGAAATCGATGTCGCGCGATAGCGCCCGCGATACACCTTGCATATGATGATTATAATGGCGATTACTCGTGACCGGGTTTTCATCTGAGACGCGCGCACGCACCGCGGGGGAAATCGTTGATGAGAATCCCTTTTGTGTGCGCGCCGCGACTCGCGAATTCTTTCCTAATGATCCACGCCATGGTTGCACACACTTCAACCGAACTTGCTTACGATTTCACGTTTCGTGCACGTATCATGCAACATGTGCTTATATCGTTGCAGAGAGTTTAACAACCGACTTTCGATACGTATCAAAATATCCTGTATACAAGGATCACTACAATCTATGTACAGGATAGTTTCTGTCTGAGAAATCAATACTAATTCCGACAGAAATATCCGTATCTTTTAAGCAATTGCTGGAAAAGAAAATCTAGCACTCTGTAACTTTGAAATTATGTAAATCAGAGGATTCGTGAAATTTTCCGCACGTAGCGGATAGAGAACGTATTTCACGAAATTCGATTGAGCAAATACAGCGTAGAGCATAATTGTAGCAATGACAACAAAAAATCTTCAATAATTTAAATTGACAAAACTCAGAGAAAAAACATATAAAGATACACTTGATTATATTTTAAAGTATAAACTTTGATTTTTTTCATCATCTATGGCAGTGACGGTGAACCTTTTCGAGAAGTAAGTCAAATTTTGTTCATTATTTTTTTTAATGCTGGTTCGTGGCGTTCACTAAGTCAGTGGCGTCACTTGGAGAGAGGGAGGGGAGGATGGTTAAAAACTACTTTTCTTTGGTTCTCACTTTTACAATCCTCTAAAAGGTTTACGTTTCCTTTTTTTGTTTTACAACTTTTACTTTTGCAAGTGAAGAGCAAACAATAAATATCGACGTCAAAAAATTGATATAAAAGGGGTGACATCATGCCCAGTCATCCCTGCTATACATTAGATATATATATATATATATATATATTTTAAATATTTTTTATTGTCTGTTCTCTCTTCTATTGTATAAAAAACTAGCAAAGCTGCCCATTCTGAGAATGGGATCTAATGTGTTTTTTAGCGTTTGTTACATCTGTTTAATCGTATGCGTTATATAAAATTTTGTGGACGCAAGTAACTCATGTAACATTTAAGACATAAAATACCTATATGTATACACAACCAAGTCGTAAATCCTCACTTTTAAGCTCTAACCGGACACTCTTAACTTTCTTAACATTTTTTGAAAAGAGAGGTTCGAAAAATAATTAAAATTCTTTTATATATATGATGATAAGTTTATAAAAATCAACGCGTGTGTCATTTAAAAAGCCTGCGTGGATTAATGTCATAGGTTCGCCATCATTGATCTATGGGATACTTTTTCCACGGAAATTTGACACAATTACGCTCAGAAATCAAGTCAAAGACGACAGGTGACGTAAAAACATATTTTTCTCGCGGAGAAAAATTCGGTATGGTAGATTAAATTACTGTGGCAAAGGTAGTCCGCGTGTTTGGAGGGAAATTAACGGCGCGTAATTTTAACGAACCCAGTCTGTCGCCAGTTGTTAAACAGACATTGATTTCCAAGGGCCATTGTCTCGGTATTGAGCAAGCCGCAGAAGATAAATCGAACTGGACGTTGCGTCTACCCTGACCAATAAATCCATCGGGCTTGCGCAACAGGTGGATATCCTCTTCGCGTCGGAGTTTCCATTTCTTTCAACAGACCTCCGGTCTCCGTGTTGCACAATCACCCGTACAACTAATTAAATTCGCCTCAACTGCTTCTTCTTGAGTGTACAAACGCTCGTTGATACTTGGCTATTCAAACTTCTTTCTTTTAACACTCTTTCTTGCGACAATATTCCATTTTTTTCTTTTTTTATTCAATTTCTAAAACTAATCGTTGGAGTAGCACTCCATACTGTTAAAAGACGAAATTTCAGTAAAGTTAATTAACTTATCAAATTTGGATGATTCGTTGCCCGAGTGCTGATTAGAATCGTTTACAATTCGTTTCCCCAACAAACGCGTGCCAATTTCGATCGATTCCCACTAACAATCAGTCGTCTCATTCAACTTCTTTGAAACGCCAACTTCGCCTGTAGCGAGGACAAGTTCCTAGGTTCGTCACTTTCCCGTAACGCATTCGATTCGATCATCGTACGTGAATTCTAAATAATACCGTCAAGCAAATTGAGACAAATCTTTAGCTTCGTTCGTCGTCACTACAGCGAGTGATTTTTATGCATTTGTGGAATGCTTGAAAGCACGTTTGACAAGACGCACAGTGTTCGATCGGAATTTCGTAGCTATGTGGTTCGAGCGAGTGAAAATTGGCTGCAATATGAAATAAAGTAATTTTTGTTTTTTCCAACAGGTATACTTGAATTTAGTACGCGTCGCGATCGAGCTGGATAGATAGGGGCACGTTCGGGGAAGAAATGGCATAATGAGATCGGTACGTGGCCGTAACACGCGTTGCTCGTATCGTGACGTCGGGAAAACACGGGATGACGACGACGTGGGATCGTCCTTGCGCTCGCTCCCGCGGCCCCCATTGTTCCCCCCGAGCGGCGGCTCGTTTTGCTCGCAGTGGGTCGTGCGATCATCGAAAGTGCCTCATTTTTCCTTCAGGATCGCTTAATCGTTCGACCAAGTTTAGCAAGAATTACCCACGCTTGAATTCTTGGATCTTGCCACTTTTCCTTTTAACACTTTCTTTCTAGGTCACTGCGCTTGTCCTTTTCCCTCCCGCCCCCCTTTTTTTTGTTTAATTACAAATCTGTATAATCACGATCGTGTTTGAATTGAACGAATTATTTAAACGTACAATTTTCATTATTTTCAAACGCGCACAATGTTTGGTGCAAGATCAGGTGAGACAGAAATTTGGTTTATATTTAATTGCCATTTATTCACCGTTGTTCAGAAGCGATGCAACTGAGCTATACACAAAGACCGATAGAATATATAATTGTACATGATACAAAGCATCGATGTTGCAATAAATACAGATGTTGTAACTTTAATCGCGTTCAAGATCCAATAATCTTGACGAAACTTTAAACAACTTTTGTCACACTTTCGTGCAACGGGAGAGTGTAACTCGTCATTATAAAAAATTAGGACGTTAGTTGCAATTTTTGCAGAAATAATATCTCTGAAATATTAAACACACACACACACACAAATATATAGATTCGATACGAGTGACTCGTTTTAACAGAGCATTTTTACGCGAGGGATAATTGTTCGAACGATCTTAATTGTGCAGCAAGGCTACACGGCGATGCTACCATGTGAAAACTGGCAGTCGAACGATAAAGACATTGCGTCGCGTCCTTCGAGCAGCCGGGATGCGTATGTGTATGTATATCGGACGAAATGCAAAAAGCGGAGGAATCGTAACACACGTGCACAACGTGTATCGAGTGGATTCGGCGAGCCTTGAATGAACTGGGCCGATTCTGGCTACCCTTTCTCCGGCTGTGTTCCCGCACTTTGATCCCATAAACTATTTATGCTAATGGCAATGCTAATCGTGTGAAGTCAACGCCTAAGACACCATCGTTTCGCTTCGGAGCTGGTGCACGAGATCTCGCTGGGCGTTGTCGGTAGTAGGAGTGAAGAAAGAGGAGAAAAAGGAAATGGAAAAAAAGAAGAGGGGAAGGAAAAAAAGAGAGAGAAGTAGAGGCAGTCGACGAGGCTGCCGCTATGCTAATGTGCTCGTGGCATTAAATGGCGTGAAATTCGATTCGAAAAATGCCTCGTGCATTATCGTGCCTGTCCGTCTGGTGCAACCGGGTTTCTCTACTGCGCCCCGTGCACGGAGAATTGCTTGGGGAACCGTTCCAGTTTTACACGTGTTGTTTATCGACACAGGCACACGACGCTTTTTCGTACAGTTTTATCACGCATCTGTGCACTCAGCTTCAGGTTCAGGTGTAATTCTAACTTCAACTGGGAATTGAATTCTTTATTACGATATCCACCACTGACTTGAAGAATCAGTCATTCTTGAATATTTTCTAGGGAGCCAGTTAAAATTCAATAAAGTCAATTAAATTAAATTAACCAAATAACATTTTTCAATAAATCAATGATAATATTCACATGATTAAATTAATGAATCAATATTCGCATAATTCGTGACAACACGAATGTTTAATTCTATCTTATGGAGAGACTGAACAAACGATTTCCCCGTAAGCTTACAAGAGAAACGAATGAAACTTTAGAATCATTAAACGCAATAATCCGTTTCACAATGGAGCGTAGAGAATATATATTTCAACGAAGCACCTGCGACACGAGCAAGAGCAATCGCAAGTAATTTCAGATGGTTTTTGCCAGCTTCTTCTGTCCGATTGGTCGTTTTTCCAGGCAACTGTAAGCGGTATCCTTCATCATTAGTCGTTGCCTGCTCCGCTAGATTGGACAAGCTAGTCGGATTCAGTGCTCGCGTCTCGCGCGATCCCGCCCAATCCCGCTTCGGCAAAAAGCAGGTGAATTCACCGCGTAACAACGTAACGACAACGATCCCGGCTAATGGTCGTCTCTCTCTCTCTCTCTCTTTTTAAAATTACACGGATAGTGCGTTGGAGAGGTGTTGTCATTAAGAGCTCAGCATCGTTGGTAGCACCGAGCGATTTTGATTCGCGAATATTAAGTTCTCTTTTGTGGGTCACGTTGAATCGATCGATGGCCTTCGATTCTCGGTTTGTTTCGTTGAACAATTTAATGATCTTTTCAGAGATTGCGATTGTACACGTATATGCGGATCTTTGTACGAATTGAGATCAGAAGTGTTATTATCAAATATTATTTCGGCACTTGAATTAGTCAGATGATGCTTCATTCATTTTTATATTTTCCCGAACCAGTAATAAATGTTAAGTGGAATATCACTTAATAATATGACATACCTAATTACCTGATATAAAATAAAATATCAGTTTAATTAATTAAATTTTCATCCTTCCTGATACTCGATACGTTTCGAAGATGGGACGCTCGAAATCCAAAATTCAATTCCTAAATTCAAGTACAGAACAAATTAAAAGAGACAACAATTCGCACCTGAAATTTCCAATCTCAACTGAAAGTTTCGTCCACTCGTTTCCTACTTAATCACGACCGAATTCCTCGGAGCATCCAAACAACGGGGAACTTGGAATTTTTTTCAAGAGTCGCGAAGTTGAAACGTTTGCTCCAGTTGACGAGAGACCGACGCGAACGAATTTTTCTACCGAAAAGTAGAAGAATCGCTGGCGGCCAAATGGTCGCGTTCTCCAAGCTCAGTCACGCTCGTCACGGAAGCCAGCTTCCGTCTCATTGGGCGGGCCAGCTTGTTGCACTTCGCCGGCGACAAGTTCTGCCGGTCGCGCGAGCGTGCATGTGTATATATATATATATATACGGATAATTTATTCGGAATGGGATGCAAGGCGAGCGGCGCAAAGTCGTGCCCGGCCGTGCCGACTTTTCTTGCAACGGCTCCGCGAACCGAGAAATCGTTTCTCGGATCAGCGTGCGCTACGAGAGGCGACGACGACGACGACGACGACGACGACGACTCGTCGCGTGGACTACGCTTCCAACCGATCGCCGCTTGGCGACTTCTCAATGAAAGAAGCCCTCGGTCCCCCTTCCAAGCCGCGCGTTCGTGGAAACGCGAACGTCTCTATCTGAAATTGCCGGTGCCTGAGCGTACTTACGCCAGCCGCGAGATTTACGAGCGACGACCGCGGCAAATTGGATTCTATTCCCTGCTTCGGTCGCTTCCCTCGGCTCGCGGGATCCGCGATAACACGTAATATATGCGCTACTGTTTATTATTCCGGTCGCACCTGCGGTGATTGGCGACGGTGGATGAAATGTTTGAGCGTCGTATCGAGAGATCAGGTTGGAACCTTTGTACGTACGCGAAAGATTCGGTTTGAAAAATGTCGGTGGGCTTCGATTTTTAAAGTTGTCGAAAGATTTAGTTGACTTGGGCGTAGCTAATTCTTACGGATACGATATTTAGAAAGCACAATGAGCTTTCGCAACGAATCACTCTCACCGATTGATTAATTTTGCTCAACGTGGCGTTCCATTACATTTTACATTTTCACAAGCACTTGGAGAATTCCAAGGATCCAATATTTCCTTTTCACCTGGACAATTTTATGAATTCGGTGGATCGAAGAAAATCGGCTGATTTTTAATTTTAATGGGAGCCAATAAGGCCAATGGGCGAATCTCTGTGAGAGATCGGAGCAATCGAGCGCATCATCGATCATCCGTTGATCAGACCAACAGAGTAGAATGAATTTACGAGCAACTGGCCCCGAGGACCTTCCAGCGTTTCCTCCATCCTCGAGCGACACGTTCCTACCTTTTGAGAAAATCGTGGTCGAGCGTTCAGATAAGGAGAGGAAAAAGGGGACCGGAGACCAGCGGTTCCGAAGTTTCTCGAGGACAGTGGTTCCGAGAAGCGCAAGGAAACTGTAATCGTTCGGCCCGGCGGCCGTTGCAGCCAGTATACGAATCACTGTCGGCAGAAAAGTAGCAGCCAGCGGGCTCGGCAATTTCCGTAAATACACAGTGAAAACAGCAACGTCCAAAAGAGGGGAGAGGGAGATGCAGAGGGGCGCAAGAACACAGAGGAGAAGAACCGGCATCAGGAAGTGGTTCTAACACAGTTTCTTTCACGTTTCGTTGTTATTTCGATTCGCGGCGAATTTCATTGGCGGATATTGGACGTCGATCACGATCCCAGGAGCTACGTTAAACGATCGTTCCGGCCTGGAACACCGTGGGATAATCGTAATGTCGTCACTGGCACTCGCTTAACCTTTTACGAGCGCAGCGACTCGTGATCGATCTGAACTGCGCGTCAACGATCGGTTTTAACGATTTCTTAACCCGTCGAGGACCAAGCGACAGTCATAGAATTGATCTGAAGAACTGTCGAGTGAATTCTTGGAATTTTCTTTCGAGTGCTACGATATTCTGTATACTCGAGTACATTGAGAAATGAAAGTCGAGAATTATTGAGAGACGGAGTTTGATGATGCGTAAATTGATTGAAAATCGCGGAAGGAAACAATTGTTCTAGAAAATTTGCAATTTTCCATCTCTCGGAAACTTTCTCGTCTTCGTCGCAGCAAGTTGCATTTGCTTCTTCGATGACGAAATTCCTCTCTCGATTAATTCGATATTCTCTTGCATGGAATTGTGTAAATAATAACGCGTACATTGCGCAATTACTCCCAATATTAATTTTTATTCAATTATTCCGGTGAGATAATGCAGTGCGTCAAGTAAAGTGAAACGACACGATAATCTCGACGAGATGTTTCAAAATTTCAGTTCTTCTCCGATTTTTGATTCCGAGGACAGTTAATTCAGAAATTGTTTCACGCTGTTTCTTTGAACTAAACAAGTTCATATCCTTCGATGTCTAAGAATGAAATTCCTGTAACAAGAAGAACTAAATACTTCCTCTCACGTCATTTTTCAAAGGATCGACTCGTGGAATAATAAATCGAGATCGTTCGAAGTCCCGTCTGACACGTGAAATTTGATAAATACAACGAACGATCAGTCCACATCCGCGCGATAATACACGACTCTCCCATAAGCGGAAAATACCCCATTAGCAGCGCAGCGTACAATTGAGTCGCAAGCTTGAACCGGGGACAGGTTTCTCGTAGCAATCTAACCTAAAACGCGCGTAGCCGAGTCCCTGGTCTTAACCGTCCACCGGTTGAATTAAAATCGGCGGAGCACCGTAAATGGACGGTGTCCTTAAACGGTTGGCCGAGATTATGGGTCGCGCGAGAAATTCTGAATTGTCAGCTTGTTAGGCGAATCTCGCCAGGCGGTTTCCTCGATTTTCACCGCGGCGACCACGCGACCACGCGGCATTTCATTACTGTTAGCCTGAAAGTTTTTCTCCAGGCGAACCGCCGCTAATAACCGCTCCAACAGCTTATTTACATGATATATCGGGCCAGTGGCGACTTCGAAAGCTCGCCGTTAACCACGATCCAAGCCACGGTGTGCTTCCAGCGTCCCATGCTATGTACACTTATCGGTTGTACGATTTAATTGCTAATTAAACGGAGGAGAGAACGCGTTTATACGAAGATGTAGATTGGGGCGTTAGAATTCTACTGACTGTGAGGAAAATGGGAATTTCGGAACGCGGAGAGGCAGAAATTTGGAAAATTTCGAGGAAAATGGAAAGGAGAGGGAAATTTCTGGAAAGTAAAAACTAAACTTGTGAGTTTATTTACCCGGAGACTAAGAATTAAAGTATTTTAAAATCGTTTCCTCAAATTTTCCAATCTTCGAATTAAAATTGAAATTTTTAAATTTCTGAATCTTGAAGGAAGTGAAGAAAAAACGAGCTGATCTCAAATACTTCTTGGTTTCACCAAGAATTGGAATTTAAATTTTATTTTATTAAAATTAGCAATACTTTATATCGTTAATTTTAAATTGTATTTTATTTTTTAAAAATATTAACAATTTCAATATTTCATTGACATTTAAAATTAATTGCTTTATTAAAATTTGAATTTTTGGATCTCTGAATGTTGAAGGAATTGAAGAAGGGACGAGTCGATCTAAAATGCTCTTGATTTCATCAAGAATTTAAATCAAAATTTAAATTCTTGGATTCCTAAATCCTGAGAAAATTGAGAAAAAGAATAAGTCGATTCCAAATACACAACTTCCCCAAGAATTTAAATTAAAATTAAAATTTTCGAATCTCTCTGAATCTTGAGAAAATTGAGAAAAAGAAGTCAATCGCAGATACTCAGTTTCCTCAAGAATTTCATGTGTGCAGTTTCTTATAGAAACAGATTCGTCTCATTTAGAAAAAAAAAAAAAAAGAAAAATTCGCGGACTCGTAATTTACAATTTAGAAAAGGAGTAGCCGAATGTTTGTCAATCGAAGCATTCTTGAAAAATTTTCCTGGGACCACTTCTTGAAGCTGGCTCGTCGTCGAGGAGCAAAACGAATATGGTAATAGCCATCGCGTCTCTGCGAGCAGCGAGTGTCAGAGCTGTTTTCACCACAGCGTCGCCGGACAAATAGCAATTAACAGTCCCGTTAGGAGCAACCTCACTCGCTTATCAGGCGTTGGGCGAGTCCGGGCCAGCGATCGCGAGATAACAAGCTCGGAAGCGGCACGATGGAATACGTTAGTGGCCTGTACGTGTGCCGAGGGCGGAGTATCGTGGATCTGAGCAGATCGCGGCGTTCATCGTGCGGACGATTCGATCGTCTGGCCGATCGTCGACAGGTAGGCAGGATCAGAGATCAATCGGTGGAATTTCAAGTTGGTCGCGCGATGAGGGCCATAGATTGCATATCCCTCGAGCTGGCGGCGAGGCTCGTACACCACCGCCTCGATTGTTTAGTTTTCGTCAAACGTTGCTTACTGCTAGCTACGAGATTGCAAGCAGAAAGATCCTGGGTCATTTTAGCCCTCGTTAACGTAGTCACGAAATATTCTGAAGCTTTTAAAATTCAGATACTAGAACGAACATTTTGGTAAATTTTTATGAATCATCATGTAATTTCAATGCATCGTCAATGATTTTAACTGAGTAATTGTATGTGTCTGTAGATTTCACGAAAAGATCAGTTTGTTGTAATCTATTCCAGTGACGTGTTTATGTTGCACAGAGATACTAAATGTCATTTTTATCGATTTTACTAACACATTAAACGATTCACGTCTCGCACGTCCAATGTATTAGATATTAGCTTTCGATCGTTGACACGCAGTTAATTCACACGTCGATCGCCGAATTCAACACATTAATTCTCTCTTGAGCCATACATTCGCGGATTATTAACGCGAATAAAGCAAGCTGTCCACCTATGTACACTTTACGAGCGGTAGTGTGTACACGCGGAGCAAACGGAGCAGCAACTGGACTCACTCTCTTTCTCTCTCTCCGGAGCAGAGAGAAACAAACGGGAACGAGCCGCATCCGCTACATAAAGGCGCGGCAGCAGGCCTTAAAGCCCGGAAGAAGGTTCGTCGGGGCTTGGAGCGTGTATATACGGCCGGTCGAGAGGCGGTATTCAATAGCATCGATAATAAAATCATGGCAGCGCGGCGTGTTCGCGCGTGTTCGCGGCTACGAGCGTGTGCCTGCCGCGCTGAACCGTACGTGGGGGCCAGCCCAGAGAGCAGCTGCGCGCATCATCGTCATTAGGCCGTTCGCCTCGGGCTAATGACTGTATTGGACCCACCGGACTCTGTCGTTAGATCGATGGGATCTTTGTCTTCCTCCTTCTTCGACCGTACATACCTTCCTCTCAAGCTAATTTTCCGATACTTGCTTGGAACGAACTCGGATCAAGCTCAACATCACGTGCGCTAGTTATTGATCTTTCAAAAATCTTAACACCCATGGAATGCAAACAATGCGCAGAATATTTATTTAGATTTCGTTTCTTTAGTCGTGTACAAGTTATACTCGTATACGCTCGTGTTTCTCAAACTATTGATAAATACTGATATCTCGTTTGGTCTGAATCCACTTAAAAATCAGACGACAGGAGGATGTTGGTTTTGAATTGTGTGATTTATCGAGCTCTTTTCAACGTAGATTCTGATAGGCACGTTACTAAAATATATGAATCAATCTCTATCAAAGGAGTTTTCTTGTCTACATATATTGTGTGAAATATAAATTGTCTAAATTAAAATCCTATCAGCATTAAAATTGAGCAAACGATTTATGAAATTACCAACAAATGGAAAGATATTGCTCACAAAGATTGACTTGTAAGAACCAAAAAAAAAAAAAAAAAAAATCTGAGACTAACAAACTTTTTAACCAAGAGACTATGTACAAAGTTATCATCACACGCGAATTTCATCATTTGAATCCACTGTGAACTTCATCTAACTTTCACGCAATATCGACCAGCATCTTTATCGAGTGCGTTTCGGCTGCGTTTGTGCCAAAGTCCAACGAACGTCTGCTTATATTATAGTTCCATTGAACCGAGAGCGTCTTCAACGAGAGTTAACGCAGAAAGTTCACGGCTACCGAAAGAACGGGTCCAGCGGGTGGCAGGTGCACGAACCGTTGCGAACCGATCGAAAGGGAGAGTGCTGCCGGTGAGGCGAGGTCATGGTCGTGGTGGCTACGATCGGCCGTTTTAGTGGGCCCGGTCCGCTTCGTACCGGCTGCTATCTACCCACGGCCACCAGAGATTCCTCAGCGCGCTTGCGACGGTGAAAGCAGATAATTGCCAAGATCGGATCTAATTAGCGTGCAAGTGGACCTGAAACGACGATACAATTTCGAACGGTACGACGCTACGGGGGAAGCTGTTTGAAATTACACGTGCGCGCGACTAATAATGCCCCGTGGCCTGGAGAGCCGGCATAACAATGCGCGGGGCAGCGACTTAATAGCCGGTGTTGCAAGCTCGATATTGCTTGTTCCATCGCGCGCCGACGCGCAGCAAGCGGATCGCTTCCAGGTTTTCATCGAGAAGTGTCTCGCTCTGCCCTGTCTTCTCTGTTACGCGACTGCAGATCGAAGGAGGAAAGAGTTGCGTTTCCGTAAATGTTACAAAGCCGTCTGGCTTCTGGCGTGTAAATGGAAATCTGACTTCCCAACCTCGATCTTGTTACAAGAATCTTACGTCCTTCTTCGCACAAGGTGCAATTGTTTCGCTCGATGGCCACGAGGATTTTCAAGTTAAATGATTCACAGCCGCAGCAGGCTGGCGCGCGAAAACAAAGTCCAAAGACGAGAGTCCATCACGCGAACCGTGTCTGACCTCGACGGGGCCGCTTCCACTGGCAACGTTTCCTCGTGTGTACGTATGGCTGGTCCCAAGCAACGGGGTCTCGCGCTATATATATATATATATATATATATATATATATATATATATATAAAGGAGAGGTTATATCGCGTTACTCGTGATTCTGGCGGACTCGTGTCCGTCGTCGAGAGGCTTACAACCAAAGGAAAGCGTGCTGCTGTTAGGCTCTTGCCACGTGAAAGGTGTAGAGCGCGGCGTAGGTAGCATTAGTCGTTCGATCGAGTTGCTCGTGTTGCTCTTGTGGCAATGCCGCTCCAACGGATAGCGGAATTCGCGCGAATTCTTTGGAAAGCAACTGGCGTTGCCTCAGGTGGGTATACACACAGCATCGGATCGCGGGCCAGATGGCGAAGACGAAAGAAAGGTGAGGGAACTGTGGGCGTCCTTGCCTCCGGCGACAGGAACGCGCGGCCCCTCCGGGACTGGCAACTGACCTCTCGAGCCTCGATCTTCCCGAGCTGATACGGGGAAATTTTATTTTCATGCGCAACGTCTCGTGGGGTGGTCCAGCACCGATTTCACCAAGCTTTAGCTTTAGACCAGTATCGTGATTGCTTTCGTTTCTTTTTTTGACAACCGTGATAATAATTAGACTGAAAATTAGAAATTTTACACATTTATGGAAGATTGAAGAAATTAAATATTCGTCACAATAATTTCTTCAATTATTCGCGAGAATGTAAAATTGTACGGAAGCAGCTTTTCGCGCGATAGTAAATTGTTTGCAGAATTTATTCCAATTTCAGTAATATTCAATATTTGAACGATAGTAAATCTATGGTTCAAATATACCATGTTCATCGAAAATAACCGTCCTTATTTCATAATTCTCCAACTCAAGTTCTTAACGTCACTTGGAAGTAACGAGAGCATTTGAAAATTTAGTATTTGAACAATAGTAAATCTGTGGCCCAAATATACCAAATGTACAAATTTCAAAATTCTCCAATTCAAGTTTTTAACATCACTCGAAAGTAGGAAGAAAATTTCAAGATTACAGTTAGAAAGTGGTACAGCAGACTATAAGTTAGGTTAGACGCTCGTCTCTTTTATTATTCCAATTACAGCGGCCACAGAGACGTTTGTATTTAATAAGAGGAAAGGCAGGATTTTGCCAGAGTAAGTATAGCTATGGTTTCGACTGTCCTTGCGGAGAAAGGTGTATATGGCCGTTGAGTTATGGAAATGGCTCGACGTTTCAATTCGCATTGCGCAATCCATTGTCGAGGATAATAGGATTACTGCGGGAGGAACGTGGTATACTGTTCGAGTGACCTTCTCGATAATGCTGCACGCTGCTCCGGGTGAAACACACGCCGATTTACTTCTACCAACGAGTCAACGTATTAACGAAAGCTGGTAGAGTCAACGTGACACAGAGGCTGCAAATCAGATCAGCCTAATTCAACCTACAATCTACAATTTTCATCGCCGTTGTATTTCATTGTTTGCTGGTTGTGCCTTGTACATTTTCCCATAAACTGTGTGTTGCCAATTTTCTCAGCTGAAATTCAGTGCATTTGCGTTTGCTCGGTGTGTCGAATAATTAACTTGAACACTTGCACGTAAATGTTCGTAAAGCTAAACTTGCCAGCAATTCGAGAAAATCGAGTTTGAACAGGATATTCAACGTGAGAAGATAAATTTAAAAAAAGTAAAGTAGACTCAATATCTTTCCACTTAAAATTCGTTTTACATTTTTAATTAACTCACTTCATCCTTTCATTTAAAATTCATTTCGTCTCGTATTTATCAATCACTTCAGACTCTCACATCGTTCGTTTTTTTTTTTTTTGCACGTAGAGTGAGATCTTTCTCGTTCACAATTCGATAAATTAACAATAATTCACATTAACAATTCTGTTCTGTATTTTTACACGTAGAATCACACTCATGAGAACTGAGACACTCCACACTGCTTGTTCCAAATCTGTTTTAACGAAGAAAGAGTTAATAATTTCACAATTTTCGGCTCTAATCGTGACGGTAGCAACGGATAAAGGTGAAGCCGATCTTGCTCTCTAACCAGGGCTCCGTAAACGTCAATTAACGAAACGAGCCGGCGAATATCGGCTCACTGGTTTACCGGTGGCACGCATCGTTGCGCTCGATCACTCGATCATGGCACTGGCCGGCCCGGTAGCCGCGTCGAAATTATCTGCAATTTCAACGAGTCGGCGAGGCCGCGTTGCAAACCATTTATTCTCCGTCCGTATATTAGCATAAACAGTTTATTTTAGGTAGCTTGTTGCCTTCTCGAAAGAGAGAGAGAGAGAGAGAGAGAGAGAGGCAGGTAGGATGAATTCGTGCTCCACTGATCTTACCGCTCAATCAACACACCGTTCACGCCTTCACCGAGTCACTCACTGTTGAATCTCGTGTCACGACATCGTATAAACGTTGCTCCGACAAATCTACACGTGCCTTGCTTCGACAGATTTGGACTCAGTCGGATCTCTATCCTTTTGTCGAACGTGACGCCCGACGAATTTCCCAACTTTCTCTTTCTTTCGTTCCTACTCGTTCAATCTCGTTTCTTCGACTCGTTTGAGTTGGAAGATTTATAAATTAGGCAACTAATTGCTGGATCGCGGATCCTTATGCATTTGAGGACACAAAAGTTGATTTGTAAAAATACGTGGGATTATCAAAATTTAGTATCTACCGTAATATTTATAAAAAATTATATAATATATTATTAAATTATAATTTATTTCTATTACAACATTATAATTTGATTCTAATGCTAATATATTTACAGAAACACAGACAGATATCTGTAATCCATAATTCAATTCCGAGTTATAGTTTTAAATTAAACTAAACTATATTCTCAATTGTATTATATAATTTGCAAATACAATTCAACGAAAATTATATTTTTAATTAAATTATGTTCTTCTTTTCTAGGAGAATGAGTGATCCTCGGGAAGGAGATACATCCGTCACTGGTCAGTCACTTTAAGGTCAGAAACACAATTACTTTTTATCGTTCCTAGAAACGTGCTAAATTTAAGTTCGTAGACAATTTCACCGTGATCCTTAATAGAAAGTTGCAAGTAAGACAAGGACACCCTGAACCGTTGTTAGACAAGTAATTACTCTCTCTTTTCTAAACTGATAATTCTCTTTTCTCATTGATAATTAACCTATCTTTCGTGGTTATACTTTAGCTACGAAAATTGAAATTTCATATCTCAGTGTTCTGTATTAGTACTTGAATTCGAGAAGGGTCTAGTTCTGCCGATCGCGAAATTTTCTATTCCTTCAGTCTGGAATAAAACTGCCGTATAATGCGCGTATGATAAGGCTGATACCGGGAAATTTGACCTGGCGCGATAATCGCGATGCCCGCGAGCGCGAAGCTGTTATATTAATCTCGAGCTGGAATCGATTGGTCGCGGGGATATTTTTACGAGCGGCGGCAGGAAATGAAAGCGCCGATTAATGGAGCCGACAGGACGCGAGCTAATTGAAAAATCGGCTGACGCTGGTGCATGCGTTTCCAACGCTTGCCAATTTTCGTATTGTATTACGATTTCGATGCAGCAAGAAATAGGAACTAGTGGAATATTGACCTTTTAACAGCGTCCAGGTGGAGCGTATTAACGCTTCAATCAGTGGGAAGTCGAGTTCATCGGATCGATTTTCCAAGTATAATAACTCCGGGAACGGATCGTCTCGTTTGAATTGAATTTTTCAACGCGATCGAATCCTCTCAAGCGTTATGTTAATTTTTCAGAAATCGTACTTGATCGAATCTTGATGAAATTGCGTAATTTAATTTTATAGATTTCATTCAAAAATTCTCTTCAACTCGCTGAAACGTGAAATCCTTTTGTATGAAATTGAAAAATCACTGTTGCATATGCATGTTTGTTTATATCACGCGCATACGCAACTGTAAGCTTTACTGCAACTTAATTGACAGTTCTTTCACGTTTGAAACGAAATAAACCATTTGTATATCATGATCGATTCGAAAAGCAACGTGGAGGCATATAGCGAAGTTAAATGAACCGTAGAACTTACTTTTACCGACTGACATTTGCCAAGCTGGCATTTCCAACCTACTAATTTCAATATTACGCTATCAAACTCCTAAAAACAGTAATCGTCGAAAAGAAGCCTACCTAAATGACCCATAAAACGTATCTCCTACGTATCAACCAACCAACTTCAACCTTCGCAAACTCGAAGATATAGTATAAAATATACTCTTCCAAAAAGTTTTTCTTTCCACTTCTTCGAAATTTAAGTTTCTAGTATTTATATTTCGAATTATCTAGTAAAAGTAGAGTAAAAATCTATCATAACGATCCACTAACCATCACGAACCACTGTAAACTTGTAAAAATAATATAAAACATCGTGCAACTGTACTTAAAGACGTTGTCGATGTCATCGATGAATTGTATTTGAAATTTAGCAATCAGTAACCATCAAAGAAACATTAACCTTTTATTTTCATTAATCCGTGAGCTACTGTAAATTTTCACATTATTTTTATCATATAATAGAACTTAGAAGCATCGTCACTGTTATCAGCGAATTCGTATCATTCTTCGAAATTTAAACAGTAATCATCACAAAACGAAACTTATCTAATTTCACTTTTAACGATCTACGTGAATCACTGTAAATTGTTATTGTGTGATATTTAATTTTATCACATAATAGAGCTCAAAAAAACACCGTCGGTGTTATCAGCAAATTCGTACCTTTTCCTTGAAATTTGAAGCTAACAAACTTATCCAAACCTACACAAAACTCGTAGAAACTCGTAAAAATAGAGCGAAACACTGTGCGAATAGAGACTTTCAAAGGCATGATTTAATTTATGTGATAAACACCGTGTTATCAACAAATTTGTACCTTTTCCTTGAAATTTGAAGCTAACAAACTTATCCAAACCTACGCGAAACTCGTACAAACTCGTAAAAATAGAGTGAAACACTGTGCGAACAGAGACTTTCAAAGGTATGGTTTAATTTATGTGATAAACACCGTGTTATCAGCAAATTCGTACCTTTTCCTTGAAATTTGAAGCTAACAAACTTATCCAAACCTACACAAAACTCATAGAAACTCGTAAAAATAGAGTGAAACACTGTGCGAACAGAGACTTTCAAAGGCATGGTTTAATTTACATGATAAACACCGTCGGTGTTATCAACAAATTCGCACCTTTTCCTTGAAATTTGAAGCTAACAAACTTATCCAAACCTACGCGAAACTCGTACAAACTCGTAAAAATAGAGTGAAACACTGTGCGGACAGAGACTTTGAGAGGCACACTCGGTATTATCGATGAATTCGCGCCTCGTCTTCGACATCGCTGGGTAATTCGCTGGATCCCGTGTCCCGAGCCTCTGGTAATTAATGGATCCACGCGGCACGTTCTCCTCCACCTGCTCCTCTCTGGCCTCGGTCGTTTAGCATAAAAGTCTTCATTTGCGGTGTAGCGATCGCGGTTGAGACAACACGACACCGAGTCCAGCCTGGCAATAAATTAACCGTGAGAGGGCCCGGCGGCCGATCGACGGGAGGAGGACCCCCCTTTTAACTGTACAGGCCAATTAATCGAGGTACCAGGAACCTGGGTAATAGCATATCTCCCCGTTGCTCTGTTCGTCCTCGTGCTAGCACGCTCCTCTACTCCGTGTCCAGGCTTTCTCGCCTCGTTCCCTCCGACAAATTCCCATTCGACGCGGATCGACAGCTTCGAAGAAGTCCTTGGATCACTCGGCGAAGTTTTGCCTGAACGTAACTCCTTTTCTTCCTTTCCCTTTCCTTTACTGATTTCGATTTCTGACTTTGATTTTTCATCGGTTCGCTAGTGGGATCTTTTTTATTGTCGTTCGTTAGGGAAGGAAATGTCTCATTTTCTTGTCTAGAATGGCTCTCTTAATTTAGAAAAGTTTAAGTTCTTTTCATTCAGAAAATAGTTTAAGTAGTCACAATAGTTTGTGTAGAATAAGTTCAAGAAAATTGTTCCGAATTCTCTCTCTCTTGGGAGTATGGAATGTTTTTATTTCAGGAAGATAACGTAGATACTTTCATCGTTTTATTCAGAGAAGGGAAATTATCCTGAATCCTTTCCAAAGATATAGAACATTTTTATGTAGTTGATAGATTCAATTCGTATTTTAAACATTAGCTAAGTAAAAATTGAATCGTCTCGTTGATGGAAATTAAATATTCTTTATTAGCGAGTGAATTCATCAGCAAGCAAAGTGCTACAATCACCAATCATTGTGGTACGTTTTAAGATTCTCGAGAAACTCAGAATCCACCTATATCGGTTTTTCAAGTCGTTGCTACTGGTCTCGGTTACGTAACTGTGGTTTGCGTGACTGGCGCTTAAATTTTCGTGGTCAAATGATCCTAATATGAAAACGTTGCTTTATTTATTTCACGAATCATTTATATTGAGCGGTTGAGATTAGCTCTCGATCTTAAATTTGATTGTACTAGCTGTCTCTCATATATATAGTGTTAATAAAATTTCAAAATGTCTGACATGACGTACAAAATGTATACTTGAATGATCCATGATAATAAATATTCTTCTGTGATAAATACTCAAACACTATTGTGGACCATTTTATATGAAAAAAAAACCATCACTATGAAACTTTGTCACCCATAAATTACTTCCGACGACTTTAACCATACGATACACTATTTCTGTTTCAAACAACCAAAAAAAGTCTTTCGTCAGATAATTATTTCGCGAAATAATTCCTTCTCGTTGAAAACTATTGAAACAGCCCCGATTAGACTTCCATCGAAGCATCTGATTGTTACATCCGAATGTAAGGAAGCAAACGGGTACGGGCGATGATTATTAATTCGTTAAGAGCTGCTAAAAGGCGAGCACGCAAGGCGGTCGCGCGCCACCGTAGTCGCGAAAATGATACGCGGAAGCGGCCTTGCGGACGTGCAGAAGATATTACGGAGGACTCGGAACGTTGCGGAGGAGGACCGACCACCATCGCCTCGAGACTCGTTTTAATGCGATGCGCCGCGTAGTCGCGGCTACATGCGAGATCCAATGTGATCTCGTGTTTAACAACGCTGTACCCTTGCTCGCTCCGCCACGATAGGATAAGGTTTACAAATACTACGGGCCCCGGAATCGAACGCCTCGCGTTTGCCGAAAGTAAAAACTTGTATATTTGAGTTAAAATGTACGTATTGATGCTTTGAAAATTTTATTTTAATAATATATACATATTATAATAATATACATAAAATATACATTTTAATAATATACATAAAAAATGTATTTTAATAATGTACATAATATATATATATTTTAATGATATATATAAGATTTTATTTTAATAATATATACATGTTCATACTTTGGAAATTTTATTTCAATAATATATATATACATGTGTTACTTTTATTAGTTCGTTATTAGTTGCAGGAATTTTTAGTGTCGGGATAAATATATAGTTGCGATTAATTAATAAAATTTCTGGCCATTAAAGGCAATTGTACAACGATATTGCTTTATTCTCGGGTATATGTGAGATTGTGGGTTTGTAACTAAATAAATCCTTCATTGAGAGCGATGGTTGAAGCGCTATTTCGTTCTCGAGAAATTAAAACGAAGTTACTTCGCATCGAATCTCAATTTCTCTGAGGAAATTGATAAAATATAGAGCCAATGTTCGATTATTCTATGAAATTTTATTTTTCAGTCAACATTTATCATGGCCGATCTTGTTTAAATCGGGAGAGATCGGCTGATCGAAGCACAAAGGAGAAACGCGGCAAAAAATTAAAAAAAAACAAAAAAGAAAAGAGGAAGCAAAAGGAAAAGAACGGGGAATGCGAAAAAATAAAGAAAAAGGTTACAGCTCTTCGCGTGACTACGTTCGAACAGCCGACACGTAGGTACACGAGGGGACCTGTCCGTGTTTATCAGCCATCACCGACGGCGAGCCGCGCCGGAAACGTGGACGAGCAGCGGCCCCTACGAGCAGATCGTTTCAAAAATACGACCTGCGCCTCCGGGCCAGCTAACCTTCTGGATTACGCGCAACGATCCACGACCGCAATAAGAACAGATTCGAACACGAATGATCGAACCATCCATGCGGTTTTCTATACTCTTGGCATTTTTTCCTCCATTTCTTCTTTCTTCTAGAGAGAGAGCTTGAGATTGAATCGAGCCCCGATCGATCATTTTTTTTCTCTTATAATTGTTAGAGTTGGAATTTTTGAGATATCAAAACGTGTCCAAGTCACACACGTAAATTAATATTTGCAATTGACGATTTTTACTGTCTACACGGGAGAATGTGAAAAGATTTTTAGTTGTTTCTCCAAATACAAAAGATTAATTTTCAAGATCCTGAGTTAAAGTTACCTTTTGCCGAGTGTAGATGCAACGTCGTTAATCGATCTCTATCGAAAATCGACGCGTTTGCTTCAACCGTGATATGTTCCATTTTCCAATCAAAGCTTCTCTCGTTCTCTGCAACCGCCTCGTGGGATCAGAACTCTGAAAAGAGGATTAGGATCGGCCGAGTGTCTGGCTAATAAACACGGAAATGATCCGAGCGGTATTGGTCGGTTCTCATGAGGAACAGGGGAGAACAGTTCCGCGCAATAACCGATAATCGTCGACTGTGACCGCAGAAAATGTCCATCTTCTGATAGAAAGGAAAGAGAGACAGCTGGATGGACCTGCGGGGCAAAAGCCTCCCTTCTTTGCTCTCGTTCCCTTTTCACCGATTTCTTTCGATCGATTCCTCCAGCAGCGTGGGATCTCGATACTGTCGGCGCTGTTTGTACCACGATAATCACGCTGCTGCGCGATATAATCGTAATCGTAGCCAATCATCTCGGCTCTCTCGATAAACTCGCGAAACACCAGTTTGATAATCGATCGAATGATAAAGTCTCTCTTTCTGGTTCAGTTGAAGTGACACGTTTGCGTTAATTGCTCCGTGCGGAGCTCATTTCTAACCGTACAATTTATATCAGAGGAATTGAAGTAGCAAGAGTAGAAAAACAATTCACAACGAAACAAAGTACGCGAGGAAATTTACGACAAATTGCAAATTTCTCGGAGAATTTTCAAATCGATTTTAAGTGACTTTCAGAGATTTAAGTCGATCTTTGATCGTTAAAGTATCTCGGAAAAATTAGGGAAACTTGACCGGTCTGATACTGGCGGATAGTAGGAAGCCATGGTAGCAGTCTAAGAAGCATCTACATTCCCCCCCCCCCCCGTAGATCAGTTTCCTGGATCGATTGGATTTACGGTTAGGATCGAACGTTGGCCTTTATCCGCCCACGATCTCTGTTGTCGCGAGGAGCAACCGGCGATGATAGCAGTGGAGGATGATGTGCGATGTGGCGGGAATCGCCGTTTTCCTCGATCGGATCGACGATTCGCTGGCCAATGAAGTGAGACGTCGACACCCGTTGGCAAATGAACGGTGGCTCAAGACTGCAGGATTTTTTTTTCGATCGACAAATCTATTCTCTGCCACTTTGGAATCTTTTTCGAATATTCTTTTCCTTTTTTTTTTCATTACTAGAGAACAGAAACAATTCAATTGAATGTAACGTGAAGATAACAAACCCTTGACGTAAGTCACGGAGAATAATTTCTTGGTGAAATGATAATTCGAGATGAAAGCGAATCGAGAAATAGGCATTTATTACGAATTACCAGCAGGGGAGCGTTATATCTCTGTTGTCGCGGATGAAACGCTTAGAATTCCACGAATTGGAAGCTTCCTTCTCGACCATCCAGACACTCTAACAATAAGAGAATCTATTCTCCACCTGTTGCGAGACAGAGGATCGGCGTAAGGTCGGCAAATTACGTATTTACTCGGCCGTATCTCCATCGTAGGTAAAGTGGCGATTCGAGCCGGTCGTGCGCCGCCGCGTATTCAATAAAATAACATTGATATTTCTCTACACGCTTGCCAGCCTACCTACGACGCCTCGTTAGAACGCTTGTTTATCGTTGTTATTATTGCCCGGCTCACGAACTTATACCCGTGCACGGGCTGATTATATACCAATGCGCAGATGGTTGCAAAATCATCGTTCTCCGATCTGGCCGATCCACTGGAATGAGCCACGCTCCAATCGGTCAAGTTATCACAGTTGAATTTTCCGATCTGTGTGTCTGTATGAGCCAGCACTTTTATCACGTTAATACATTGTTCGTATGAGTGATCAATCTCGTCGATCTTCCTCGTTATAAGGTTAATCCGCAGATTGGTTTTGCATAGTCAGAGGTACTAGAAATGCTACCTAGCACTAGTTGCATTATTTCTATCTATTAGAAGTACTGCCTTAGAGGTATTACGCTGTTAGAGTTATTGTTATTTAGGGGAACTAGTGGAGAAAGCAGTAGTAGAAAAATAACAATGCTTGTAAATATTAGTCGCGTGTAGTAAGAAAGTGGAAAGTGATGAAAGAGTGGGTGACGAGACAATTTGTCTATTCCCTTGGCCTTGGGACTGAAATTATTATTAGTAATAAATAAAATAAAAGCGCAGAGATGTTAATTGTTTTTCGAAGATCGGAGATCAGACAATTTTTTCGACTCGCAATGAAGAAGAAAATTTCACAGAAGCCCAGCTTCGATCAAAGTTCGATCAATGCCAAAGTAAACTTACACGAAAACGGCGAATATAACAAAAGGAAAGAAAAATCGGCTACCACAGAGAATCTCAGTATTAACTCATGTTCGAAATCAATAGAAGGGAACGTAATAAAAGTCACATTCATCCGAATATTCCCCCTGAATATAAGATTCCCTCCACGTAACTCCATCAACTCAACTTCGTCGCTGAATTCACGATCTTCCCGCGATCTCACGGCTCAAGGGTGCTCGTAAATCAAGCGTTCCAGCGATTTTCGCGATATCATTCCAATTTTTATTGAACGAGTGATTCGTAGAACGTCGTAACATCGAGCATTTCGCGAGGCGATTCCTCTTGAAATTACGAACATAGCGTGGCGGACATTTTTCTCTGCGGTTATTGTCGCAGTCGCGACTCGTAAACATAATTGCGAGTTGGTCGTTTTTTTTTATTTGCAGCGCCGCACTTTTTCCTTTCTTTTTTTCGTTTTGTTTCTCTGTCTCTCTGTTTACGTTCGTTCTCGCTGACTTTTACGATCCCGATCTTTTCTCTCTGTCAAGGTGTGTTACGTTATTAGGCTCTTCTTTTCGTCTGTACGTTTCCTAACCGGACATTTACGACGTTGCAATGACGCAGTATGGCGGCTGGCAGACGAACAGGAAATGAAGAATGCTTCACTTGGATCTATTTAGATGTCATACTTCTTCTTATTTTTTTTAGACATTGTACTTTTTACGTAGAACAATTCTCACCGGAATATTAACTAGAACATCATCCGACCATCTATAATATAATTCACCAAACCTCACAAATTGCATGATACATTTATCAAATATGTTAAAAAAAATTAAGTAGAGTATGTCCTGAAACACTGATAGTGTATAATAATTCGAATTCAAGGTTTTAGTTTAATTTCATTAGTTGTTGGATAATTGTAAAACGTTTTAATTAAATGCAACGAATGTTGATGTTGGTCACTCGCGAAATGAGAAATTCACATGCGAAAACCAATTGAATTCTATTTTCAATTTGCATTGCGCGGCAACAATTATTACGTCTTAACGACATTTAAACGTAACGAAAGCAATATATTCGTCATTCGTAAGATAGGGATTTTCGCCGTGTGTATCAATTTAATCCTAGACAGGCACGAAGTTATTATTATAGGCGAAGCATATTCCCCTTGAAATACACTTTGCGCACGTAGGTTCGCTTACCCTGTAATGGGCTGTAAAACCCTACGTTGGCCGCAGCTGTTTTACGCCCAGCATTCGACAATCACGATTTTTTCCGTCTTTGCAAACGGCTTAATGAAGGCTCTTTAATCTACGATCGGTGCTACGATGTGGTATTACAGTTTAGTGGATAGTCCCAGTCGCCGTGTAACTTTACGCGTTTCCATTGCAAAAAGGGGTAAAACCCAGGAGCAATCTGTGGATTCGACTGTGAATATTAAACGCGTGTTTCTTGTTGCTAGATAGTGATTATGATGCGCGTGACTCTGCACGAAAAATGAAAGTCGAGACTTCTTCGTATTTTAGATTTTATATTAGCATCGAGCCGCGAAAGTAAAAAATGAACGAAATAGCACTCTGCAATATATTATATAACAGGTTAGACAATTTTCTATCTAAACCCCGTCTCATTAATGAAAATACGAATTTGCATTAATACTCCATTTATTACTGATTTTATATTCAGAAAGCTTGCGTTTCTCACGTTACTTCATAGTTAAATATTTTTCTTTGACCAAGTGGCGGAACCAACAAAGATCACAGCGTCATAGTTTCTTTTTCACGTGGTATGGTAGTTCCTCTCTCTTCATACTGTTCTCAAGAATTTCATATTTTATACACGAACTTCGAATTCCACGGATTATTTTCTTCTCCAATCATTTCGTATTTCTTTCGCTGTCGATTCTCATAAAAAATTAGAAAATCAAAGCGAATATTAATACCACGTTATTCCTGGTCGTTCTCTTTCTTCTTTCTTCTTTTTTTTTTATTTCGCTTTTTCGACTCCATCTTTGAGAAAGTCTCGTTACTCGACCACGAGCCTGCCACCCATGGGTACGAGTGTCACTCGGCGCGCCATAAAGCGGCGGATAATAACGCACGGCATAATGACGATCGGCGAGCCATTGTTGGCGGCTGTTAAGGAGCAGCAGAGTGTTCCGTGTTCGCGTGGACTCAACGAGCCATGGCGAGAAGCGCGTGTTCCACGCTTCTCGCCACCTTTAACAGTCGAGATTGCCAGCGACGGTGTCCTCGATACGCTAATCGTTCGTCAACTCGTTCCTCGCCAACCACCAAAATTCATTTCGATCGAACGAAATTTCACCGTTGCGTATCACCACGTCGAAGGAAATTCTTCATCCTTCCGTGGATTTAAATTGCGAGATCGAACGGAGTTTCACACTCTGGACGAAGCGTTAACGACAAGCATTAGGAGTCATTATTTCCAGTAGAATGATAGTGGAAACGATTGTTTCGGAACACGTGCCCAACGCAAGCGTGACGAGTCGGCCACTCTCAATGTGCTTTTTGTCTGCGTTAGGAGGATTTGATTAGCGAAGATACGTGGCCTTTAATAACGAATATATGTGGCCTGGCAACGTACATGTGTGTTGTGGAATACGTGTATAATTGCGATTAACAGGCAAGTAGTGTACGAAAGTTTCTGGTCAGACAGAGTCCTCATTTTGCATCGTGAGCTATATTTTCGTCTCGAACGAAAGTTGATGTTAATTTCTCGAGAAGCATCCGAACGCTCTTAATAATTATAAAAATCAAGTGTTCGAAGCATATATTATTTTTTAACAGATTCGATAATCATAACGTTAACGGCAAACTATCCTTTATAATTAATTTCCTGCTTTGCAGCTGAGTATTTCCATTTCCTAATCACTTCCTTCCTTCGCGTATGAAAGAAACGAAACGTCATCGCAATTAATTTGCCGCAAATTTGAAGGAAAGGAAGAAAAATTGTCGTCACGACCGCATCGAGTCGTTCCGGAAGGGACGATCAACTCCGTTTCCGACGAGAAACGAACCAGAGCGCGTCGAGATTGTCGCAAATTGTTTGAAAACGCGGTATCCTCGATGTAGAAAGCATGGCGGCTGGAGAACATTCGCTACCCGACTGCAGTTTCCTCTTTATCGCCACCTCTTCGATTTACTGTTGAACTCGAATGAAACGCAGTGTGAAGGTCGATCCCTTCTCGAAGAGAAAAACATTAATCGTGATTTATCCGTGTTCTTTATTTCCGTGTTTTGCGAAACCACGATGTAATGGAAAAAAAATAACCTCTCGTGAAAGTTTCATTTCCTGCCTGGTGAACACCATCTCGAATTATTTGCATTGTTCTTTCCTTTTCTCCGTGGACAGATTGTGCAAAAGAACGGGTCGTTGCTATATCTTCCATAGAAATGAAGCTTCATGTAACGGAGTACCACTTTCCAATTTCTTTCAAATAATGGAAATATCCTGAATTTAAAATTTGTGTCGTAGGTAATTGGAAAAAGATTTGAAATTTTGGAGACGTTAATACGAGAATGTATAATTTTCCACAGAAAAGAAGCGTCAGTCGCCGATTTTATTTTTAATACATTAGAAATCCGAATACTTTTCGAGATATCGATTGTAAATTAACTCATTTGCTTCGCAACTTATTGTTATATGATGCATGAGTTAAATTGCACGTGTCCACACGTGTGAATCAAAACTCGATTTAAATATTTACTGTTCTTTATGAGATATCAGAATACGAGACAAAGTGCAGAATATTATATGAAGGAGAGCTCATGATCCAATCAATGTAAATTACTTTTTGATTAGGAACAATTTTTGCTGTGAAAATACCTTTTGTCGTTCTCAAAACCTTCAGTTAATAATTTGTCAATAATTTAGTCACTGTTACATGACTTGTAACATAATAATTAGAATATACTACTACAAATACAATTGAAATATAATAGTGATATAAAGTAATTTCACTGTTTAAAATTAATAACCAAACTGTTCCATCGATTAACAGGGATATTTGCATTGTACAAGCAAATTGTACAATTTTTAATCAACAGTCGCTCACGCTATATTAATAAATATAAGATTCTTGAATTATTTCGCGTTTCATGATTTGCACGTAACGCGTACTATTTCCTCACGTGACCCGAATGGGTTAATGTTAAAGTTTTTGTCGCAACGTAACGTATATAGCAAATCGATAGGTACACGTGAATGGGAGATTTTCGACTAATTTCCCGGTATCGAATTCGGTGGATGAGGAACAGCGCGGCCTCCACCGAAAATCATTTGCAACGCGGCGTGACAGCCTATCATCCTGAAACCGCAATCCCGGTTATTGTACACCCGCGTTACCAGTACGGATGGGTTCGGTGGACTCGGCTCTGTGGCCACGCCGGCTATTATCCACGTCCGGTCAAGTGTTTCTAAACTACGATCGCTAACCCCGTGTCCAATTGGCGTCGAACACCGTGAACATTTAAATTCGACGCCTTGGTAATTGCCTCTCGATCGCTATCGATGATCGAACACGTATTCTTCTCTCTCGTGCAAATCGATTTCACACGTATGAAACACATCTGGAACGACGTTGCGATTTCGCAAAGTCGCTCTCCAGGCGTTTTGACGGAATTCAAAGATTAGAAAACTCGAGTTTTCAGTTCAATTTTTTTTTTTCACTCTAATCAGAGAGCAATCAAATTTATGGACGTAAATTCTTGTGTCAATTGACGCAAGGTCTCTAGCAGGTTCAATTTCAATTCTTTTGTTTTCAGTTAGTAGGTTGTAGATTTAGATCCAGTCCAAAATTCATGTTTCGTTAAATATTAGTATTTTATTAGTAATAAGGATACCCGTGAGTAATATCGTTTTTTTTTTTTTTTTTTTTTTTGATGCTGTACAAGAGTTAATACAGTTTTAATCTACAATATAATCTTCATATACAATTTCTCTTACAAACTTTCTATTCCCTTTTTGTGAAATGAGGATAGTCTCGAAATAAATGTCGATGGCATTAAATTTGAAAAAGAAAAAAAAACGACATTATGGATACCTTAATGGTATTATTACGTAATAATATAAGCATCTACATTATAATTTTTACTCTTTTCCAGATTCATTTCGTAATTCAAGTTACGCAAATTAATGGAAATTAACTGGATTAATTTCGACGCGGGGAGAAGAATTTCTTGAGCTTTAAATTTTGGCAGAAATCCAATTGGCAGTAAATTGTTCCGATTATTTCCCCAAGATATTATATTTCCGAGCTTAATTTACTCCCAGTTGGATTTCCGCCAAAAATATTTATAGCTCAAGAAATTCTTTCCCCGTCTCAAATAATTAACCCAATTAATTTCCACTGATTTGCATCGCACTCGAGTTGCAAAATAAGTCTGGAAGAGAGTAAAAAATTACAATATAAATGCTTATGTCATTACGTAACGTTAACAATAGCTTCGACCAAAGAAGTGGCAGTCAATGGCATTTCCATAATGTCGATGCAAGATCTATTGTGCTTCGTTGATCGTTGCATAACGTTGCTCGTATGCACGATCGCGGATCGCGGGGGCCAACAGCTTCGAGCTGTTCGTTACACTTTACGCACGGATAATTGCGCGTATTATTTAACGTCGTCGTGGCGAACGCACAATTGAACGCAGCTGCGCCGAAGGAGAGAAAAAAATCGGCGGCGATGGTGGACGATCGATTTCCGGCATGTAGCGCGGCTACAGAATCTAATCGCCTAATTATTAATCCGCTCGCGGAGACGCGATCGGGATTTATAGGGACGATTAATGGTACTGGAGTCTGTACGATAAGCAGCGCATAATGGCCCAAAGGGAACTCGCGCGAGAATGTATCGCGATACTTCCAAAACGACGAGAAACTCAAGAAATGTATCTGCAAAAATAGATATTTTTATTCAGAAACTTAACATTGAAAACAGAAATGGGTGTGGAAAGAGAAAGTGAAAAGAAAATGGCAGCAAAATATAATGAGCAAGACACAATATGTCTGATCCGATTGTCGAAACTTTGATTCGTGGAAGATCGATCGAAGCAGGAAAGTTTGGTTCTTTGTGAGGAAGATTGGGAAGTGGCAAAGTAAAAAACTGAACGAAATTGTTACGTATTTATGGTAAATATATACGTATTCTTTTGCTAGAAAGAATTCTCTAGTGTTCAAAGTAGATAGCCTAGTGATCCATGATCGTTGGCGTGTCGCAAGTGCGTCGGTTTGTTCTTTGAATCTTCTTTCATTAGCTGGCTCGTGAATATTGAAAGCGATAAGAACGTACTCTACATCTGAAAACAGTAGGAATACTCTCTTCAGTCGGGACAATGAGATGATTTTCTTTCGTCCTGTTTGTACCTAACCCAAACCTTAAAACGGTATCTAAATTAGACGACCTAATTTCTTTTTTTTTTTTAACGAAACAATGCATAGAATTGCTCGATTTATATTTTTTTTATCGTTTTAACTATCGTTTGTGATCAGGCAAGATGCACAAATAGCCGCTGGAATAGGGTTCTTCAACAAAAGAAGCATCGTCGCGTGTGCAACTCGTGGCGGTCGTAATCACGTGCTATTTACATCGTCAGCAATTTATTAGCGATTAACACCAATCTATATGGAAATGGATCTAAAGCGGGCGTTGAAAAATCTGCTGCTCTGTGTTAATCAACTAACTTCGACGCACTTCTGAAACAAATTATCGTACGTCTAATGAAACTGTTCGAAACACTTTAATCGGAGTAACGAAGACATTGAACGTTAATAAGGGGGAAATAAACGAAGATCGATAAAACGTCTAGAGAACTAGTGCAAGGAGAATTGAAAACGTGATTTTATTGAAACTCGGCGAAAAATCCTCAGGAACGTTGTTTACAGTATTATTAATTTTATCAAGTTCACTTTTCATCGTCTTATTGTAATTAACGATACGAAATTGTCAACACACGAAGAAAGACTATGATGGAAAATGCTACTTACGTATCTCACGTATACAATACCTGTGCACAAGAAAGCAAAATGACAACATCTTCTTTTTCCTTTTATGCGTGGATTAAAGCCTTGTTGACCCAGTAAACCCAGTTTGATCGTAAGTTCGGGACACTCTAGTAAACTACTAAACAATAACTAAAGCTCCAACTACACACAGAACTAATAACCTAAAATTACCAGAATAGTTGAAACGACCGATCTTCCACTAATTACGTAATAATCTAGCCAAATAACCCTCGCGCAGAGACACTCTGAGCATCCCTCAAATTGAGAATCCTCCGCGATGTTGCGAGCGTTTCTAAAAGTCCTCAACGATTTCGCAATATTTCCCTTTCTCGAAGATGCTTTCTCCTCGAGTCGATGTGACGACTGTTACGAGAAGAAATGGCGGACACCCGGGCGGTATCGCGAAATTCCGGTTCGCCTATCCAAGTCAAAGGACTCGCCGGTAGCTTCAACCACGGCCAGATAGAGGAGAGTTATCAGGAACGAGGGAAAGAGAAAAGGAGACGGGTATGGAAGGCTCGAATGGTATTCCGGATCAATTAACCGAGCGGCGTTGAGGTTAACGCGGATATGAAAAGGGACGACGATGCGTTAGGCGATCCGAGCTGAACCAAGCACTTTGGTATGCGTGCTCGCGGATGCCTGGTCTGATCGTAAGCCAGCTCGTGCGGATCGCTCGTGATAGCGTGTGAACGAGCTACAGGGAGGGTGATTAGCTCTGGTTCGACTGGTTGTGTGTATGTACACGTTCGAAAAATAAGCTTTCGCTCGATCGTTTGTTGTGCTTTGGTATCTCGTGAGCTTTCTGCTGGTGTGAACTGAAATAGATTGAATGGTGGTAGGTCTTTGTGATCTTCGATGTTTCAGGATATTATTTTATTCATTAAAATACGAATAGATCGTTGGTTCAATGTTTTATTGTCTTGGTGTATTTTTTTTCTTTTTGGAGTAAAATTGAGAATTGAATTTTGTTAATATCCGATAGATTTTACAGCAGGGTTGAAACGAAAGGTTTGAAATTGGGAAACTGAAAGGTTTGGAACTGAGATTTATTTTGAATACGAAGTAAATAATTATATTTGGGCAATGATCCACGTTAAACTTCTGCGAATCTTTGAGGGTAATTAAAAATTCTATGTCGACGTTTCTAAACAATAGACTCAAAGAATTCTCGATCCACTAACGGAAAGATCCGTGTTGGAATCCTGGTTCAACACCTTGATCGGTCACTACTTTCCCCTTGACATCATTCATCAGTAGGTTATCAGATCAAAAGATTTCTTTCTCTCCAATACCAATACCAGTAGAAATGTTTGAATAATCCCTATAATATCTCCCAATCGATTATTATTACACGAATTCGTAAAATTCAACGAATTGTCCTCTTGCTATAAATATAATATTCTAAAACGACGTAACATTCCAAAACAAATATATTTTCTATGCATTGTCAATTTTCCAGGTGTTCCATTCTCGATAACACGAACTCCGTTGATAGTTTATAGTTTTTGTACGCGAAGAAAAGGCGCGAAATTTCAAGTATGCGAGTAGCAATCGCTGGTGTACGGTCGTGAGATACGTCAGACGCGCGTAGCACGAGCAAAGCGGCGTTTATCGCGGCGAACATAAGCGAGAGTTCACCTGTATACGCGTAAGCACGCGCACTCCTGCTCGCCACGTTTCGTTCTTGCATCAGGTGTCCACCTTTGCGCGATTTCGGCACGATTATTATCTGTCTTGTCGAAATTCAACGTCAAGCTGAAAGGTAACCTGACTCGTACGAACAGAAATTCAAAGCGAGGCGCTAACACGAATCTAAAAGTAACGAGTAATTTGTCCATAAATCAGGAATTTGTACAAGTTTGAAGTGATCTTACGTGGGAACAGAAAAAGTAACTTCATTTGTGCGTATGTAAAGTCCCTTTACAATTTCAGAAATTTATGACAAAGGCAGATGAAAAGACAGATAAGTGGAAATTATTGCAAAATGAGACATATACATTTAAGTTTTTTTCTTGTTGCCCCTATATATAGAGATGTATTAAATGAGGCAGGAAAGGAAACTTAAATATATACGTCTCGTTCTGTAATAATTTCCACTTATCTGTCATTTCATTTGCCTTTGTAATAAATTTCTAAAATTGTAAAGAGACTCTACAGACGAACGCAAACGAAGTCTTGTATTTGTAACAATTGCATTTGCGTTTGACAGAAACTGAAACTTCGGTCGCGATCATTTGCTCATTCGTTTCCAAAATTTCGAATCACATCGACTTCGACGTGCACTTTCAATTTCAACCCAGCGGCTTAGGAATCGAGACCCGTTGCTACGCGAACCTAGCCGCAGCGAATTTATTCCGTTTCTCGTATCTCCGCGGGATCCGAGCGTGCACACAATTCCGTCACACCAGGTACATATGTAACAGGCTCGCGGATGCATTTGCTAAGCGGATGCATTCTCGCGCGGTGCGTTCTCCATATACGCCGGCCGCTCGCCTAAGTCCACCTATCACCTACCGGGCGAAAACACAGTGGTCATTGTTTACGAGATTGTTTGTTAATACGAGCACGGCGGAGAGCCGGGCGTTCGCCGCTTGAAACTCGCGTTAACACCGGTGCCGTGCCGGTTCGCATCAAAGGGGAATCGCAGGGAACAGTTTCGAAAGTTTTTTTCCCCCCGCTTCGACGAAACTCCACTCGACTCGACTTCTCCCGTCGATTTTTCTTTTCTTTTCGTTTCTTTTTCTTTTCCATTTAAGAAAACCAGTTTCCGCGCGCGCCCGTTGCGTTGTTAAGTCATAAACAACGAAATTAGCGCGCGATACAACCGGCGAATTATCGGAGGAGAGCAATAAGCCGGGCTTGGCCCTGTATACCGAATGAGTTTAATTAACTGGCGAGGGCGATTGGCTGTCTATAATTCTCTCTGTACGAGTATGGTTCGCGTTCCTGGGTGGCAGGATAGCGAAAATAATCGATGAAATTTTCTTAAGAACCGATTTACCGTGGCTCGGAGGACGATTTCGAGGTTTCCTGGAATTAATTGGGTATTTAAAATTATGATTTGTGGGCGATCCCGGTAATGAGCTGCAACTCGTTTTCTCCTCGTTTTCTGTGATAGATCTATTCCTGTCCTGTGAAACGAATTTTCACATTTCTTTGAGTCGATATTTCATGTTTTAAAGTTACTCTACTTATTCTTCATTTACACTCCCAATGAAGCTTGAATATTGGATCTGTTTACGTTCGCAGAGGACTACAAAGCACAATGCAAGCAAAAGACAATCAATATCTCGCAGCTGAAATCTCCGCGCGAATCCTTCAAAATTGGAATTTAAGAATCCGCGGATTTAATCGATACGACGTGTACTGTGTTTCAGAGATGTATTTCGTACTTTTTTCTCTCTCGAGCCCTTAAATTCCAAATGCACATGATCGCGCGAGAGCGTAGAAGTCCATGTACAACGAGACGTGAATTCAGACGGTGGAACACAATCGTTCCGTCTAATTCGACTTCGCGAGGCACGAGCCATACGTTTAAAAGTGGGACCGGTTGGCAGAGGCGTTCGCCAGAAGGGTTCTTACGGTAAGGTTCAGCCACGCCATGAATGTTTTCTCTATAAAAAGAACGCAGGTGGGAGATGGAGAAAGAGAATGAACCCGGTCAGCGATCGAAGAGGGCAGAAGAGCAATGGAGAGGGAGAACAGAACGAAAGAGAGAGAGAGAGAGAGAGAGAGGTCTATTTGCATAACCGCCCCGACTCACAAAAGTCTATGATAAGTTGGCCCGATAAAGACGACCACTTGTAATCCTCGGCTTCCGCGCTCGCAGGACCATGTACGTGGAATATATCACAATCGTACGAGAGCTCGTGGCCCGTTCCTCGCTTTATTTCCATTAACCACTCGACGCCAGCCAGTTTCGTTCGTTCTTGGATAGATTCTTTCTAGATAGATTTCTCGTTTTTTCTTTTTTTCTTTCTTTCTTTTGTTTGAGTCGTCGCGTGTAGGAGTGGAAAAGTTTTGACGTTGCAATGAATTTTAAAAGCTCACGAAGCACAGGCTCGTGAAGATACTCCAACACTTTTACGTATCTCTTAGGGTTACAACGTTTCACGTGAAAAATATTTATGTCGTGCTACTCTTCTTCCTTCTTCGTATCATACAATTGCCACAAATGGTGTATTCACTGATGAATATTTACTGGTGCGCTCTGTATGAAACGCTTTGACAGAAATACAAGGTTACATATATTTCGTAGAGATGATAAAAGAATTTTATATTCGAATTGCACTAATTAATTTCAATATTCAGTGTGTATATTTAACAGATATTTAACGCTACTGTATGGTTCCCTAATTTTTTTTTTACTATATATGTGCATTTCTAGAAATATAATCCCGAAACGCATGAAAATTAAGAAAAAATCTATACGAAAAATTGAAACATAAAATTGTCGACATTTCTAGAAATATAATCCCGAAACGTATGAAAATTAAAAGAAAAATTGAAATATAAAATAGTCGACTTAAACAGCAAAGAACTAAAGTATAATATTTTCAGTAAAGAAATTAAAGTGCAAGGTACGAGAAAAAGTTGTACAACAAAGAACACAAGCTTCTATTAATATATTTTATTAAAATATATGCATCTAAAAATATAAATAAATAAACCAACTTTATACTGTTACAAATATATAACATTTCCATAGAAAATTACAAATTGGTCATTTTGACCATTTTGGTAGTTCCAGCGTTAATAGATAAAACAAATCTCCAGTCAAGTGTTTCACCAATGAAATTATCAAATGATTCATACAACGCACGCACAATAAACGCAAGTATTTTCGTAAGACACTGTGTCTACTACGAGAGAATATATTAATACTCGCATGATACGCGCAATTAAACTTCCTTTAAACAGTATCTAATTTAAAGAGAATTTTTATTTATCACGAAACTATTGCACTTTCCATTGAGAGTTACTAACGGATCGATCGGATTTTTCCAAGGCAAACTGATGCACGCCTACAGTGCATACACGCCGAAGCAGAGGATCGCTCGATTGCTCCCGGCTTCTAGGGAAATCAGCCGCATTATCCGCGAGCACGACGAGATTATGATAATTCTCGGTGGCCGTGGTGCGCAGGGTGGACGAATTTTTTCCCTTCTTTTTTCCTTTTCCTTTTTCTGCAATCGCCTCGAACCGATATATCAACGACGCGAGCTAAGGCCTTGCTCGATGTATGGCCACGATAAGAGGATCGACGGAAATCTACGACGATCTCCAGGGAAACTCTCGCGTATCAGTTTCTTAATGGATCCACTTACACCCTCTGGCAGAAAGTTTCCAGTCCGTCTTTTCAGTCTTTAGCCGCTCGAATAATTATCTGTTCACGAACAATTTCTATTTTTCTAATTTCATTTGAAAATGTCAATCTTGGTCGAAATTTATTCAATTTCGAAATATAGACGTCGTTTAAATTTGTCCGCTTTGGCGAGAGTTTTCAGCCTTTAGCCGCTCGAGACTATATATTCATGTAAGAAAAATCTCTAAATTTCGAATTACATTCAAATCTCTTCGCTTTAACGAAAATTTTCAGGAATTGAAATTAATTCAATTAACGTAGTTCAGAAATTGAAGAGTTTAGAGACGAAGTCCTTCGTGTTTCGTTTGCTTGAAAAATTGACGAATCTTAGAATTTCGAGATCTCGAATCCACTCGAAGTGTGGAGAGAAGCTCCCAAATTTCGAAACGTTAGAAATTCTTGAATTTTCAAATATACAAAACAGTCAACAGTAGCGAGTTAATTACGCCGGCCCAAGTCCAGGAAATAAACTTGCGTCAGTGTACAGCTGTTTACAGCGAAATTCCGCGAAACAGACAGACACGATACTCCAATATCCACGCTCGAATTTTATATTCGCGTTACAATCTCGACGTGTTTTCCGTTGGTCGGTTACGACCGTCCTGTTTTATCGTTTCGTCGATTCCCGAGGAAATGTTTACGAGACGAAGAATACTGAGCCGTGACGGGAAACTATATTCGACCGAGATTCATCGATCGTCTTTTAATCGAACAGAAAATTACAAATTCTCGGCAGAGTTTTTACGACGTGATGATATATTGTTCGGCCGTGTCGATGAAGTTTTATGACGAAGTGACTGTTTACGTTGCCAGGGACATTTATCGACGCGCTTCGTCCGTGATCATAGTTGTTCGTTCTCTCTGTTAATGGACTGTAAACATTTTTATGGGAAGTCGTTGGAACAAATCGATTTTGTTTAGACGCAGTCCATTTTAATATTACGTCGAAGAAATCGAATGGATTGTTTTCTTGTTTCTTTCAAAAATTAGTAAGTTTCATTAATTTCTGTTTTTCGCAATGATTGAATTACGTGAACGTAACTTTCGTTCAGACACATTCACATAGAATTTCAACGACTGTCGGTTGATAAAACGGAAAATCGAGGGACAAACTTGAAAAGAGAGACTTTAACTGCTTTGTCAGAGACTTATTACTATGTATACTTTTGTATTCAGGCAAACGATATTATCTGTAATCGTCAGAAAAATTACTAGAATTAGAAAAAAAGAAACAGAAAAAGGGAAAGGAGGAATTTCTACCCATCAAAATGATGCAGAATCAATTTCAAACGATTAGACATTTTCAGAAATTGAAAAATTCACGTTGGAATCAAATCTCGCAACATCAATAACATTCCACCTTCCTTTTCGTCTGTACAAAAAGAAATCAATCTGGACTCGTAACAAATAACCAGTTTGAAGATTCGAAATCGCAATCGTACCGAGAAGAGAATGTCAAGCAGTCGTATCGGCGCGTTCAGCTGAATTCACCAGTTCGCCAGTGCACTTTGCTCAAATTCCCCAGCAAACGAACGAAACGAAACGAAACGAAAGGAAAGAGCGAAGCAAAGCCAGCCAGGCCGGATCAGAGGAAACAAAACGGGCATACATACCCAAGCCCGCAGAAGAAAGAAACACACGATACGATCTTTAATTGTTCGCGCTGGCCGTGTAAAAATCGCGAGTTAAATCGGAGGGGCCCACATGGTGGGTCCGGACACGCTTTTACCAGTCGACAGCCGGCCCATGGCGCTCGCCATGGAGAAAGGTCAACGTAGGAGCTACCACCGTGCTCCACGATTGTGCCGGACCGGAGTTTCGTTTCGCAACGATCAACCACGATTACGACGGTGTGCACGGGGCTTCGTATGCAAAAGTTGTTGGGTGTGTGCGTTGGTCGTAAGTTGTATGAACGCGTGTCAGTCGATTCGACCTGTGTGTGTACGTGTACGTGTGTGTGTGTGTGGCGGTGCAGGGCACGCACGGTCTGTCGGGCGTTCACGATCGATCGATCGATCGATCGCTTTGTCGATCGGTGGACGTCGATTGAAACGTTCTTTCTTGACGCTGGTAAAAGTGGCGCGACCTGGTAACGCCTGCTCGATGCTTGATTCGACCACACGTCCTGACTACTCGCAATTATTCCCTCTGGGGAGAAAGGTATCTGCGAGAGTTTTTGGTATGATTTGAGGTCCTTTGACGAGATCTTTTGGAATGATTTAATAATCTTAGAATTTCAGAATCGATTCAGATTATTTAAGACATATATTCGAATTGTTGACAAAGACATCTCGGTGAGAAGTTTTGGAATGATTTAAAAATCTTAGAACTTCAGAATCGATTGAGATTCTTTAAGACATATATTAGAATTGTTGATAAAGACATCTCTGCGAGAAGTTTTGGAATGATTTAAAAATCTTAGAATTTTAGAATCGATTGAGATTCTTTAAGACATGTATTAGAATTGTTGATAAAGACATCTCTGTGAGAATTTTTGGGATAATTTTGGATCTCTCGTTAAGGGTGTTTTTTTTAGATCGAAATTATGGAGGATTTGAAACAAACGTGTTGGTTAATTGGATCATTTTTTATAACACGACGCACGATATTCCTTAAATATTAGTACAAATTTCATCGAGACAGAAATGTGATTACGATTTTTAAGCACAGACTAAAGCTTGACGATTCTGGGGTTAAAGAACCCACAAGAATTTTATTAAAATTTGTAAGGAAGATTGTAAAAAGGAAATATTATAAACATTGAAATACAAAACTGTCAGATTCACGTCAGGTTCCATCGATACAAACAAGGAAACGTAAATCTGCATTGTTCCATGGAAATAAAACGTGGATAAAAGCGCAACGGAGTTACTGTTCGCGATTAGGTTCTATTTATAAAGGCGCTGGCTGATCCACCAAAAAATTCAGATATCGAGCCATCTTTTTAGCCATTAGGTCCATTAGAGCGACCGATAAAACGCGTAACACCGCGAGATAACTATGTATACAGTTAGCCGTCCGATCGTGGAACGTGCATCGAACGCGGATTACACGTTCAATAACGATTTCCATCCCGAAGCATGTCACAGATTGACATTACTCTAATCATATCATCGCGTTCGACTACGAACAGATAAATTTAAATAAATCTTTCTCTCATTCTGCTTGATGAGAAGGATGCGTTGCAACTTGCTACTTTTATCATCGTTTCTCTATTATTACATTGATTCTTCGTCTCTTCTCGTAACCCGGAGTTATAAGTACTTGAAAAACAGGATTTCTCCGACAATCGTAATTTTATTGGTAAATTTATAACTTACAAAAATTAACAAATTAAAAAATTTTGAAATATTTATAAATTAATTTTTCAATTAACAAATTTGAATTTTACAAAATTTATAAAAAATCGTAAAACATGACGAGATATACATTTTTAATTGTTTGAAAATCTCAGTCATAGAGAGACTTCATTTTCTTTAAACGTTTCCTCCCTCTTGCAATATTTTTATAATATTTTGATAGTATTTGCAAGTAAAATTTAAACTTAATTTGTTAACGTTCAAGCTACCAAATAATATCAGCCTCTCTTTTTCATTTACCCAAGACAAGACCAGGCGCCAGAATTAAATTAGATGTTGTTCAGTCACTGAAAGACTGAACGATACAAAACAAAAGTAACTTTCAGAAACACATGTTTTTAAAATTTTTTATTATTTTATTTGGAAATATAATTACTAGATTTTCTTCTAAATTACAAAAAAAAAAGAAAATAGAAAAGATTGAAAATGAACAAGTTATGACTTTTCCAAATCCTTTAGTTTTTCAGTGGCCACCCTGTACAACTCTGTGCAAAGTCTACCTCATACATTTCCATCAACATGGAAATCACCAAATGCTTTTACGAACGGCGATATTTTAACCTTCGCGAGTGCCTTGGAGAGAAAACGCGTCGCAAACACGTCCCCGAGATCTTCTTCCGCGCGATGGGAGCCGACCATCAGGTGCAAAGTATCGTAATTACATTTCACCGGAAATTACAAGGATCCGTGTCCAGAGGTGGAAGCAGCGGCCTACTTGCAGCAGCCTCTGGCATCCAAAAACAACCACCAAAGCGACATTGTAGAAATTGCGTGGGCTAGACGTGGATTTTATCGTGTCGCTCATTGCCCCTTCGGACAAGTTTAGAAAGAGAGAGAGAGAGAGAGAGAGAGAAAAAGTATACGCTAAAATATATATACATATATGCGTGTGTGTATAAACTTTCTCCTGAAGCGAGCTTACGAGTTTGATCGTGGGACGAACGATTTACGCCGCGAGTCGTCCTCGTCGCGACCTCGTCCCTCGTGGGCGTGCTTCCACCTGCCGTGCCGATCGAACCGCGATAGATCCTTTCGCCAGAATTCGCCGGGTCGATTCCGTAAGCCGGCGAGCCTTCCGTGATTTCAAGCAGTTGCGCGCATGCCACAGACCCGTTACACGGCCGGATCGGAAATTTCGAGCCTGCTCGCGCTCGGTTTTTCCGGTTTGTAGGTCGGTTGATGATAGGGGAACGTGTAGATGATCGTGCACGGGCGTTGCTCGCGATCACAGAAGTCGGTCTTCTCGAATGGATAACCGCGGTGAATTTTGTGAATGATCTAGGTTCTTTCTTTCTATTCTTTTAATTTGAGCTTTGATATTTAGCTGTTTTGAGCTGGAAAACTTAATAAACTTGACTTCTTAATTTCTTTCCTTTTTTTTTTTGTTATGGGAAAATAACTAGCTATGAAATGGACGTGATATATCTTTTATAATACATAAACTTACGTATGCACCTAATTTTCTGATGATAAATTGTTAGGATGTTTTTAATAATAATTGACAATAATGATCAAATATTTTTGACTTCTGGTATTCACTAGTTTCAGGTTTCAAATGGCGAATGTTCGAAACTAACGTAACCGAGTTGTTTATAATTTCTCACTGTGGTCTGACCACGTACGGTATTTATCTCCTGTCTCTCGAATTTCACGTTCACAAGTTTCGCTCGTGTTTCTGTTGCTCGTCCCGACTTAACCAGCTTGCTAAATTGCTCCTTAATTGGAGACTTCTGCAATTTATATCGTGCAAATGTGAAAGCAATTTGTCTTTCACAGAGAAGGAACGACGCGCTAGAAATTAGACTCTCGTTTGACGTGAACGTCAAAGTTTCCAATTCAGGTTAAGTTTAGATTCAGACGTCAAGGTCTCCAATTAAGGCCAAGTATAAATCTCGAAATATATCCTACATTCTTCAGACTGGAATACGAATTACACTTTGGACTGATATACTTCTTCGGACTGGAATGTGGCGTGAATAATATGAATTACACTTTAGACTAATATACTTCAATCTTTCGCTCTAGCTTAAACGTTCTCAAGATTACTCAAGATAAACCTTTCTTAAGTCCCAATTCAAATCTAATTCAAACAATGCAGAACGAATCTTCTGCTTCAACTAACATTCAGCTCAAACATCAAACAATTAACGCCAATATCTCAACATCTCTCCCACTTCAACATTCATACATTCAATGATTAATCCGAATGATCAATTCTATCTCAACTTATATTCAGCTCAAACATCAACCAATGTCAATGTCTCGATGCCAAATTTACCACGAAATTTAATTCAAAGCTTGCATCACAAATCTTCATCCTCAACTTGCATCCATCGAACATCAACCAACTAATGCCAATATCTCGATGCCAAATTTAACTTGAAATCTAAGGCAGACCTTGTAGAACAACTTACATTCAGATCAAACATCAAACGATCAGTGCCAATATGTCAATATCAAATTTAACTCGAAATCTAAGGCAAACCTTGCAAAACAACTTACATTAAGTTCAAACATCAAACGATCACTGCCAATATGTCGATGCCAAATTTAACTCCAAATTTAATGCAAACCTTGCAGAACAACTTACATTCAGCTGAAACATCAAACGATGAATGCAAATATCTCGATGCCAAATTTAACTTCAAATTTAATGCAAACCTTGCAGAACAACTTACATTCAACTCAAACATCAAACGATGAATGCAAATATCTCGATGCCAAATTTAACTCCAAATTTAATGCAAACCTTGCAGAACAACTTACATTCAACTCAAACATCAAACGATGAATGCAAATATCTCGATGCCAAATTTAACTCCAAATTTAATGCAAACCTTGCAGAACAACTTACATTCAACTCAAACATCAAACGATAAATGCAAATATCTCGATGCCAAATTTAACTCAAAGTCTAATGCATACCTTGCAGAACAACTTACACTCGGCTGAAACAATCAATGCCAATATCTCAGCATCTTCCACTTCGATATACATACGTTCAGGTCATAGAACGATCAATCTCAACGTCTCTAGAATCGATACCTATGTACTAAGATCAGGAAGAGGCAACGAACGAACGAAAGAGGACCTCTTCCTTAAGGCCCTAGCTACAAACCTAGGATCATCCCAGTCTCTCCATTCTACGTTTGCCGGCTCCTTCGGGAAACGGTGGTTTCGCCTCTCTGACAATACTCGTTTCATATTCGCTGAACTATGTAATGCAGCGAACAGAGATTAATAATTTGCAGTTGCCACCCCGGCATTATCGGGGCACGAGGCAGGCAGGCAGGCAGGCAGGCAGGCAGGCGGATTGCGAACATGATGCGGCGTGCAGAGCGGAGCGGTGTGTTCAGCAGCCGCGGCTGCAGGGTCGACCGGTCACGATGGCTCCGGGTAATGATAGCCTGCCCTCGCCTCATAATCAGTCCCCCATCTTAATTTATGTTTGCCTCCGCCCGTCCAGCTCCACCGAGCTCCGCTCCGCTCGCCGCTTCGATGTAGGTACCTGCTGCCTTCTGCCTCGCCGCTTCGCCTCTTTACTCCCGCTAATTTACCGTAATTCGACCGCGAGACAAGCCAACGTTACTTTTGATTCTGTCGCTGATTTGTTACGAGCACGTCGAACGACCCGGCTGACCCCTCGGGCGAGGGGACAGGGGAGGGGGGTTTGGGTTAGGGAACGTCGCGCCGCGGGAATTCCTGCTTCCGGTCGAGGCTCTGTGGGGCCCACACGAGGCCGGATTTCGTCTCGCGAGCGTCTCGTTTCGATTCGGTGGAATTCTGAGGCAGTTCGTTTTCTATTTTCTTTTCTTCACTTCGACCGTATCTGTTATGTTTCTTTTTCAAAATCGGGGATAAATGAGGAGAGCTTTAAACATTTTTTTTTTTTTTCTAGTCAGTTTTACCTTATTGCAGAGATTGTTGTCGAGCACGTTGAGAAAAAATAACGTTTCTGAAAATAAACAGTTCTACTTTTTAGAATTCTACTATGCTCTTAACATCTTCCTGGTCGAGAACGTATTATTCGAGAATTGGGTTTATCCGTATCCGTGTGTTCAACAATTCCGCAATTTTATTGGAATAATTCGAATTCTTCTCTCGTTGCGTAACTCGTGAAGGGGAAGAATTATCACCTATTTACACATACGCGTCCATAAACGATATCTCGTTGCGAAAACCAATAACTCCGACCAATTATTCCCAAATGCTAAACAATCAATAAATCCACACCGATTGGAGCAACAATCTCCAAGCAATTACGTTAAATATCAAGTATTAAGGATCGAAGGAAAAACGTGAAAGAAATAAAGAAAAAAGAAAAGAGAAAAGCGGACGAGTTGGCGGCGAGCAGCGCCTCGAAAGGCTTGTTCGGGGTCCCAGAAGCGACGCCAAGGTTAAGAAGAGTCGAGAGTGAGGCCTTAAAGGTTTTACGAGTAGACCTTTGCCTACAACTTGTTGCAGAGCGAGGAATTGTCGAGTTAAGCTAGGAAATAGTCTTGGCGAGCCAGGCCCCCAAGGTCAACAAACTGCGTGTACCTGTCAGCTATCATCCGCACGCAACGCGGCCGATACGACAGTCTCTTTAATTCCAGCTCTTCCAAGCGTCGTTAAACCGTGCAATTGAATTCATTAATGCGATCGATTTCATGGATCGCGTCGGTACCGGTTCCACGGAAAAACCGTCTGCTCCTTGGTTGTATGGAAATTCGCTTACAATTACATTTCTCTCCGCGCGTGCGTGTATGCGTGTTTCGCTTCCCTGTCGCTCGCCTAAAGATTCTGCTTTGCAGATTAAAACGCAACGAGAGATACAGCGAGAGAAGGAAGTGGCTAAGCGGAGAAATAGCGGTAAAGAGACGAGGGAAATTGGTAGTTTCGTCTCTGGAGAGGCGTCGTTTTCAATCGTCCCGGCGGGAAAGTTGTGAAAAGGGATCGACGTTTGACAAATAAAGGAAGTTTCTTAGGATGTTCAGGGAGATGCTCCTTTATCTTGTTTATTTAGAATGGTCCTGAATGACAAGTAGTATCACTTTCTAATTGCTGTTAGTAATAAATGACGGATATATAATAAACACGAAATATAATAAACTCGATATTTAACGCGACACTAATAATCTCCCGTAATAGAAATGAAACAAACGATGCGTAACGAATGACAATGATCCAACTGCGAACTTTTAGGAACTAGAAAACAAGTTTGAGGTTCTATCTAAAACGACTCGAGTATTACTCCAGAATCTGTTCAAAATGCAGATTGATCCACAGAAATTAGATAGAAATAAAAAAGAAAGAAGTAAAAAAGGAATTTTACCAAAAAAATTCTATCCGCTGTTCTAAATTCAGATCGATAATCAGAAATTCGAAAGAAAAACAATATTATCAGAACCGGGATCGTACGTTACTACGTTCTTATTAAATATGGTCGTCGTTACTTCGTTCCACGTCTCGAACGTTCTCGAGCCTAACGAGAGAATAAAACACGAGAAGGAAAAAAAATGGGCAACGAGCGGCCAGCGATGATAACGAAAATGAAGAGACAAATTCATTCGAGACACGCGCGACGTGCGTACGTACATACGTAGTTCTACGCACGTGAAACTGGCACATGCGCGAGATACACAAAAGAGGATCCAAATCGAGGCGATCGTTCCGCCGCGGCATCGTAAATCGCGCACGCGTCCCTTCACGTGCCCTCGCCGTCGATTTGCATACGATCGATCGCCGGCGCTGATGGTCGCGTGGCGAATCAGCAATGCGATCCGCACACCGGGCCAATTATGATGTTCCTTCGCCACTGTTATCTGATTATCCCCGTCCGTCATTTCTTCGCATCTCCTGTCGTTTCCTGGTGTTAATGACTCCGCCGCGAATATAATCCAACGCGTCGATACGTGTGCAAATAATGTTCCAGCGACGAGCACGCCGGTGAAAATTGCAGCCGTTCACCGATACTCGATCGTTGCGGAACGATTCAACTATGGGTACTTTTGCTCCGTAAATCGTTATCTCGAGGAGGCTTTGTTGAATAGAAAATTTCTTTTCTTTAAGAAATTTTGTTGTTGAACGTATTTGGGAAATATTTAGTGCAAAGTTTGTTCAACAAAAGTACCATAAATGTCCCATCATTTCCAGCCAACCATTATTCCATTATTTCCATTATTTTATAAAAGTTTCCGAGATATTGTTCATGGAACATTCGATGAATATATTTCAGTATTCTGAATATTCTATAGTAATCCTGTGTTGTGTTTTATTTAATATTACAATGAAACGTTATTCATAAATTTGGTACTTTAAAATTTAATATCTGGATTTTGAGTTTTTTTCTTTTCTTTTTTTGAATTGTGAATCTTTTGTGACATTTCGCATTCGTCATATTTGAGGATTTCAAAGTGCATCGCGTTTGAACGTGGCCGTAAGTAGATCGATGTCGTTCGTAGCCAGACCGAGCCACGGTCGCTTCGTGCGTCCCATTTACTACGCTATCTATATTCTTTTCCTTCATTCTTTCCGCGTACCGTAATTTACCGACCAAAGTAAAGTTTTCACACAATCGTAAGTAGATTGATATCCATCGTGATCAGACATACAATTACAAAATCAAACACTTATCACTGTATTGCACTCGTCGAAGCAAAACACAGCCAAATAATGTACATATATACAGCATGGTTGAGAAGAATTTCAAAGGAAAATCCACAAAGTGGAATTATGTTACGTAAAGTGAACGATTATATTTAACAAAACGAATGAACATAGACTTCACACGCATTCCAGAGCATAACGACGTCGATAAAAAGAAAAAAAATTGAAATACCAATCACACTCCACGAAACTTCGTTGCACTTGTAATTTCATTGTTTCTCACACCACGCACCCCCCGCGTTTCTACCCGGAACGTTCAATTTTCGTTTTTTCTACTTCACTTCCGAATCTCTTTTATCCCCTTTCACTTCCTCCCGTGCTTCCTCCCGTCACGCGGCCGGGATTCGCAACGTTTTTTGTTTTTTTCTTTTTTTGTTTTTGCTTTTTTTTCTCCCCCCAACGGCGAGATTCGAGGAATTCCCCCGAAACGAGAATCGGAAATCGGCGTCACCGTGACGGCGAGCCGCGCAACGCCGCGTCCGTTCGTGTCGATCGAGTGCGTTAATCTGAGCAGCGGACGAAACAACCGAACTGCGGAAGAAACGCGTCGGCCATTAATCGAACGGTTCGATGGCCAAGAACCAGTTCGCAATCAGTTCAACCGGAAAACTAGGGCGGGAGGGGACGCACGCGGCGCGGCTGTGTTTCGCATGGTGCGTGCACGTGCGTGCACACGAACGTAAACATGCCCCGCTGGAAAAATGCGAACGCTGAAACGCGTCGCGTTCGAAAAACCTGCACGGCTTTACGGCGACTTTATTGCCACGTCGGGCACATCGATTTTCCCCGCTGTACTAGAAACGTTTTGCCCGATTGGAAAGTAAGCTGCGAGCGCGCGGTTCTTTCTCTCTCTCTCTCTCTCTCTCTCTCTCTCTCTGTTTTTTTTATTTCTTAATTCGCGGAGCTCTCGATTTATAGAGTGGATTTTTGAACTTCGTTAATCGCGATTCGCGACGCGCGCGACACAAAACTCTTGCACCGGATCTTTTCGATGTTTTTTTTTTTTTTTTGACGTTGCTTGCTTTTCTGAAATTTTTACTCGAACGATCGATACTCGTTGAAAATTTGAAATTATTTAAATTTGCGAAATTATCATTATTTCTTCCTTTTTTTCTTTAATATAATTATGGTTAAATTATTAATTAAATTAATATTTTATATATGATAAATTTATATTAATATATTTTATATTTAAATATAATTAATAAAACATTCTTTTATATTTTAATGAAAGTTAAATTAGGGAATTAAAATTAATAATTGTAAATTAAAGTGCCAGCAATAGCGGTTAAACTTATATTATAAGTTAATAATTAATAAATTTTATTAATATAAAATAAATTATATAAAAATTGATAATTATAGGTGAAATTTAAATTATTAATATATTATAATTTTTTATATTAAAAGATTAAAAAGTTGAATATTAAACTAGGATTAGATACCCTATTATATTAATATAAAAAATAATTTTACAATTAAATGTTGAATCATTAAAATAAAGTAATATGGCGGCCTTTTAATCTTTTTAGGGAAATTTATTGTTTAATTTGATGATCCACGATAAGAAATACTTAAATTTTATTTATGTATTGTTATTATAATTTATGAATAGAGATTATATACTTCAAACGTTGCAAATAATTTTAAAAGAGACTCGTTTAATAGATTTGAACAAATTCTTTCACATTGGAAATATAATAATAACATTTCAGTGTCAGCTCGAGAATCTAAGTTACAACGACAAAAGGAGCAGTCTGGTGTAAAAATTTGCCTCGCCTAATATCGACTCGCATCTGACTGTCCGAAAGTTAAATATCATTCGAACAATTTAGCTCGTCAGTGAAAAACTCAACGTCGCTCTCACGGTGCAAAGTTCAACTCTAAATAGAATCCTCCGCAACTAACTCGCGCCATCGACTTCGACATCAACTCCTGCGTTTCTATTACGGATTCGTCGATCCGTTAACGGATAATGCACCGTCTTGGAACGGACGTGCACCATCTTCCAGATTCGTTCGTTACTTTCTCCTACGGTCCGTGTTATTAGCCGGCGATCCGCTATCGATCTCTCGCCCCTTTCGTACCGTACTTATTGAAATTCTTCGTTCGCGATGCATCGTCGTCCCGCCAGCAGCCGATCGCCAGCCGTTCCAGTTTCGCAGAGATAAACGTCGATTAATCGGCAAATCGCTCGGATTCCCCTGGGGCTTATAAATAACGCGCAACTATAGGGAAATGCCTGTGTAACCAAAGGCCAAGAATCGCGGACATTCTTGGCGATCGTTTTTGCGAAACAATTAGAGAAGGCTCGGACGTCTTAATCTTTCGACAACGATCGAGTAAATTCCTCCTGAGAGGGAATCCTTCTCCTATGGTTCTTCGATTGTTATTTATCGCAGCGACTCGCGATAGCGTTTAATTTAAAACACAGAGCGGTAGAAACGAACTTTGTAAGAAGGGAAGATAAGCAGGTTTCGTTTCTGAAAAGAGTTTGTCGGTTAATCTAAATTTGATTGATACTGGACACAATAAAAATCTATTCAGCGTGCTGAGAATATTCTATGTAGACAGTGGAAAAATAAGCGAGAAATGTGGAATAAAATTGTTTTATTCAAGGAAGAAGTAGAGATTGAATATATTTTGAATATATTGGCACTGGGCCAATTTCCTTAATAAATTCTTCTTTTTAAAACGAGTGAAAAATGTAAAATAAATTTTTTGTTTGTTTATGGAAGAAGTATAGATTGAATATATTTTAAGAATTGGCACTGGGCCAATTTCTTTAATAAATTCTCCCTTTGAAAATGAGTGAAAATGTAGAATAAAATTTGTTTGCTGAAAGAGTGGAGATTGAATATATTTTAACAATTGGCACTGGGCCAATTTCTTTAATAAATTCTGCCTTTAAAAATGAGGTGAAAAATATGGAATAAAATTTTTTTTGTTAAAAGAGGGAAGTGGAGATTGAACATATTTTGAGAATTGGTACCGAGCCAATTTCCTTAATAAATTCTCCCTTTGAAAATGAGTGAAAATGTAGAATAAAATTTGTTTGCTGAAAGAGTGGAGATTGAATATATTTTAACAATTGGCACTGGGCCAATTTCTTTAATAAATTCTGCCTTTAAAAATGAGTGAAAAATATGGAATAAATTTTTTTTGTTAAAAGAGGAAGTGGAGATTGAACATATTTTGAGAATTGGTACCGAGCCAATTTCCTTAATAAATTCTCCCTTTGAGAATGAGTGAAAACGTAGAAAAAAATCTTTTTTCCTGAAAGAGGAAGCGGAGATTGAGCATATTTTAAGTAATCGGCACTGGGCCAATTTTCTCAATAAATTCTTCCTTTGATACTTTTTCACATTGAGAATTGCTATACAAATTTCTGTTAAACAAAGTGGTTCCATTGACTCGCCGGCTGTTGAGCTGACTGGTCTATGGAGTTGTACCGTGGAGCGTCAGAGCATAACGCCATTAACGTAACGAGGCCACACGTTGCACCCTCGCGAGCACTCGACTATATCAGCCCCGAGTGCTCACAATGAACTCCTAGACCTAGACCTACGTCTAGTCGGCCGATACCCTGCTCCAAGGACATATTGCTCGACCCAATCATTTTACCTTGCTGAAACTCTGTACAATGTATAAAATTTAGATCCTCGTTTTAACATTTTAATATTCATTGTTTCCATCCACGGCGTGTTCTCAAACTTTTCGATGAATGCTGCAATGTTAGTAAAACGTCAGAATCTCTTTTCGAATATGAATTTACATTCGCCTCGAATTTTGCATCTCGAGTCGTGAAAGTCTCAGAGTTTTGATTTAAAAATTTAATCCTGTCCTCTCGAAAATAGCTTTTTATTTAATTTCCTGCAAAATACACTGGTCATGGAATATTTCTTAACTTCAAACGAAACAGATACTAAGCTTCTCTTCTGACTTCTTCTAAATTACACACACACAACATCGAACCGAATGAATCAGCCGCATAAACTGAAATTAATAGCGAATTAAGCAACGCGAGTTCGCATTAACATCTGTCTGACGAGGGGATCCGCGAGAGAACGAACCTAATAAATAACCGAACGCTCGACTTCCGTCGTTTCGATTTATTAACGATAATAAGATACTTGGCGAACGATGAAAGAAAAGAAGAAGAAGAAGAAGAAGAAAGAGGGAAAGAAGGAGAAGCCGCGGGTACGAGCGTCGTGTAATTAGCAACCAAGAAGAAGAAACGATTATGCGTACGTCAGTCGGTCTAGCCAACGACACGTCGCGTGTCATCGATTTCCATCGAGTCCTCTCGTTACTCACACCACTCCGCCTTCATACGTTACACGTATTTATACTTAACGGGACACCGATGCGTTCAAGGCGAGCGAGATCTATCGGGAGGAACGATGCTCCTCTTGATTGAAAATTCACTTGTTCGCTGTTTTACGCAATTAGCCGAGGTAACAGGCTAACTCGGATGCTTATCCGAGTAATTAGCTGATCTCCCTCTTGATCGGCCATTCTGTAGGAAAGAATCTGCAGTGTCATTGGCGATTTGACGTGAACGAAGGCGAGGAAAAATCAGCTACACGGTTTCCTTTGAAGTCGTCACATTTGTTGACGTAGTGTACATTCACGAAGCTAACTGTCAGATGGCGGATATTCGCGCAGTTTTATATATATATATACATATATTATACATCGTGTCGTGCAGATTTAAAGAAACGAAAGTTTCAGCAACGCCGCGTTTCGTGTAAACGGCGAATTTATTGGAAGCATGTAGAGAGAACAGAACAGAGGTCTGAGAATTTGCAGTGTCATTTATCCAGCAGTTTATCTGACTGATTCGATGTAGATTTGATGTAGAGGAGAACTGACTAGATAGTACCCTTTCGAATTGCATAATGTTCGGTAGACTGGTTACTGGACAGTTAACTTTAGCTAAAAATTCGTAAAAATTCTAAAGTAGCAGAGTTTCGTCATCTGTACACGAGTCGTCAGCGTCACTTATAAATTGCGATTTAAATCGGGATCAAATTAATTAAATATCAAAGTGGCTATTTAAAATTACTATTTCATTGGAATTATCTGCAATTCCTCTAGACAAATTCCGCTGGTACATTTATAAAGAAATGTATCTTCCAACTTATTTGTTACAAATTTATCTAACATCAATATCGATACTCTGATGAAATCAACGAGCTGAGAAAGCGACCGAGAGCGCGAGAGAATGGTAGAAGGATTGAACGATTCCGCGAGTTTAACCAAAAATCGCGCGGAAGTTCATTTTCGATGACCGGTATGCAACGACGATGATACCGTTGCGAGGCAAAGAGCCACACCCTTGCCCGATGCACACATGTATCTCGGCGTGCACACGCGATGCAAGTCAGCGGCAGATACACGTGACTATGTGTGTACACCGTGAGCTGCACGAGTTGTACCGATTGTATCTGTTCGGGCGTCGGGACGCGGCAACAGCCACGCTGGAAAAGGGACGAGCCCCGATGGAATTCGAGGCGAAACCGCCGATTCCTGCATCGATCTTCCACTTCTTCTGTTCTTCGTCCGTCAGATATACGAATTCCACATTCCCTTCTCTCTCTCTCTCTCTCTCTCTCTCTTTCTCACTCTCTCGTTCGTTACGAAGAAATCCTCTGAAAATCGAAGTACAGTGGAATCTTCTTAGTTGCACGAGTCACTATTGTCGTGAAGATGTGTGACAAGCTATTGTCATGAGAGATTCAGCGAAATTTACTCGAAGATCGGTAGAACCGGAGATGTTTGGAAATTACTGGAGAGAAATTGGGAATTACTCGGGACTTTGTTCGAGCATTGAAAAAATTGGAAGCTATTCGAGGCAGACGCGCGCCTCGACTCGGCTGGAAGAAATTCCGAGAAAATTGGAAAAATCGAGGATCGCTTGGAAGCCGTTCGGAAGTTGGTGGGGGAGGGGGGAGGGAGGGAGTCGGGGAATTATTCGAAACTATTCGCGACGTGAATGCAGCCGCGATGGATGGCGTTGAGCCGGGATTCCGCGTTCGTTCGATCGTTTCTCCGCCGCTGTCCGGCGTGGAATAATTTACGGCTCGTGACGCTCGAGAAAATCGAACGGCGGAGCAGAAATTACGCGGCTATCCCGTCGAAATTGGCACGACCACGGTCCGTGTTGCCTCTTGAAACGCGCGTGCACACACACACACACACACACACACACACACACATAAAACCATCGTGCGTCGTCGTCCCAGCTCCCTCCGCACTGCGTTTGTCATTAAACCAGTATCCTAGACAACTGGCGCTGATTATTTAGCAATACAAATCATTCCGCGTGCGAGAGCTCTATCGTTCGAGCTCGTTTCGTCGTCCCTGTCCCACGCGCTTTCTTCTTCTTCGTTCTGCTCGCGCGGCAAGCGGGTTTTCGCGTGCGCGGGCGTGGTGCTCGTACCACTTACGACGGCCGCCACACTCGCTCGCGCGGCCCCGCGTATGTGTGCATCAGATAGCCGAGCGGAGAAACAGTTTCGTTGATTAGCGAGCTCGTTGAACCGGCCAGTATTACTTTGTCGAATCGCAGAAACGCTCGGAGAGAAAGAGACTTATGGCGGTCGCGGTGCTTAAATATCCTCGGCCCCGCGTCGATATATGTCCTCGAGCTCTCCGTCGAGAACGTCCGAACGTTGCTCCTGCAACAACGCACGACCTGATCCAGGTATCCCGCCCGATCGTGCGCCGCGATTGTCGAAAACGAACGTTCGTCTCCCCGCAAATTCTGCCGTTTTCACTCTTCGTTTCTTGCGTTGTTGCTCAGTTCGAAAAGTCGTCTGCGAGGAAAGAGGAATTTATAGCGGGAACACGAGCTTTTGAAACAAGGAGGAAGGAATCGGCTTTGTATCCGAAACAGGCTTCGAGTCAAAGTTGAATTTAGCGACACGGAGGTCTAAAGTGCAATTAATCACTTATCAAGTCGATTATTCCAACTCGCTCGTTAAGAACCAATAATTTCAATTTCAATAAGAATCGTTTCGATTTCTTGAAATAGTTTCGCGAAATTATTAAGTAAAGCGGGCAAACGCTTGGAATTTTGTCGATGTTGAAATAAAATTCAGCGATACGAGCTCGGGAAAGCTTGACCGCGCTGAACGAGATCGTCGAACCCGAGAGATTCGACGAGATAGCGACAAACATGCAGGATCTTCCATCAACCTAACTACCAGCGCTCAATAACTGCAAGTCTCCCCGGCGCACCTGAAACACCAACTCGCGAGATAGATGCGTACATGTCCAAAGAGAAACTTAAAACTCGCAGAAGCGAGCTTTTCTGAAGACCAATAAACTCGTGAAAAACCCGTGACTCCCGTAGGAAAAGCGTAATCAGCAGAGAACATCGTAGTTGTTTAACAAACGTACCCATCGAATATCTTAAATTTCCGCGTGCATGACGGCGATGGCTTCCAATATAAACGCTGATGGAGGATCGAGCTACTCGTTCGATGAGTCATTCTCGCGAGCAGAGGGAGAGAGAGAGAGATCGTTGGATCGCGTTATCGGAAAGGTCGTCAGCCAGATCGATGTTATCGTTATTCTAATCAACGCTAGGGCAATCGTGGAACGAGATGAAGAAAACTTGGCTTGCTTAGAAGCCTTCGTGAATGGCAGCGAGTCGTCTGAATCTTAGAATAGATTTTATCTTAGATTCAGATACTTTTAGAAAAATTTTCAGAAAATTTGAACACAAGGCGAAATATATAATAATTATAATAAAAATCTGAATATATATATATGAATAACGTGTAACAATCACAATAAAAATGAAGCAGACACGTTGGTGTAAGCCGAGAAGATTCTATTAAACAATCGAAACTTTACAGGGATGAAAATAGCACTCACTCATCCTAGATCATCTAAACAATTTTTAATATAACGCGATTATTTATTCCACGTTGTTTATTGATCTAATAAACTAGCAGACGCAATCACTGTCAGCTTTCAATTTATTTATTTACAATATTCTTTTATATACACCTTCGAAATCGTAACGCGATTAGCCAGAAATCGATTCTACATTCAAAGATAAGAGAAAAGAAAGAATGGAATTTTTCCGTGTAACAATTCGTCATTTAGAGTCGATGCGAAGAAATGAAATCAAGCGTGAAGCGGACGTCGAACGCCGGTGCGTGGACTTTTCGACGATTGACCCGGAATACGCGCTCCTGAAATAATCGCCGGCCATTAAGTTCCCTCGCGCGATCATCATTTACACGGGACCGCTATCAGCGTCCGGTGGTGCCGATCCTTCTTGCTGAACGTCTTTCTCGCACCGAACTCGATATTTCCCTGGCGCTGGCTCATTTGTATTTATTAACGGAGTCGCCTGGATGTTTATCTGCCTGGTGCGCGTATTTTATTATTACGCGTGTTACGTATGTTTGCGGAAGTGAGAGAGGGACGAGAACGTATCGCGGGGCTTTTTCGAAACTGACCAGTGGGGGATTAGACGAAGTCTATCTTATGGACGCCGTGAGCTTCGTATTATCAAAAATACTGCGAAGCGGAAATAGAATGTAGAATGTAATAAAGGATCTCGATTAATATTTTAACGCTCCGCTCGTTAAAACGTCATAAGCTAGGAAATAAGAAACTAAGGAACTAGGAACGTTGAGTTTTTGTGACAGCAGAGTGACGAAAAATGACGAGCTTGTAATAATTTTTCATCGGGTTCTCTTACGTTTAATTTAATTCGGAAACTTTCAACGACGCGTTTCTAAAATAATTTTTTCGCGGAACTTCGAAACCTCAAGATTCAAGTCAATTTTGTACTTCGATCTTGATAATTTTCAGTTCATTTGAAGACCACAATTTCACCCGAAATTGACACCTGTTACTGGAATCCCGAACAACAACGTTCACCGATTCTCTTTGTCGTTGATCCCTCGAAACGCCGCGATTCCCAGCTCGGCTTGTAATTAATCGTACGCGCGATCTCACGCGTTATACCAGTCCCGAAGGATTTTTCTCCTACCGAAGCGACTCGTCGTCGATGTCATTATCCTAGGAGTAGCAGATAATGGCGGCGGTGGCCGCGTGAATGCCTGAATCGGCAGGCGAGGCATGCCAGAAGCCTGGAGCCGCATTATCGCGAGATTACGTAAGCCGCGGCATACGGTACGCCTGTGTGTTACGCTATAATTAGGATCGGTCTGGCATAACCGCGAGCCGCCAGCGCAAATACGCCCGCCGTGTAATCCGCGCCTGTATTAACGACCAACGATAAACCTTAAAAGGGGGATGGGTCAACCTCTCAGTCGAGGCTCCAACAGAAAATCAACCAGAGCCACGTTCGATAGAGTGTGTGTGTGTGTGTGTGTGTGTGTAAGTGTGTGGCGGCGATGGTGAAAGGGTTCTGCTTTGACGAAACGTTGCGTTGCGGAGAATGGTAGAGATACAGTTTAATAGTCTTAATCTCTGAGCTGTGGTGTGTGCATCTACTATTGTGTCGATTACATTCGTCAATGATCGAGTATGCGTAGAGTATCTGCTGTAAAATTGAATCAAATTAACACCAGTTTGTTTTTTTCTTTTTTAAATCAGAATTACCATTATAACGATGAGGTTACAATAGTAAGGTCACGTGACTATTGTGGCTGGTGGCGCCATTTGATTTTTGATCAGTGATCGTCCAGAAATTATAATAAATATAAATACAGGAAATTAAAAGAATCTACAAAATACACATTGTACTTGTACATCTGAGTATGTGCAGAATATCTGCTGCAAAATTGAATCAAATTATAAGGAAATAACACCAGTTTTTTTTTTTTAAATCAGAATTACCATTACAATGATGAGGTTATAATGGTAGGGTTACGTGACTATTGTGGCTGGTGGCGCCATTTGATTTTTGACCAGTGATCGTCCAGAAATTATAATAAATATAAATACAGGAAATTAAAAGAATCTACAAAATACACATTGTATTTGTACATCTGAGTATGTGCAGAATATCTGCTGCAAAATTGAATCAAATTATAAGGAAATAACACCAGTTTTTTTTTTTAAATCAGAATTACCATTACAATGATGAGGTTATAATGGTAGGGTTACGTGACTATTGTCGCTAGTGGCGCCATTTGATTTTTGACCAGTGATCGTCCAGAAATTATAATAAATATAAATACAGGAAATTAAAAGAATCTACAAAATACACATCGTATTTGTACATCTGAGTATGTGCAGAATATCTGCTGCAAAATTGAATCAAATTATAAGGAAATAACACCAGTCTTTTTTTTTTAAATCAGAATTACCATTACAATGATGAGTTTATAATGGTAGGGTTACGAGACTATTGTCGCTGGTGGCGCCATTTGATTTTTGACCAGTGATCGTCCAGAAATTATATAATAAGATTAAATACAGAAAATTTAAAGACTCTGCAAACTACATGTAAAATATGTATAAAATACAAAACTTCTTGTTGCAACATTTAGTAGCGAAAACAAGTTCCAGCTAATTTTTATTTTAATTCACAAAAATATCAGATTCAAAACCATCCACATAGCTGACACGTTATCCACAATCTACTCGATGATCTAAACTACTCCAATAATCTTAAAAAAAAAAGAAAAAGAAAAAGAAAAAATACTCCCAACAGTCTTTTAAACGTCAAATGTTGGATCAAATCAGCCCCCTGAACTTCCTCCGTCCCGATTGAAAAACCTCCACCGATTCAGAGTGCGGCAGTGTTCAGCACAATCGTAATGCCATAAATCAAAGGCGTGGCGAAGAGGCCCCTAACCAGGCGTCACCAATAAATTAATAACCTCGCGCGAACCTCGGGGTTACGTCGAGCTGGGCGCGCGCCGCGAAAATCAAGATCTCGCTGGTTCTCGTTCCCGACGTACGCTTGATTAATACCCAGATGTAATTACTCGGCCGGGAGGAAGGGTGCACACGCGAGCCAAAGAGAAAGGGCCAGGCTCACGCCAACGACCACGTCTCGAACACACTCAGAGAGAGAGAGAGAGAGAGAGAGAGAGAGAGAAACGTAGACGTAACGGAGCAAAGGTGAGACTAAAAGAGGGGAGAGGAGGAAGAAAAGAAGAGGCAGACGAGGGCGGTAGAAGGTGGAGGAGGCTGTTAAGCTGCCGAGCCAACGAAATCCTGACAGATTTCATCGTGGGCTGACGTAAACAATTTGCGAATGTAAATACCTGTTGAATATTGAGCGCGTGAGGCCCCGACGAGTGAGAGCTCGAGGGGCCTCACACCTTACCGCCCGTTTACCCTTTAAACTTGTGATTACCTCCACCACCTTCATCCTCCTCCACCTACCGTCACCGCGCGCACACACCGTACGCCTCGGACGTACACTGCTGGTCAAAAGAATTGTTAGCTGGAAGCTAATAGATCGGATCTACAGGTGACTTTTAATTCCGTTCTTCAATTGTTCTTCTTGTTCGCAAGAATCACGTTGAACACCAAAGTCAAAAGTGTATTTTAATAATATTTATTGAACTGTATTATATCACATTTGTTGAAAATGGACGTAACGATTACATTCATCTGTAACAACGAATCAAATTGTATAAACGAGTGCATATATTTATTGTAATAAATGTAATAAATAAATTGCATTTATAAATGCATATCGAATTATACAGAGAACAGGATTAAGAAGAATTATCAGGCAGAACATTCGATAGAAATATTATAAAGTAATTTACAGGTTGTTGTGAAAAGATTCCCTTGCCAAAGAGTATGAAAAATGAAACGAACACGTCTGTCGATGAATATTATCAACGGGATGTTAAACGGAACATTGGGAAAAAGTGTGGCCGAACTTTTGGCCGGTACTGTACGTGTGTGTGTGCGTGCAGCAGATACATGGAATCGTTTCCACGTCATCGGCATAAATTATGCGCGAACATTGTGCTGCCACGGTGGATCCGCGGCGCTCGACGTGGATCGCGGACCTATCCGTCTGGATCGCGCGATTCGCAGGCGCGATCGAGGGGCTCGATAAACGCGCGAGAACGAAACGAAAGAGGACGGTGGGACCGGGGGGCGTTAGGCTTCGCCGGGTCTCTTCGTGAAATTACGAGCTGCGTGATCATTCTCTGATGGAGGGGGGAGGGGGGAGGGATTCATACACCAGAGGATTTCTACGATGGAAGTTTTCGTGCTTTCCGAATGGATTTTTCAGCGTTGGACAGAGCTATTACGTTGAACGCAACATCATAATATTCGTCAAACAGTCTATTTCAAAAAATATGATTCAATACTAATTCTAACCATTCGTTGAAATGGAAAGTTATATTAAACAATTTGGCTGACAAATTGGAATTTTAGTTCTAGCTCCGTTGTTAAAAATAGATCAAAGTTGTATTTTAATCAGTTGCGACAACTAATTCTTAAGAAAATATCCCTCAGTTCTAACCACCATCTTCGTAAAGAATTATCTGTCCAGCATCGATTCTATCTCTTCTCCTTTTTGTCAATTTAAATGACATTCTCTCCCTTGAGAAAATTCCATAACTATCAATATTCGGTCCCTGTTAAATTCATCCAACAATAATTATTTCAATATCAAAGCGTTGCGATTCCGATCGTGCGATAAGCCCGCATATATATATATATATATACTCGCGACAAAACCAGATTACACCAATCCAGTAGCGAGCGTGCGATCACGAACGAGTGGGGAACACGAGTAAAAATAATCGAAATCATGGCATACGATTAATAACTCAGCCACCAAACTCGGCTCACTCGGTCGTATCGAATCGGCCGCGATAATTTATCGATAGTGGAATTAAGGTTGTCGGCGTTGTTCGCCAATTAGATACCGCGCCAGCGGAAGCTACGCGTTTCAGTAGATAAAGACGAGTGTTAGGATAATTGGTTATTTCTCTGGATCGATCGTCGACACGATAAGCGTGCGGCAGACGCGTTCGATAAGCGATTCGCCGCGCATTTAATTATAACGGGACCGGCGATAGCGGTACGGGCGTGTCAACGTTGAACTTGGGTGTTGATTCACAGACAGGGCGTTGATTTTACGTCTAAAGTTAAGAACACGTTGTCGCATTTTGCCTCGACAACTGATCTTTTTGACAAGATTGTTTTTTTGAAAATTTCAATCTCCTAATTTATCGTTCCTGCAGCGGCGTTTAGAGTTCACTTCAATTCAGGATTTCGCGTTTCAATTTAAATGTAAATCTGCATATTTAATTTACAGTTAACATACAGTTGATATGGTAAAGACTCGCGTAAAAAAATGTAGAACTCACCGTCCTGGTTCATCCCGTGGCCGCTGTCATCTGTTCAAAAGAAAGAAAACAAAGGAATTACGCTATTAGAATAGAGAATCAGTGGAGGGGGAGGTCTCAATTCGTTTCATTCTTTTGCACTGGGTCTTGTCATGTTTCTTTATTTAACTGTCCACCGTAGAGAAGGATAAACGAAACTTTTTTCATTCCTTCATCGTGTTTAAAATTCATAATTTCATGAACACTAAGCTAAGGACATAATCTTTCAATATTTTCAATATAAATTTCACTGTACACACATTCATATCGAGTACACGCTATATTTTATACACTATTATACATGTACATTCTTTCCAGCACGTAAATGACTCATAATTTCGAGTAATCAAGTTATAAATTTTGCTCATTGTACAATGCATCACACATAATATAACCAATAGTCATAAACCAAATGTCATATTTAATTAAAAGCTGTAAATTTCAGCTACTACCGGACATTTCCCAAAAGTTCAAAATCTCCAAAATCTCCCCTTCGCTCACAGGATCTGAATCATTCTCCCATCGAGCAGGGTCGATACGTGCGATTCAAGGTTGCCCCCGCGAGTCCCTCAGGGAAAAAGACGAGAGAGAGAGAGAGAGAGAGAGATAGTTCTAAGGTTGCACGATCACGAGGACGTTGCAACGATAGCAGACGTTGCACAGCAGAACTGCAGCGCCTATTTGTACTTGGCGGCTGGTATCGCGGCATCGCGCTGTGTTCCTTTATTTAACCCCATAAATAACCGGCTGCTATCTCAACCCCGAACCCCGTTCCCCACGCTAAATACGAACACAGAGACGCGGCCGGCGAAATATTACGCTGCTGCCAGTCACTCCGCTCTGTTACGATGGGGTTGCCACGATGGGAATCCCCGCGAGGGCATCTCACCAGCCTCGAAGAATTCCACGCCACGCTTCTCTTTCCCCTCTCCTTCTTCCTTTTTTCAATATCCACCGTGTTAGGAGAACACCAGGTCGTACCTACCGATGAAGTTAGCCGAGACGTTCCACCTTCGTGTGTAAGTGTAACTGTCTTAGAATGGAGATGGATAGTTTAGCGTGACGACGGGATAAATTTTGATTGGAGGTTGCGTTCGGAGATCGTGGATGATGATGAATTCGAACGAGTTCATTGGAGTTTATTTGTCGGTCAAGACGTTCTTTTCTTTCTTTGTATGAGTTTGGCTTGGTTGTTGATACCGAGGAAATATAATAACAGATGTTAGATGGCAGATTGTTATGTGAAATCTGGTAATGTGAAAGTATAGACTGTAGAATGTGTAGAGTGTACGAAAAGATGTGAAATATTCAAAGTAGAGTATTTATTATAATCTTGCAGCAGTAATAATAGTAGGTCTCTTCTGGTTTTTATAATAATTCTTTCGGCTTTTAAAGTTACTTTAGTGTACATTTTATTGTATTTTATTATTTTAGTTTAAAGCACGATTTTTACTGACGTATGTCTTTATAATTTTATAATTGTGTAATTATTCTCCTTCAACGCCCACTCAAACTAGTCGAGGAATTGATAGATAAAATTTTGTTGCTTTAAAATTTTGTTTGCATAAAAATACTATTCATTTTATTCAACGACACTAAAAAGAGACCAACTTTCATCCCTCGTCAGTGGCACTCACCCCCGTTGAAAAAGAAAACGGACGTCACGAAAGAAACAAGCCGAATGTAACAGTCAACCAATAAATGATCCGTGTGAATCGTAAAATTGATAAGAACTCGCAACGTAATTGAAAAAGTCGATGGTTTCCCGTTTCGAACGACAAAACACCATTGGCGTGGCTTCCTCAAGTTGGCGCGAGTTGCGAAATGAACTTGTTAATTTCAGCGGACGACGAGTTCCAGGGGCAGGTTCTTGCATTCGTCGTTGTGTGCCTTCGGAGAGGCGGACAGTTTCGATGCATACGAAATTAATGTTCGAACGTAAGATTTAATATCTCGTGACGGGCGTCGGGTGTCTCCGGCACTTGGCGACACATTACGCCGGCTTAGAATGCGGTTGCAACGAATCGACGCGTATACTCGTAGGAGTGGAGAGATTTTTCTTTTTCCTGGGAGTCAGGTGTGAATTTTATTCTCAAAAAAATTGACAACTTTATGTACAAGGTGTCCGGCGACAACCGTGCCGAAGGCACGAAAGGAAAGAAAGACTTTAACACCTCGTTCTCGAGAGAAAATGCAGTTTGAAGATTCGTCTCGAATTTAGCCACTTGTGGATTAGCTGAAAATTAATAATCGACAGGAGGTCACTGCAAATAAAATAGTTTTAAAAATTTTTTCGCAAGACCTCGTGTTCAGACAAATGTTTAAATTAAAACGTGGCTCGATGAATTTTCGAACTAAATTCTCCCAAAATTCGTTATTCCTCGTTTTTTTTTTTTTTTTTACGACTTGCTTTCAAACGTAGAATCAGCAATTATACGACACCCTGTACATGAAGAAGTGTGCGGAGTAAGAGTGAATATTAATAACTGTGAGCAGCTTTACGCGAGAGAGTGTTTCGCGTTTTTAGAGTGCGAAGCGAGTAGATCTTGTTTCGAACGAGTCCGGACAGAACGAGTTTCGGCGGAGAGAGTAACTTATCTTGCTCGAAAAAATCGCGAATTCTTTCGCGATCGACGTGCGTTAATTACGCTTGCGTAATAGTCATTCCGAGGCACGAGTATCCTCCGCGATAACTTTGGTACCACGATCTATCTACGAACTTCTACGACGATGAAGTTAAAACTCAGCGTCGAGATAATGTGGAAAGATTCATTGTAAATATCTCATATTCATTTCCTTCATTTAGCTAATTATAGAATCGCTTGTCCGCGAAAGACAAGATAATTGCAGTTACCCGCGATCTTGATTCTACATGCGTGTAAACACTTTCTCATTTCCTTGCGACGAGATTGAAATTAATCAAGTCACACGATGAAACGACGCACTTTTTTTTGGCCATTTATCGAAAATCCAATTTTTCGTCTCGAATGAAAGATTTTCTCTTCCAATTCCACCACGATGTAAAACCACCGGTTCACCACCATTCCATAAGAAAACAAGAGCTGTGCTTTCCCCGTTCGCCATAGAAATTCCCTGCCAATCGACTCGCAGTTTTTCCACGCGCGATTTGATCGATGAAGATTACGAAGTCGCGGGAGTAAAATCACGACACGATACGATCTCTAACTTGCGGTATAATTCCATGCGTACGGCGATGATCGCCGCACGCTCCCCTATTAATTACAAATTAATGCAACTAGATAGGCCGAGCGCCATTAGAGATAATCGAGGCCAGGATCGGTGCTGCGACCGGTCGATTCGCAATTAAAACATTGTCGCGGCGGTGGTCGATGCGAGCGGATCGTGAAACGCGAAGAAAAATCCACGACCGAGACACGGGGGGAACCCAATTTATGCTCCCGCGGCGAACCACCGGATTTCCCCCGCCCCCTCCCCCTGCTTTCGTGCGCGGCTAATTAAGCGCGGTGTCTTCTCGTTAAGGGTGCAGTATACCGGGTACGCTGCGCCTATTGATACTAATTGCTTCGAAAGGGAACGCACAAATGGAAAATTTTGCTCGTGCTTCTCGTTCTGTCCTTCAGCTCGTGCGTTTCAACCAACTCTCGTCTGTTTCGCGTTGTTCCTTCAAGCGAGTGAGTGTGGATCAACTCTCGATATTAACAGTGTGGACCGTGTGTGTCGTGAACATTTGTGCCTGTGTGTCGCTTATCTCGTAGCTTTCGATGGGGTTCGCTGCTTGCACAGCTACGCTTGGAATTGTTTGGTATTAACGTGCAAATGATGAACAATTGAATTTGATCTTTAGCCCCATGTTCAATGTGTTTGGGGATCGACTCTCGGTGAGCAAAAGTGGCGGATATAAGTGTTTTTCAATTACTACGGACCAGGGAAATTGCAAGTGCAAAGCTGGTCCATGACGTGTGTAAATATTTATTTTACAATAATTCGGAATTCCTCTTATCTGTCGATTACATTACAATAAATCTGCTATTGCGGAACGTTGTATTGTAATTTACCAAGTAAAGTGACACACTTGGCTCGGATAATTCGAGAGACGATTTGTCAAGTCACGATACCGCGTAATGCGCCGCAATAATAAAAACAACTGCTCGGCCTCTGCAGCCACCTCCGAAGTAAACTTTCACCGCGGGGAAACTGTGGGAAGGGCCACCGGATAAAATGAGGAAATCGGCGGATTCCCGAACGAGACATTGAATTATGGTCTTTGTCCGTCACTATCGAGACGATCTTCCAACATGGCGCTCGTCATTCGCCGCAAAAGACGGACTCGATATCGATCTCTGACCATCGCCCGAGATACGGGTACCCACAATGGCCGAAGGTGGTCCCGCGTGATCAATTTAATTCGAACACAGCCGAGGACGTCGCTCAGCGTGAGACGACAAATATTTAGAATTGCATCGACGAACGCTGCCCGAGCATTTGATTAACGTTAACGTCGGCAAATGTAATTAGTAGCGTAGGCAGCGATACGATTGCCTGATAGATCGATCCGCTGATGAGAACGGATCGCGAGCGGCGCTTATTGTCATTAAACACGTAACCGATCGATCATACCATTCGATCCAGAGTAATTAATTCGCGGAAGCTGCGAAAATGTATATGAAATGCACATTGGAAGCTATCATTATTGGGGCATTTATTATGATATATAGTGACTTTCGTTTCAATGGAATCGTATGTTTGGATCGACGAAATGAGAGACAGTATGTATGAAACAATTAAGTCGTTCGAGCCACGCTATTCGTGTGTAAATACGAGTGAATTAATGACAAAGAGGAGAAAAGGAAGGGTTTGTAACACTTGACTTCACTTTGAGAATTATTCATTCTTGCGATCTGTCTGAATTACTCTAATTTTCGATTCAATTACATCGGATAAATATGGAGCTTAGCAGACACGTACTTTGTGATAAAGTATTTTTTTCATTTAATTCTGATCTTCGATCCAGTGGTATCAAAAATTTGCCAGGATGATATCGCTGCAATTTGGTATTAGGTATTATTTTACAAACACAGGTATTCGGTTTTTTAAGGTTTGGGTTAGGTTTGGGTTAGGTTTTCATAGCTTGCAATCACTTTCCTCTGAGATCTATACGATACAACTTCTTTCGACTGTTTTTCTAAATCTTCTTAATACAGTCCATATACACGAGGCAAGTAGTTAAATAATTTAATAATTGTAAGACAATAGATGTCGCGTATCCATCCAAACATTATTTGCAGTTATTCCTAACAGATTGTACAGATCTTCGAAAATTACAATCGACGTTCGTTCTCAAAAAAGATCACGACGACGTGTCTGAAATCTCTCCCAAGATAAAAACATCCGAACCGAAAATTTCGTAACAAATTCACAAAACTGTTTTTGCACGATCCACGAAATCATCAGAAACTCTCCAACGTGCCCAAGAGTCACTCGTAAATTTCTACAAGTCTCCAAATAAATTGAAGCCAATCATCGAGGCACATCGATTCTCACATCGACGGAGCGATATTATAGAAACCCCCCTCGAAAGAGGGGGACGCGGAAATGATAATCGAGAAGGAGCGTTGATCGCTGTTGGACGCGCGAGCGGCACACGCGCGTGTGGTCTCCGAACTGATCGCGGCCCTCTCTGTCAAATACTTGATATCATTAGATTTAACGACCCCTCCTGAATGCCTCTGTTCCTCCGTCGTTCACCACGGGCCACGCCGCGTTAGCGGCTGCTGCCACGGCGGCGGCCTTTCATCTTCCTTAACCAGCGCGCCACTCTCTTCAGCGTCCGGAACGACTATATATATACCTGCAGTACGCGACTCGGCCACGACCGAGAACGTCCACCGAGCGACGTCTGGTTCCGGGGGAACTACCGCCTCACCGGTGGCCTTTGTGAGCGCGTTTGCGCGTCTATACAGGGTGGTTTCGCAGAATCTGTCGTCCCACGGTGAGAAACTTTGCCAGGGACTGACGATCAGACAGGTAGTTGGCCCTGTTTTTAACCTCTCGCGCTAGTGACTGATTCGCGGGACCATAACGAGTGACCAAACCGATATACGACAATTCGTCCTCTTTGTGAATTCATCGATACATCACTGAGAAGATAGAAATTACTGAGAAGCAATAAATTTATTGTCTGTATTTGCGTATTACATGTATAATATATATTATGTATTCTCGACGTGAGTGGCACGTTATTCCAGGGAGGAATCTAGGAAGAATCAGGAGTAAACATATATGTTAATTTATGAAGTTTGAAACACGTAGATTCTGGCTGAGAATTTAAAGCAATGTATCCAAAAAAAAAAAAAAAAAGAAATACAACAGACGACAGAAGATTCTTCCTTCGACTTGAAACTCGAGAATAGACTGTTAAAAATATTTGAAAATATTTGAAATTAGAGGACTGATATAATCGGAAAATTGATAGATCGTGGAAACAGGATGTACATGGACGTGAAGAAAGCCGTCGTTTCGCTCGTCTCGAATTACAAACAACCCCTAGGGCAGCCTCTCGACGACCGTTCCCGTGAGTCACGTTATGGAGTCGAATTTTTCCCAAGCCGAAGTAGGTGAACCAGACACGGCCAGGCACACCGTGTATACGTGTATATATACGTGTGCCTGAAAAGATCGTTGCCGTGGAACTCCGGGCAACTTGAGCTAACTCGATTGTTCCGTACGGAACAAGGAGGCCTTTCACGCGGCTCTTGTTCTGGCGGCCTTTGACGAAGGATCGGCACGTATCGCCCCGGCTTGATGTCCCGCGAGGATAAGATTCAATTAAGTCGATATCGATGCGATGATAAGCAACCGCAGATAACAGGCTCCTTTACATACCGGTGTGTCATTACGGTTTAATGAAGAGATTTTTAGAGGAATCTCTGCTCGCGAAAACGAGCGTGCCGGATCGCTGATAAATGTCGTTGATGAAGAATTTCTCTTTCTCTTCTCGACTTTTAGTAATCAATTTAGTATAATTTTACAATTGTGTGACATTACATTATACAATTATAAATATACTGATATGTGTGCAATTATGTAATTATATTTCGAAAGAAGCTAACCTGCCATTGAATATTCATCTCAATTCACTAATATCGAAGTTCTCGAAACTTCAAACGGCTCACATCTACACCCAAATTCTTTTTTTTTTTTTTTTTTTTTGAGAACACACTGCCCAATAAACAACAGTATTCTTAAAATCAGCACGCATCTCTGTACACTTTGTACAATCGATGAACGCAACGTTCCGAGAAACAAAACGAGAACGAGTTTGTTTGTCCCTTAAATTGTACAATTAGCCGCAAACGAGAGAGGAGAAACGTTTCTTCACCCAATGTTACGAGAGTCTCGATCGGAGAGAAATCATCAACGTCGAACGAGCAAAAAGAAAATAGGGTGGGGGGGGGGCGAGGCTGGGGAAAGAAACGCGTATCAAAAATTCGTTCCTTCCCCAGCCGCGAAATTAATAAATCCATAAACCCGAACGGGGCAATTTTCTCTCGGACGGAGACGCTGTCCGAGCGGACAATTGCGCCGTAAATCATCTCCGCTATCGGGCTAATTGACAAATAAATCGCGTCCGAAAGTGGATCCATTCGTCTTCGCCGAAGACGTGCAACGTCGATCGTAAAATCTCCTCTTCTCTCCTCTTATAAGCCGGCGAGCTGCTCGAGCACGGTCCACGTAAACTGGAAACAAGGTCGATTTTCTGCGGGGGGAAAGGTGGGGGAAAGGGGTGAGAGGGAAAAGAGTTATTCCCGTGGCGCGCACGATCGAACGTATTCCTGAATTCCAGGTTGACTCAGCGAACACGACGGTGCACCGTCATCGCGAGAGATCGTGCTGCAAGAGCAAACGTTCGACGAAGATTTATCGCGGCTTTCCGCGAAGCACGTGCCGCGAGCTTCTTGCCGCACGGTGTACAACATTCCTATTGGCCTCGAGATCCACGGGGGGGAAAAAATATGGCCGCGTTATTCGCCGCGTCGCTACGTCGCGATATGAAAGGTAAAAGCTTCAAAGCTCCGTCGATCGAGCAGCGATGCCTGTGAACGTTTGTTCAACGACACTTGCTCGTCGTTCCGATCTGTTCTGTTTCACGCGAGACAGTTAAATGAATTTTCTTCGTTCTATCCTTTTCACGGGAACTTTAAGAGGGCATGATTGTCTGTTCACTTTCGGTTTGATAAATGTTAATCAAGCGGCAATAACTTTTAAAGTGATAATCTCCGGCATGTTTTGTGAGAATTTTAGAAAGGGTTTTATATTTATTAGATTTTAGTCGGTCGTATTGCTATTCTGATTTCTGTTAAACAGATTTTATTTGTCGATTTCGCGAGAATTTTAAAACGGGGTAGTTACCTTTTGTTAGGTTTGAAAAATTTTAGTCAAACGATAATAACTTTTAATGAGATAATTCTTATCATGTTCCAAAATTTTAGAAAGGAGTATATTTAGTGGGCTTGTTAAATTTGGAAAAAATTGGAATCAATAAGTAATAAATCTGTCATGTACGAGAGGGTTGAATAGATTTTTTTATCGTTTCCATGGAAATTTTATTTCAAAGGGATAATTTTCCTCGTCTTTTGTGTCAATTTTTAAAAAGGGTAGTTTTATGTTTATTGGACTGATTAGATTTTTATTATTGATGTCCGTGTCACACTACGTTAAATCGTCAAATAACATTCAATTATTCAGTCTTATTTCTTTCGTCGATACGACGATATTTTTTGAAACAGCTACGTTTAACTAACTGCGTAACAAACTGCAGTGCGAAGAGACATTCATTTTGGAAATTGAGAAAGTTTCTTAATTAATACAACGTTGTTGGATAATTGGAGAAATAATTGGAGAATTTGAAAGTGAAATTTCCCGAATGCTCTCAGAGTTATCAGAGTAAATAAAATACCTACAATAAAAGAGTATCGAACGTTTTAAGTTGATCGTGAAATGAGTTTACCAGTAAATGGAAAGATTCTCGGACAAAATAGTCTTGTAAATACGATAAAAAAAAAGCAGAGGAAATTTAGATTGCAAGGTAATAGAAGAAAGACCACGTCGGTGGGGAGAGAATCTGAGGAATGTCCAGAAGCGTGCTGATACACGGTGGCAAGCGAAGAACCAGTATACAAGTGTCGGCATCGCTCGTGGCTCGTTTTTGCAGAGTGGATGTCGACTCGACAACGCGGACAAAAAGAAGACCAATTACCGTGATGAAACATTAACCTCGCGATTTGCACGTCGTGCCGAAACTCGTTTGTCCTCGGTGATCGATGAATGAAATTGTCAACAACTTGTCGACATCGATTTTATTCCAAATATCCAATACCCCGCAGGAAGATATTTATTACTCCCGTCAACTATAAGCTGGCGAACAGCTTACATCCATCACAGTTCCATCAAAGATCTAAGAAAAATTCGACAAACTGATTGTGAAAAGTGTAAAAGAAAGTTTCCAAAGAAATATTTGACAAAGTTGTTTGTGTCAATTGAAATTGGACTCGCAAGAAAGTGTTAGAGTCATGGAATTTTATCTCTACTTACTTTTTTTTTCATGGGAATGTTAGAACTTTTTCTCGTTAAAATTTCGAGAAACAGACTAGTGCTCTTAAGATTAATTAAAAACCGCGGCTGCAGGAAAGTGTCTTTATCTACGTATTATCGACATTCTGCCAAAAGAGAGAGAGAGAGAGAGAGAGACTGAATATATGAAATTCAACCATGAAATTCAAAATCAAACGTGACTCTTTCCTGCATTGTTCTTACGTTAAGTAAAACATGGGGGGTAGATGGATTCGAAAGAAGAAACATACGTTTTTTCTTGGAGTCCTCGTGCATACCTCCGGGTGTTGCAGCTCCGTGATTATGGTGGTGGAGGGCCAGGGGGTCCTGAGGATGCGGATGAATGGCGGTCAGAGCACTTCCGGCTGGGTCACCTGAGTTGACCCCGACCCCGACCCCAAGGTGAAGAGCACCATGCTGCGTCGTGTGTACCGGAAGCTCCATGCTGATCATAGCACGCCACCCTCCTTCCGTCCCTCGTCTTCCGCCACCCTTCTCCGCCTCGGACAACACCCCGTCGATTTGGACGAGGTGTCTGATCAACCCCTCGTCTCCTTCTGCAACATATTTCATTCGCGAATTACGTCAATCTCCCCATCTGTAGAAACGGATGTAATAAATATTTCGAAGAAGATCTATAATTTAGTCTCGTAACTGTGGAGAATAATAATTAGTGTCGTTCTTCATTTAACAAGAAACTGTTTCTTTTTTTTTTTTTTAAATTAGAACAGAAGTTGAGAATTAATTTTTATCAAAGAGACTTTTTTAGGAAATAATTGGCGAACGTTGAATGTTAATAATAATTTATATTATTAATAATTTATAAAACTTATTAATAATTTGTAAAAATTATTAATAATTTTGGAAATGAAAGAGCAGCAATTGGCATTCGTTGCGTACAGAGAGTTGTCCTTTAAAATTTATTTCGGAAGAAAAGTCGAGAGTGAATGCTCCGCACGTTCCAAATACGTGTCATAATAGAACATATTCGTAAGCCGAAATACGAAGAAACGTAAACACACGTTCCGATATCCTTCGACTTAGCAGCCCCACTCCAGAAGTTTTCGAACCATAAGGTCAGTCGTGATCGAGCTCGCGTGTGTGAAACTACGCGTTAAGGAAAATGTTAACTCCGCGATTCTGATTTATATTAATTTTCGATTCGGTGGCGCGTTCTGAAGAAGATACATAATAGAAGTGGACAGCGGTGCTGCACGACCTTGGGGAATACCATCAACGTCACGATGATGGGGAGTTTTCTACGCTGGTGAGTTCTTGTATTAATATTACGTTACATTACATTCTTCTCGAGATTTTTCCCATCACCGTCACTCCATATGGTCACTCTTTTACGTTATCGCGTATTAATTATCGCGTAGCATCTCGTCAGGTGTCTTTGAACGTTTCCGTCGAATTACGTCGAAGACTCGATACTCAGAAAGGGCATTCGAAAATAATAGAACAAAAGGGGAGTGGTATCTCAAATATTTATCACTGATTTTTATAACAAATTTTATTAAATGTAATTTAATTTAATAAACACATAACAGGATTTATTACACGTTGCATTTTCTTAATAAACGTAATCTCGATTGATCGGAATAAATCTTGCACGCTTATCGTCGAAGAAGAGAGTACTGTACGTGTAACAAGGCGAAGTCTCTCGTACAGAGGATCAGTGATATCTCCTCACTTCGTTGGTAAACGATTTAAACATCATCACGACGTGCACTTGCAAACTGTCAGGACAAAATGTACAAATCTTTTCTCATCCGAAGCTTCCTTCGTGCAATGCCCTTTGTCCCGGTTGAAACCATTCAGACGACGAGCTGCAAAACAAATTCATTCGCGAACAAAGAACGCAAGAGGCATCAAGACTTCTCCCCTTCGTGAAAAATCAGCTCCCTACCGTGTTTTCTTTCCCTTCCTGTCGGTTAGTCGCGCCACAGGTGCGCCAGCCTTCCCCATTTCAAGAAAATGGTAACACAGTTTCGATCTGGATCTGGTCTTTCCTCGGTACAAGAATAGCGTAGACAATGGCGTACGTCGTGGTCTAGTATCGTCGCAGTGAACGAGAAAAAGCGAGAAAGAAAAAGAGAGAGAGAGAGAGAGAGTGTGTGTGTGTGTGTGTGTGTGTGTGACGAGACGATGAAGAGAATCAAAGGGAAAGAGAAAGAGAGCGGGAGAAAAATGAAGCGGCGGCGGTCGAACCGCGCTCGAATCGCCTTTGCCACGCTTTTTACGCCCGCGGTCGACGATTTCCTCGCTCTTCGCCGCGTAATGGCCCGGCAGGCCTCCGCTTTTTTGCTTATTACCGGGCGAGAAGGCCGCCGCCTGCGATCGCTCACAGCCACCCGATGATTCCCCCCGGATGAATGAAAGGATGAATGGAGGTGTCCGTTTCGACCGATACTCGGACGGATCGTCGACCCACACGCGGACGCTCGCTCAGTTTAGTATTTTCGTTTCACCGTGGCGCGGCGGGTGCTCTTCTTGCAACCACCGGCTACCTCCGCCACGGATGATTCGATTGTTTCAAGGTGTAAATTGAATATTTCGTTTCGTTGGTGGCCGACGAGGATCGTGCCCTCTGCAACGAGTGTTCGTTATAACTTTCGATGTTTACACAGTTTAGAGTCGTTGTACATTTTTCTGCGTTTCTGGAACTCTGCTGGACGCTCGAGAGATTCGTAATTTTTCAAATCGCGTACCAGAGAGTACCATTATGGTAGCTGGAGGTTTCGAAGTTCGAACGATACACTTGTCCGCTCGGAATATTGATTTCGCGTGCGATTATTACGGTGAACGCGACGCCAACGGTTCTTGGATTTCACTCCCACGCGCGGGAATCTTCTTCCTCTTCTGTGGATATCTCGCGAGAGTGGCGGAATACGGGTGATGTTTCGAATTTCACGGATGACCGACGAACATCCAATGACAATTGGCCAGGCTCGAGAAGATCCTGCGCCGTTCTTCGGAACAATTTTAATCGCGGGAACGAGAGGATCATCTCGACATTTATTGCCACTGATTCTACCGTACGTTCATTAATACGACGCCGGATTATCGCTACCCTGTGAACTTTAGAGTTCCGCGAATCGATACTAAAACAAATTCGAGGGTTATTTCTCCATCGCGAATGGATCGCTCTCTATTTTCGTATCGTAGCTCTTGAAATGGTATTTGCAATAGCTCGGGGAAATAATAGTCTGTATAGTTCTAAGTTTTACTATTCTACGCGCATTAACGAGTTTCTTGCAACGTACAACAATGTATCTCGAGTAAATTAAATCCCTGAAATATACGTCACAAAAATATGGACGTTTTTATAAATTTACGACGACTTTCAAAAATTCGAACATTCCATAAAATCTAGTGTACTTTATCGTATACAAGTTTCATACTTCAGTTATTAATAATGGCTGATGATGTCAACGCTTTCGCAGCGGGCTTGATTTTGATCGCCCAAAAATGTTAATACAGATAAATAAACGACAAAACATTCTACGTACGAGTCATTATAATAATAATTAATTATAATTAAAATAAATAGATTTAATAATAATAATTTTAATTACAATTGAAACATAATATAGGTTTATGCAATTACGTTTCAAATGGAATTGACATCAATTTTGACGAGAGCACCCGTGCCTTGTAAAGTCTGAAGTCCGTCCTATTGACGGGCGCAATTGTTGCAGCGTTGAAATAATAAAATTCACAATGACCCTTCACTATGTTCCCAATAAATAATAATAACCATAGACCTCGACTCTTATTTCAAACGTCCCGCCAATCACGCCCGATCCGAGTCTCAAAGGAGAAACAGAAACACCCCTCATCACGGACAATCCTTCATCTCCTATGGTTCTCTAAACCTTCAGAGAACCGACGATCATCCGGTCGTTTAAGCCGAAAAAGAAGCCTAAGAAAACTATTTGGACGCGAGTGTAACGGTCGTTCCCGCCGCGGCGCGGAGCGCAGAAACTTCTTGCAGCGGCGTTGGCAAAAAGGGCAGGAACTTATCGGAAATGAGGACGGCGGAGTGTAGTAGGATGATTGTTTAGCCGGTGGAGGCAGTCTGGTCAGCGGCCTGGACGCTGGAACGTAGCTAGAACGCCGGGTAAACGTCGGGTAAAAGTACGGACGATCGTTGAAAACGATCCTCCGCGAGCGGAAGAGAAAATGGAGGGGGAGTGGTTCGATGGTTCAGAAACGGCCTCAGGTTGAGCCCAAGCGGACGAACGAAAGTCGGAAGGAGCGAAGCGCGCGCGTAAAGTCTGGAGAGGAGAGACGTTCCCGTTTCGCCAGTTGCGAGGACCGTGGGAGTCCAGCTCGTACGTGCATACGCACTCGCTAAAACCATTGTTTATGGCAGCCCCGAACCGACAGCGTACCTCGCTAACTAGCCCGTCTCTTTAGACAGCGAGCCTCTAACTGTCGGGACTTCTACCAACTAACAACCGTAGGATCGTGTTTGCGCAGGCAAGTCCAGCTTCGCGTGTGGTCACTATCTAGGAGAAGATTTTTAGGATCTATTCGCTGTAGAGAATGGTTTTCATCGCGAGTCGAATATTTCGAGGAAAAGATCTCAGCGACTAGTCAGTATCTAAAAGAGTCTCTAAAATGCAGGTTTCCTGGGCAATTTTCGCGTTTCCCTACTTTTCGCCAGTAGTTTCTACGAGTGAAAATAAGAAGTAAAAAAACAAAAAAAATGTCCTATGGACGTGCGTTGGAAGATTCTTCGTTAAGAAACTATAACGCAACGAAAATTCGAAGTAACAGCATAACAAGTTTCAGTAATCGTCGTGCTAATTATCGTCAGGGGGAAAAATTGAATTTACATACATATTCGCAGGTAGAGCTTGAGAATCCTACAAAGAGATACCATATCGATACATTTGTACATTTAAAAGACGGCAATCCGAGTAATTGTACTCCTCTATTAAATCCCAAGTATCTCGTAACTCCTTATCACTTACAAAATCCCGCGCAATTACAAATATCGAGGCGCGTAATCGTATTACGAGCCACGTAAGAGGCTCGACCTGTTCGCCAGCCTGCTCGAACGCGGCGTCGCGTCGTAAAGCGAAAGAATTTCTCATACGCCAGTAGGCCGGTCGATGTTCAACGTACTTAATAAACCGTCGAATTCCACGGCCGAGGAACAAGAAGCAGCACATACCTGCCGGCCTATCCGATCCAACGAGAGCAGCTAGCAGAGTGGAAAACGTTGCAACGTGCTCTCGCTATAAACAATATTAAAAACAGATCTCGACCCCGGCGTGCAGGGGTCTCCGGCGGCGAAACATGGCCGCCATTAACCGACGCTCGATTTCCGGCTTTACGATCGAACCGGCTAAACGTGAGAAAGAATGCAACACGGAAGCTGAATCCTCGCTGTACGCGCCTCGCCATATAGATCATCGATGAAATACCGCGCGCTCCATCGTACGACTCGAATAAATTAATAAACACGGCCAAGCTTCGAAATCCCACGAGAGATTTCCAGCGTCCCTACGGGAACTTTTACGGGCTCGACCGGATTGCATGACGTGCATGCGTGTTTCGCGTGAGATCCTCCCTCTCGACTCCTCAGCATTTGCCAACGTTTTAAAGCTTCAGATTTCCACGTTGGACGCACTGAGATCCGTTGGAGGCTGCTCGAGCCATACTTCTTCGATGCATATTGTCACGCGTTGTTAAGCGCCGTGAGCACCGGCCATCACCGCCAGTCAAGGAGGATCGCCGCCGCGGGAGAAAGATGAGCACGAGGAAAGGTAGCGTTCCAGCGGCTACCATCGGCTCAGATTACCCGGTGGCTGACTAGTTAAACTGCATCCACTTCCATTATTTACTGTTTACGCTACCGCCGCGATCGCGAAGACGGCCTTATCACCTCGGATGGAATTAGGTTCTGGTGGAATAAACGCGTGTCCAGTAAACAGCGAGAAAAAAATATATATTTATTTAGAGACTATATGTGGAACGTCCTTTACAAGTTGCTCGGTCCAAAGAAATGCGAGTGGACCACGTGGAGTGGCATAGCAACAGGGAAGACACCCCGATAGTACCGTCACAGCGGAACAACAGGAAAAATTGGAAACAGTAAGTGGCGACATTCTTGAGCTTGTTTCTAAAAGTCAGCAATCGTTGACCAACAATCTCAATTCAGTCAAGGTCCATCACTGACTCAGAAGCCAACCCAAGAAATCAGCATATGTTCGCTAAACAGTCTTATCATCCAAATCCAGCCAAGCACCGCTACTGACTCGGAAGCCCAAAAATCAGCCATATCGCCCAAGTTCAGTCAAGGTCCACTAATTCAGAAGCCAACTCGAACAGTCAACAGATGTAAAGTCCTATATATATATATATATATATATATATATATATATATATATATAGCCAAGCTAAATGATGAATAAAAAGCATTCTTGTTCGCCTTCTCGCCAAGTTTCACTTCTCTAGTTTGTGTTTCTCTAGATTGTACGCGTCAGTGTTATACTTAGAATATTAGAGTTTAACTGTATTAACATTCCTTAAAGTCACCGTGACACGATCGTCGCCGCACTCCTGGAAATTTCGAGAGACCGTGTAACTCCTTTTGGTTTCCTTCATTCTCTTTGGTTCCGAGGCGTTTTTTTTTTCTTTTTTTTTTTGGTTGTTCCTCGGAACTTGAGAGGGATGAAGAGAAACACGAAAGCGTGTTCCGTTTTCTTGCATTGGACAGTCTCTCGAGTTTTGTGTCTATGTTCTCGAAAGTTCGAATCATTACAGTTGAACTGATACTATATAAATATTTACGATCAACCCTGTCAAGAAACAGTCACACGTCATAATCTTTCAATTATCTTTTTATGAAGCTTTAATCAAATGATCGATAAAACGATGAAAAAAAGAATCGCACAGCGAGTCGTTGTAAAGAAAAAAATTTCAATGTTCAAGACCGTGGTAGATTGGAGCTATAGAGAACAATTTTTCAATGTTTCTGCACGCGTTGGAATTTTTACAATTTTCGAGAATAACGTGCCGTCAGTTATACGATGTAAAATCATTTTCGAAAAGAACAAATCCAGGACTGTCAGTGACTGACAAGCTTCGTGCTTTAAACTGAGACCAAGTGAATCTCTACGAAGTTATATCACTTTAAATTATCGACAATTTTTTCATTCATTGTTATCGATACAGACAGTTATGCTAAAAAAAAAAGTACTCAAAGTATACGAGTATATATTATTGAAAAGCAATGATATATTTCTATCAGTAAATGTTTCTATTTAGCTTCGCATTCTCTTTCGTCGTGTTGGTAAAAATTTCAAGTTAGATAAAACTTTGCGGTCTGTTCATAACGGACGGATGGATTTACGAGGTCGTGCGGTATTTTTCATCGATGTTCGGTAGTTGGTGTGACGATCGTGGGCAAATCGTGGTGACGATGATCACGCGATACTCGATGGCCCGCATGAATATTCAGTCGAGGCGTAGCCTGCCGGTCGACGCAATCTATCGTGCGCGCCGGGGATTAGCATCGATCGCTAACTCGATCGAGCTTTCATCCGACAAAAAGATCACCGTGACTGCTCATTAACCCCATTACCCGTACTTGGCCACCACGGCGACGTGGTGCCGATAGAACAGCAATTCACGAACGCATATATCTACATTAATACATAGAACGTGGCGAAGGTAAAGCGGATCTGGAATCTGTTCCCGTCGAGATGGAAAGTTTGAGAAGTTTCTGCCATTAGAAAGTAATTCTGCGGAATTACTGTGTTTGTGGAAACTCGTTTTGTGTCGATTAATAATTACCAGGTTCCATTACGAGATCCATAAAATAGATTTGTCTCATTGGTATCATAAAATATTCCGTCGCAATTTATTATTACAAACCTATTATTTATTATTGTGTGCGTCAAGTAAGTTTAATCGTGATTATTAATAAAAATTTAGGATGATGAAGTATGTATCCGTACGTCGTTAGAAGTGCAATTAGTTATTTATTGTTACAGACAGATTACACGTAATTCAGAGTCGCGTAAGCTGAATTTTTCAATTTTAAATTTTCATCGGTCGAAAATTTGAATCACACTTACCGCGAAAGATATTCGCGAATATTTCGTTCTATCAATTGACGTGCGATCGATAAAATCCCCATTGAATCTTGGAAATATCGCATCAGAACCAGCATATACCTGTTCCAGACCTTAATGCCAGAGTCACGCCATAAATCACCGATCCACCGTGAAAGCGATACATCGTGCACCAATCGAACAGTCTCGCGATTTATCGGGAATCGGCTCGTAAATCCCAAGCATCGTTATCGCGCGCTATATTCAGTCCACTCGACAATCCAGCGGCGCGTGGTGTCCTGTTAATGAACAAAAATCCGCGAGCGTACTGGAGCATGGCGAGAGAGACGGCAGCCCACGTGAGAGATACATACGTGATGTAAGTGCATGCACAAGACGTCGTGGTCGTCTGTCGCGACGTGGCACGATTCGAGCCGCGATTCCGGTTTTCGCCGCTTCCTGTTCGGTCGGTGGACCAAACTGAAAGGGAAAAGACGAGCCTGCTTTCGCGAATCACTCGGATGAGCCACCTGTGGCACGTGCCGTTCACGGCCGTTCTTGCACGATCGAGTCCCCCTCCCCGAGGAGACTTTCATCGAGAATCTCGTGCCCCGTTCTACCGACCAGATAGCGAACGATGCAGAGTTGCGATGTTGCGTTGAAGGCACTTTGAATATTCAGGAAATAGAAAACGGTGTAGAATCGTAGAATTATTACGGAGTTGTTTTTTTTTCAGAAATTTTAGGAAAGCGAGTCTGGGAAATGATTATTTTAGGAAACAGTGTTTATAAATTAGTCGGTGATATTTGCAGACTGGGGAGATATTTGCATTTTAAGAAGCAGAGTTTGTATGTTTCGAATATTTCAGGGTGGTCAGAGTATTATTTCAGAGATTAGAAATATTTTTAGAGTATCGTTCAAAGTCTCGTTTAAATGATTACACCACGTATAAATGAAATTCCACTGTACTTACAGTCAGATAGCAATTTCCAATAAAGTAAAACCCAATCGAGTTTCTTGATCTGCACGATCTCTCACCATCCTCAAACAATTTTCCAATTTCGTAATGTTCAATTTATCAAGAGTAAAGATTGATTTTAAATATTTAGACATAAATCCATTTTGAATCTCTCCGCTTCGAAACTCAAGAGCTTTCTAATCCCCAATCTCCCCCAATCCAACATCCTCAAACAACTTTCCAATTTCGTAATATTCTATTTTCCAAAAATCGTGAGAACAGTAAAGACTCATTTTAAATATTAGACAGAAATCCTTTAATTTTTGAATCTCTCCACTTCGAAATTCAAGAGTTTATCTCCAATCTCCCCCAGTCCAACATCCTCAAACAATTTTCCAATTTCGTAACATTCAATTTTCCAAAAATCGTGAGAACAGTAAAGACTCATTTTAAATATTAGAAAGAAATCCTTTAATTTTTGAATCTCTCCACTTCGAAATTCAAGAGTTTATCTCCAATCTCCCCCAGTCCAACATCCTCAAACAATTTTCCAATTTCGTAACATTCAATTTTCCAAAAATCGTGAGAACAGTAAAGACTCATTTTAAATATTAGAAAGAAATCCTTTAATTTTTGAATCTCTCCACTTCGAAATTCAAGAGTTTATCTCCAATCCCCCCCAGTCCAACATCCTCAAACAATTTTCCAATTTCGTAACATTCAATTTTCCAAAAATCGTGAGAACAGTAAAGACTCATTTTAAATATTAGAAAGAAATCCTTTAATTTTTGAATCTCTCCACTTCGAAATTCAAGAGTTTATCTCCAATCCCCCCCAGTCCAACATCCTCAAACAATTTTCCAATTTCGTAACATTCAATTTTCCAAAAATCGTGAGAACAGTAAAGACTCATTTTAAATATTAGACAGAAATCCTTTTTGTCTCTCTCCGCTTCGAAACTCAAGAGCTTTCTAATCTCCAATCTCCCCCAATCCAACATCCTCAAACAATTTTCCAATTTCGTAACGTTCAATTTTCTAAAAAAATCGTGAGAACAGTAAAGACTCATTTTAAATATCAGAAAGAAATCCTTTAATTTTTGAATCTCCGTTTCAAATTCAACTCAATCTCTAATTTCATCCCCGATCCTGCTTCGCCTTCGAGCAATTAGGCATTCGTTCGATCCTTCGAAATCAATTCTCCTCTTAATCTTCGTGCAGAAACACGCGTGCGAGGGAGTGACGCGAGGGAAGGGGGCGGACAAAGTGAGTTTTAAAGAGCCACCTGTGGAAGAGCGGCGCGGCACGTGGCACGAATGGCTCGAATCCCCCGAAGAGTGGGCCCTGCGTGATGTAACGCTACCTAACAGGTAACAGGTACCAAGCTGCGTCCCACCATCGACGTTCGCAACGATCAACATCTGGCCTTTCGTTCTCCGAACAAGAAAGAGAGAGAGAGAGAGAGAGAGAGAGAAAGACACACCGTATACACGAGGGACGCGTTCGAGAGAGAGTCACATCTCTTCCGAGAGGTCCTGCGAGCCGGTGATTACATCTACATTCTATATAAACGCTGGTTCCGTGATTATCTGCTGGTTCATCTGCCGATTCCTTGACCTCCCCTCAACGTTTCTATCTTCATCCGAAGGGAGAGCAGCTCGACGTTTTGTTCGACGTTTTCCTCGCGGAGCCGAGGGAGATTTACGGTAGCTAGGATGATCGAGCGAGGATAGGATCGAGCACCGCCGGTGGACTGGTTGAATTTGCTCGGTATTCCCTTGAGTAAAGTACCCACGGAAGGGTGGAAGAGACTGGTCGAACTCGTTGAGATTGTTGAAATCATTTTTGAATTTTAAACGCTCCGCTCGAGGTGATTGTCCCACCAGCGATTCCGCGAAGATTTATAGGTTTCGTTGGATTATAGGTTAGGGTGTATCGCTTGAGCTGTCGTTTGTCATTGCGCTGACAAACGGGTAATTACTCTCGAGTTGTTTCATAAATTATTTCGACTAATTGGTAGTAATTTTAAATCACACGGGGGAAATTCATTGACTCCTTGCGCGCGTAATTCGTCCCTTTGTTGATTGATTATCGCGAACGATTGTTTTCCCTGTCGTCGATTTGATTAATTGTTGATCTGAGTAATTTACGGCGTACGAGATTTTTTTTTTTGTATCTGGAAGACAATCTGATTCTGAGCTCTTGGTTTGGTCGATAATTTTATTTATAATTTCACTCTTCTTCCCGTTATTTGAATGATCACTTCGAGTAATTTGCATAGAAATTTTATTATCCGTCGAGTTTTTGTGAATTGTTAATTATATAATATTTAAATATTAATTATTAAATATTTCTTCTCCACTCTTTGTTTCTTATTGCTCGATGGACAAATGATTTTGTACTGTAATTTTATCATTTTATCTACAGAATGATTTACTCTTCCTTATTTCTCCATTGGAAAATAGACCGAAATTATACACACGTGTTCTTCGACTATTTGTATCCAAAGGATAATTTATTTCTTACTCGGTCAAACAGTTTTGTTATAAAATCGCCATTCTGTACTCTCTTCTTTTGAATCTTCTGTACATTTCCTTAGAATGTACAGAATCTATTCCAAACTAGAATCTTCGAGAATTCACCAGATAAACCGCTGCAGTGGTTTAATAATTCGTTGAATAGGCACATAACGCGGGTGCCGGAGCGAAAGTCAAATTAGCAAAACCGACGTCGTTCTTGACATGTCACTTATCGTTACGAAAAGCAAACGCTTGCCGGTGGAACGAGTTCCGTCTAATGGAACAATAACTAATGCAGCTTGATACGCTTGATTAATCGTTCGATCTCGATCCTGCTTCTCCGTCTTGCCCCCCAACCAAAGCCACAATTATTTTCAAACCGTGCTCTATCGCTCGGTCTGATTTCGATCGTTCTGAACTGCATCTTCGACCAGAAAGAACCTCACGAATATCCTTGAATCAGCTTGTTCCACGGATTCTTTTACTTCTTCGGAGTCTGTCGAGCGATTATCATGTATTATGTACAATCTGGTTAAGTGATTCCGCGCCGTGTATGTATATTAAGATAACGATAACTCATTTGCTCGGCTACAGTTTGAAGAGAAATTATGTAGTTTGAAAAAATTTGTTCAATAGTATCTCATCTATTGTTCACCAATTTTATAGTAAGATATCAATTTATCAAACGAGAATATTTGTTTCCAAGGAAGTTTCGTTTCAAATCATATTTTAATAAATCAATTTTCTTTTCAAATCAACAAATTTACACAGAGAGTGTACTTAATTTATAATTAAATAATAGTATTAAATAATAATTTGTAATTAAATAATAATATCTCCTTCCAGAGAAAGTTTCCTTTCCTTTGAAAATCAGATTCTCTCCGAACCTCTCGCGCTCCCAAGAACGTTCACCGATCTCGATCATCTAATCCAAATATCCCAAGAAGAAATCCCACGGATGTCCGTTTCGAGCTAGATGAAGCACGATTGAAGAAGAGAAACGTTATCAAAAGGCTGGCTAGTAGTGAATCGATCAAGCTATCTAAATAATTACAAAATTGATGGCAGATCCGGGCAAACGATCTCGCTCGATGATGGTCCAGTCGCCCGTTTATCGAATAGAGGAGGGACGCCGAAGCCGTTTACGAGGCGTTCGTGACCAGAGGTGGAACTATGACAAATCCATCAGAGCTACCGGAAATTAATATTGGCTTTTTGCTCAGTGAACCAGAGTGGAAGTCCCTCGAAACCGCGAGACGCCTCACGCAACGAGATTCGACCACGAATTTCTCTCTCTTCCGCCGGTCCGGATGTGAACCGAAATGTCTACAAGGTGTGTTGAAAAAATCAGGACGTAGGACGATACGGAGTATAGAAGTAATTAGGAATACGAATTTGTCACGGCACTTTATGTAGTAATTACTCTATCGAAATTATTCTCCTTTTATTTCCTCGACGAAATACACACGTTCCGAGATTGAAACGACAGATTTCTAACGAAATTAACTCGAAAATAAAGATTGTTGAATGCATTTGGTTGTTACTGGAAAGTAACTACGTCTTTTTTCTAATAGATGGACATGTGTTATATCTTCAAATGGTAATCAACTTCATTTTAAATCGCAGATTCGTCGTGTAGTTGTTTAAGCTTGTTTAAGGAAAAGAAAATGCACGATCTCGTCAGCAATTGTTCGATTTCAGAATGGAAAGTCGAAGAGCAAATGGAATATTTTCGCTGTACTTCCGAAAGGGAAAGGAAAGCTATGCAAGCTCTATGTTAAAAAATTACCTGACGTGTATGATGAAGAAGCCTTCGAACTGTTGTAGTGTCAGAATTTCATTATTGACGAGGATATCAAATCGTTCTTGGAACATCTTTTTGTCTAACTTTTTCGAAGTTTTCGTTTCTCGTAAAAAATTCTCAAAAAGAAAAAACGCAGTTTTTAATGTTCAATTTCTCTTAGATCTACAGAATATTTTTGTCCTAGTGTAAATTATTTTCAATATACAGGGTGTTTCGTAACTTGTGGGACCCACTTCGGGAGCTGATTGTACGCCTAAAAATAATGAAAAAAAGTCATATAAATATATGCTCTATCTGTCTTCGTTTATGAGATATAATGAATTTTATAAACAGAACAAATTCTAGCAAGCTAGTTTTACCAGGGATGATACATTCAATTTTCATAATAATCATAATTGGGATGAAGAAAACCCACACGTTATTGTGCATTCAAGACATCAACACCAGTTTAGTTTAAACGTATGGGCAGGACTAATTGATAAATTTTTCATTGGACCTTTTTTTCTTGATGGGAAACTAACAGGCACAAAGTACGTTGATTTTTTTTGAGCACGCGTCTACACGAAATATTAGAGGTAGTTTCAGTCGATATTAGACTTCGTATGCGGTTTATGCATGATGGAGTTCCGCCGCATTTTAGCCGAGTAGCTAGGCAATTTTTAACTCAACACTTTGCAAATAAATAGATTGGTCGTGGAGGTCCTATTTGCGTGGCCTGCTCGTTCTCCGGATTTGAATCCATAAGATTTTCATTTGTGGGAACATTTAAAATCTATTGTATACGCGACATCGATTGAAAATGCTGAAATACTACGAGATAGAATAGAGCAAGGTTTTCGACAAATTCGAGAAACGCCAGGAATGATAGAGAGAGTAACCAGATGAACGACAAGACGCGTGCAGGCTTTTCTTCAAATGCAAAGTCATTTCGAGTTCATTTTGTAAAAGTAATTAAAACAGAAAATTCATTACATCTCATAAACGAAGACAGATAGGACATATATTTATATGACTATTTTTCATTATTTTTAGGCGTACAATCAGCTCTCGAAGTGGGTCCCACAAGCTACGAAACACCCTGTATTAAATGATGCCTCCGTTGTAAATAAATCTCCCACAGATTTTTACACTTCTAACCAAATCATTTTGCTGGAACTATAAGTCACTCGTGGATGAGATTCTTCGTAAAACGTTTGCAAAAACGCACGACACGTTACTTCTTCGTCTCTTTTCTTGTTCATCCTCTCGAGTGACGAGGGTAAACGAAGCGTTCTTCTTGCGCCGCGAACTGGTTAATGAGTCAACGATGGAAGAATACGTAATAATCGGATAACAGCCGTAATGGAAAAATGAAAAGAATCGGGCAGAGTGTTTTCAATGCATGTGCCATTGAATTTCTCGCTCGCGTTGGAATTATGTGCGAAGAATATCGGATCGGATGCATGAAACGACTGGCAAGCGGCGCAAAGAGATAATGTCCGGTTGTCATTGCGAGTTTTTCCACGGGTTGATTTCACGTCAGGACGCTTTTTAGAGATCGTCGGGGAAGACGTTGCTGCGTTCGATGGAAGGTATTACAGTTTCATCGGGGCTCGCGAGCGAGATACGGAGATACACAATTGCGCGAAATGACAGCGAGTAGGCTGCAACTCGTGGAGTTCCACGAGTTCGCCTTGAACGACCTTTCATTACGGCTCGTTAAAATCGTCTAAACAATCACTGTGCGGTTGTCGATGAAAAACTGTACCATTCCATTAAAAACTCTGGCGGCGACCTTGAAATCTCGTGTTCCACGCCTCCGTTCGCCTCTGTTCTCTCTCTCTCTCTCTCTCTCTCTCTCTCTTTTTTTTATGTGTGTCTTGATTGATCGAGACAGCATTGTGTATGTAACGTGAAAAATTCATACTTTTCTTATTAAGATTTTCAACGTTTCATGCAAGTATATAGCGAGTGGAGGAATTTCTTTTCTAACGTGTACGTAATAATTAGACTTTTATATTTCTATGAATACCATCTGTCGTAATTTTTTCGGAGATACTTAATATTTTTACAGACTCTTTACATTCATTTTACAAACTTTGGAACTTAATCATTTTTTCTTTTTTTTTTTCTTTAATGTATAAACATTCTCTAATAATAATTCGATAAATTTAGTAGTTTTTAAATATTAATAAATTAATTAGATCGTTTTCTTTCTTTTTCACAGATGATGACGACTAATGCGATGCACCACGCGTAAGTCAAAATGTAACATGCTCCTATGTTTTGAATGTATTTGCAATTTTCGGGAATAAAAGTCTCGTTCGCTGCGCAACGTAAATATATCTTTGTAAAGTCCTGCAGACTTTATCTAATTTCAAAGATATTCTTACGCAATTCTCTTTCTCAAAGTTACAACAGTCCTCACAAGAGCATCGACAGTTTTTCATCCGTTGTGCTAACTTTCGACCCGCGTCACTTGCACGAGACCGTTTGTCCCGCTCGGATCAAACAAATGGAGCTCGATCGGTGGTAAAAATCCCAGCTCGCAACGCTATGATCTTCGGGCAGAAGAATCCGTGGAAGGGAAACTCGCTCTCGTACATGTTGCGAACGAATCGGAAAGCGCGATTTCGCGACGAGGGTATCGAAACGAATCGCGCCGCCCCGCGGCTCTTTCATTTCCGTCTCGCGGCGGATAAATACGTGGCCACGGTATCGCCGAGGCGAGCGCCGCAGATGCGACGATCGTGCGTGAAGATAGAAAAGTTGCAAAGCTGGTCGGGGAGAGACACGGCGAACGGTTCGCGATTCGTTGCGTGCTGGAACGGTCTCGGCTGCATTGCGAATACGTATTTCCAATCTGTATCGAGCCGTATGGGTTTGCCGCGAACGCGTGGGCTACGCCGTGTGCTATTTAGTAATTTTCATAACGGCCGCAGATATCGTTCTTTTGCAGAAGAAGAAGAAGAAGAAGAAGAAGGGAAAAAAAGGAATGGAAAGTGTGGCTACGTGTCGAGGTATCGAGAGGCGATGAATATTAATAAGATTGACAAAGTGTGCTGCGTGTGAAATTTATGAGGATGCAGAATTTCACGAATATTGTTTTTTTTTTTTTTTTTTTTTAGGTTAAACACAGATCGATAAGCGTGGTTTAAACTTTGCACGTCGTTAAATTGTCATTTAGGTACATATTTCTTTTTTTGTCGAATATGCGAATTTTACATTTTCTTCACTTTGGTGAGAGTTGAGAACACCTACATACGTATGGCCGATAGTCGTAAAATCCAATATTAATTTCAATTTCGTATCTACAAAGAATTTTTTATATTTTCAAAAGTTAAAAAGTAAATTTTAAAATTTATATTTTATATTTTCAAAGAAATAAAATTCACAATGGCAGAGAGTAATTTTGCGACATTCAAAGTTCAATGGTTCTATCTGTGAACTTCCAAGGCTGAGAAATGAAAACATAGACGCTGCTTTAATCGCAGGAATAATCTTCGTTATTGATTATAATGTTATTTTAGGAATATTATTTTGGTATTGCGAAATAATATTATTTTTACCAGCTATGCTTCGATTTCTTACATTAGCGATTCCAGCCTACAGAGGCAGAAACTCATTGCAGTCGAGGCGAGATTTCGACCGAGAGAGAATACAATGGCCCGATCACTTGGCATCAGGTGGATAATCGGTAGATTATACACGCAACTAACTGTAACATCGTGGACTTCCTACTGAGGTTTTTTCCTTTTTCTCTCGTCTGGAAAAAGGACCGGTTTCTTCCTCCTTTATTTTCCATCCTGTCCACTTTGAATACCAGTTTCTCGCCAGCGAAAAGACATTCAATACGCGCGACGTTCCCCTCCTCCGTTACGTTCGATTAGATAGAAGGTCTCCAAACGAGAATCGACTGTCCTCAAGTTTGTCTAATTAAATCGTCGTTAATCGATTCACTCGCTTTTGAAGTCGAACGGGACATACTTTATCTATTTAACTCGTGGGACCAGTGTGATCGGTTTGATCGGTTCGATCGTTGCGACATTTACTCATCTAAAGTTTAAAATTTCTTCAAGAAAAAAATACACCAAGTGACGTAATAATTTTACTTTCGGGATGAAACGGAGTATTCTTCTCTTTTCGAAAACTCGTAGGTTCGAACACAAAGTTTTCACTGTGTGTAAAAAGATTTCGAAACTTTTTAACGCAAATGCACGTTAACGAGAAAGGACTTGTCTATCAACGAAGCTTCTCGAGATTAATTCTCATTTCATTAGATCAGAGTTCCAAGTTTATAATGAACGTACTCGAATCCTACAGACACCAAAGGCTGATCTTCCGAATATCGAAACATAATCGATCGATCATTTATTTTACCACACTATTTTTTACAGCACTAAATTTTACAGTCACCGATATCTAAATAATCGAACGCACGCTCGTGAAATCGGCCACGGTGCGCGCAGCGACCTAATATTTTTCTCTTGCATGTCAGTGAAAGCGAACCAGCTCTGGCCGTTGCTCCAACGAGGGGAGACTCTCTCCTTAACCTAAAACTCGCAAATTTCCAACAGACAGCGTCGGGATCAACTCGTTCAGAGTCCGGTGACAATCGACGAGGACCGCGGAGGAAACAGTGTAGGAAGGGAACGGTGAATAAGTTGGTTGCGTGGCGCCTGAAGGAATCGGCACTCCGTTGTATTATACATAATCTCGCCAGTCCAGTCCAGTTCAGTTCAGTCGCCTTGGTTCGTTGCTAGTCCGCCCACCGCGTCGCTTGCACAGCCAGTGAAGGTCCAGGCCGCGTGCCACCTCGCATTTTTATCGATGCCTGGCCGATGGATCCGCGGTTTCCTTCGCACTTTCACGATCCTTCGGGAAAAACTATTGCGTTTCGTCCGTGAACACGCTCCCCACTTTCGATCGGGAACGCCTCTGTTAATCCTCCTGGATCGCTATCGTCGCCGATGATGCAAGAAAAACACAACGTTGCGTTGAGACTTGTTTTTTTTTTTTTTTTTTTTAATTTGCAACGTGTTCTGATTGAACAGAATTTAGAGCTCTACTTGGCTTGTGATTCGAAGATTTCGATTTTTCCTAAATTGTATCGTGGAGAATTGCTGAGAGAAGGTTGAAAGCTGAAAAGTTGTGTTCAACTGGTCGCGCAAAGACCAACGTACTTCAGACTTGGTATTTTTGTTATTCAGTGACAAATTCAAATCCAAGCCAAGTAAAAATTTCTTTTCCTCGCTCGAGATTAAGATGAAGATTAAGGTTAAGATGAGACGAGAATTCTGGATGTTTCGAGCAACTTGGCACAAGTTCAAGTGTCACGATATTTCGTTTGTTACTAGTTCGTGGAGCGTATTTCGTTCTTCCACAACGTGTCTCTATGCATAAATATAACCGCGCAGGATACACGTTACAGCAATTTCCCTCTGGCTCGCAAATCTCAAGTGCGCAAGGTCACGTTTCGAAAGCATTAAAACACCTGTGCCTACGCATCAAGATCCTTTCGTTTCCATCCACCCACGTCCAACGCCGTTGAATCGAAACCACGGAAACCGAAACCCGCCGTATGATTCGCGGAACGATCACTTCCTATCCCATTCGGCCATTTTTCATTTGCAAACTGTTTCCTTTCGCGACGAATAACAGTAACGAATAATAGTATCGTTGGAGCGAAGATCAGAAAGAAGGGGCAAGTGGAAATTCTGAAAATTCGCGACTTCTTGCAACGCTTGCCAGCTGCAAGCGAATAACCAATAACCAAGAGTCGATAAGAAGAAAGAAAGAAAAAGCGTCGTCGTGGACAGCTTGACGTTTGTCGATGAAAGAAGCCGCGAGAAAAAGACTCGAAAGAAAGAAGAAGAAGAAGAAAAAAAGAAGAAAATAGGAAATCGAGGTGAAGAGAGAAAGAAGAAGGAGACCGGCGTGTACAATTGATTGGTCCTGGCACATCCTGCCCCCGCGTCCTCCACCCTGGCTTCATGGGAAAGTCGTCCACCGCAGGCCTCCTCTTACTTTTTGTATTCGTCCCTCTTCTCTCTTCGCCGCTTCGTCGTTCGATCGTCCCCTGTCTCGTGGATTGGAAACCAATGTCGATCGATCGATTCCAGACGCCGTTTCCCTTGCGCGAGAGATCGGCAATTCGTTGAGCGGGGATCAATTAGAGAACCGAATCTCCTGAGATCTTTCGTCTGTTGTTTCTTACGTTGACTGTTGATCGATTTGGTAATTGGAAGCGATTGAACGTTGAAGTAATCGTCATAAGAATGGAATTAAATCGACAATTGTAGATACAATTTCAGAGAGAGATATTTCAGTCTTTGAGGGTCAGATTCAATAATTTGAATCTTTCTATGTTTGGTAAAATGATTTAAGTCGAAAGAGTTTAAAGAAGTATTAGGCAAGTCCCTGAAATTTACTTTTGAAAGTAAATTAGATTTCTTCTACTTTTAAAATTTTATTAAAGAAATATTAGGCAAGTCTCTGAAATTTACTTTTGAAAGTAAGTTAGATTTCTTCTACTTTTAAAAGTATACTAAAGAAATATTAGGCAAGTCCCTGAAATTTACTTTTGAAAGTAAATTAGATTTTTTTTACTATTAAAATTTTATTAAAGAAACATTAGGCAAGTCTTTGAAATTTACTTTTGAAAGTAAATTACATTTCTTTTACTTTTAAAAGTATATTAGAATTAAAATTATAAAATTAAAAATTAAAATTTCCTTACAAAGATATATATTAAAAAATTATATAAAACCATAATAATAGAATTGTATTATATAATATAATATAATTATATTGTAATATAAATTGCTTCTCAGTGATCGTTATAGTTGTAATAATTATGAATCAATAAATATATTTTGACAGAGAATTTTCTTCAATATAGACAATTGTAAGTTTGAAATCCATTTCTTTATTGCAGGGAATTCTCTCAAATTTGTAGAATTTCATACAGCTTCGTAGATTGAACGATTAATCAGATATATTCGTACAAATCGCAGCTCGAAAATTTCTTCTGAAGGAAAACGGCGAACTGTGTCGAATCGTGACGATTCAATTTAAAAATGGAGCGAATTGGGCAAGCTGTGTAAAGCGTAATTAGAAACGAACCAGAACGATCCACGACAGGGAAATGGCAGATAGCCAGAGGTGGAGTAACAGTATCTGTCACAGATAAATCCTAAAAACTTCTTTCCCATGAAACTGGCTGTAGCACTGCGTGACGATTAAGTAAATCATGTCAGGCCGTGACTAAACCTACGCGATCGAGTACAAAATACTAGACAACTGTATTTCTGAATGAAACTGTATTAATCGATTATATCATGAAAGACCGGTGGTTTCTCTTCCGTGGGAAAATCTTCAATTTGCGAGTGGAATTTGATGGAGTGAGATTATGTTCTCTTAACTCTGCTGTAACTGGTCTTTTGAGAAAAGGAAAAAAAAAATGAAAATGAAAATTTTCGGCGATTAATCGTAAAGCTCGAGATGAAAAATCTACATCTGTAAATTTACATTTTTCGTTAAAGGAATCACTTAACGCTGTTCACGATAGAAGATCTTTCATCTGTAATTATTGTTTAATAATTGATTGAGTGGACCAGAAAATAATTGTGCTTTCTTTAAATAAATGGACATACGTATATGTATATCTTAAAATATAGCTAACTTCAGTTTGAAACTGATTGTTCGAGCCTGTTTTAGAAAAAGAAAATGCACGATCTCGTTGGCAATTGTTTGTTTAGCGTCGATTTCAAAATGATAAAATCGAAAGAGAACATTTTCGTCACGTTAAAACGATAAACACGCTTTAAAAACAAGCTCATAAAAAAATTATCCAACGTGTATAGTGAAAAAGTTTTTAAAACTACGGTAGCGTCAGAATTAGTTTGCCAAATTGCCCTGGAGCATTTTTTTTTTGTTGAACATTTTTGATCGCGAAGTTGGCGAAAAATAATCGAACAAAATGGCCAACGTATCGTCTACCTTGTTTTTCGTGAAAAACTCGCGCAAAAAAATTTACACATTTATTTTCTGGCCAATTTAGCAACAACGCCTATAATTACTCATTTCATTGTAACAAATTGACCAACCCCAATCGAGAATTGAACGATTCGCGATCTAAACAGACAAAAATCCCCAGTCGCCGGTATTCCTTTGTCCATCACTGAAGAAACTCTGGAAGAAAATTCCAGCGACCAATCCTCGCGATTCGTCGATTATTTCACGCAGATGCCATTCGATCGCGATTCGATCGAGGAGGAACGAGGGACGCGAGAGAAACGCACCGATCGCCGGCGTTCCCGTTCCCATGAGCGCGACACAGCATCCGGCGTTCCAATAAATCCCGGAATAATAGAAACGGTCGATAGAGCGGAGTCGATATCCTTCCTGGTGCCGCAGGAAACGATCCGTGGACCGTCGGCCTGCCCTCGAAGTCGGTCATCATCGGCCGGCGAATCCAGTTACTTCTCGCGCGCCGGCCACCAATCGATTCGTCTCCGTCGGGCATAACCGATCCCTCGATATATCGGTCTCTCCTGGGTTTAGACACATTCGTGAACGTTTCACCTGCGTGCACACCTGGTCGTCTCCTCCTTACGGCGCAACGTCGGCGTCTTTTGATATTCGCTTCGTTCGCGATTGTCTCTGTGATCTACTCGTTCCACGTCTCCAGTCTCGGATAGACTTTCTTCTTCCAATTTTTTTTTTTTTTTTATTCTTTTATTTTCTCGCTACGTACGAAACAGCGAACTTGCCTTTACTTCTCTTCGCTTTCGTTTTAGCAAACTTCCTTTCATTTTTATTCCGCGTTCTTCGTTTCACCCTGGGACAGGATCGCGAGTGATCGCTAGAAGTTTATGATTTCAGGTGTTTTAATCAGAAATTCGCGACGTATGTTGAAGTTCGAACGGATCGTATTTTTCTATTAATTGAAGAACTTGTTAAATCCAGTTGACGAACTTATAGACACCGTTAGATATTAATTCTGGAAACTTTTTAGTTTTATGCTGTTGGTATGAGTGACACGAATGAATGTGTGGGAGAGGAAGCGTTTAAACAGTCGACTGTTAGACTTTGATCAGTAAGGAAACAATTGAAAATCTAACGATTATTTTATATATATTTATATTACAATTTTATATATTTATATATTATAATTTCATTATGTGCTATCAAAAAATAAAATACTCTAATAACAACTATAGTGGAGACTCCCACCAAATTAAATCTAACAGATACGATAATAATTTCGCATTTCGCGCGTGTTTCTTTTTCTTAAGAGCTTTGTTTCTTTTACTATTCCACTTTCTCGTCCTACCACAACTTTCTTCATCGCGTTGCTGCACAAAGATTCGTAAATCCCTGCGATTTTGTTGTTCGTCGAAAACGAATTTTCACTCTCGTCACAATGAGATTAATCTCCTCGTAGAAACGGATGAAAATCGACGTGTCTGCAAAAATATATATTCCAGCGTCGCTCTAACCTGTCTTGCGCGAAACGATTCCGCGATTACGCGTTCAAATTAGAAAACAGGCCGCGCGAGTGACGTAACGGCGACGACGCGCGAGCGTTGATAATCGCGGCTCGGAAACCGCGATTCACGGAGAGACCTCGGACGTTCTAAACTCTAAAGAGACGTTTGCACAGGGAGCACTGGGGATCTGACAAAGATGTCGAGTTCCCAAGCAAGCTTCTGCGAAGCTTCGACGCGGCAGAGATACATACGCGCAGTTACGCGTTATATACGCCTCTCGTAAATTTGTCACGCGAAGAAAGCTGTCGCTGTGCATATTTCTCCCCCACCCCGGCCGCGATTGTTGTTGCATAGATCGCTGGCTATCTATCTGTTTGATCGAGATTTCTTTCCCTCTTTTTTTTTCTCCCTTTTCATTCTTCAGCCAGTGTTCTCATTCGAATTCTTTTCCACTTGGAATCGCCATCGAACGAAATATGTCAGACGGACAGATCGCTAAATTTTTTCTTTCTCTTTCTTTTCATCAAAAGTTTGACACGTCACTGTCTTTTCGAATCGAGTGCAAAGTATTTTCAGAAAAAGGTCTCATTTCCAGAAACGATAAAAACCCGCGGGTCGCGTTCGTTAGATATTCCTCGAGAGGAGTTGCAACGAAACAAGAAAAGAAGAAAAAAATCACGCTATTAAAGATGCTGCTTCAAGGTTTACAGTAGAACGAAGTAAATCGAGGCATCGCCTCGAGGAGGAGCTGTGTCGCGATTAATTACACCGGAAGAGGCGTGTAAAATCAGAGATTTCGTACGTGGCGTGGCAGACACGTCCCTGGATCGGAATCTCGCGCAAGACAAGACGCGGTCGATTGCTCGAAAGCGTAAAAATAATGGATGTGTTTTGTGATCCATCCGCCTCTGTCCGTTCACTCAACTCGGAGCCTAGTTCCAACCTGGTGTGTGCCGGACACACCGCCTCCGCCTTCGTCCTTCTCCTTCTTCTCCTCCTCGTCCGCTCGATCGCGCTTCGTTTCTTCGTACCGACAGCCTGCGAGCTCGGCTCGCAACTGAAATAAGTGTTTCTATCCGCTGCGAGGACGGACACCGGCTGACCAATCCGCTCCAATTTGTACACGCAACACTTGCTGAAGTTGCTGTACGAATTTGGGAAAAAATTCAATGCACCAACGTTGTTATCTCGTTGGAATATTTGCTCTGTCTTTCGTGTAAATTATTGGCTTTGAAATTATTATTGTTCTCTTTTCTGTGCATTTTTTTTTTTTTTTTTTTTTTTTTTAGCGAGAAATTCTGTTTTCGCCAAGTTATGTCACGTATCTCAGAGTATTGTACAATATTCCATTTAATATATATTATGTATATTTGAATATTTTGTATTTGCAATATACTTGAATATATTGCACAGTGTTTCATTTTCGATTTTGGGATATTTAGGAATATTTAAAATGCAGTTTTCTCAAAATCATGTTCTTTCAAAGGCCATGGAAATTGATCAGAAATCTTTCTCATTCAGTTCTCCTCTTTTCTCAGTATTCTTTCAATTTTTGTAAGTCGTAACATCTTTTCATCTCTGTAATATTTCCAAGCTTCTAAATTTTCTGAATAATATCGGAAAGATTGCACGTTTCGGAAGATCTTTCACGTTTTTGTTGTATCTCCTTTTCCTTAAATTTCCATAAATCTTACGTGTTTGCATCGAAAAAGAGACGAAGAATAGAAAAATACACAGACTCGACGAACGATTCTCATCAACCTTGCACGTAAAATATCCTTACGTCAGCTTCTTCCTATACCTGAACTGCCTACATCACTCATTCCCCCTTTTAATCGTCCGATTAAAACCAAGTAACGCCGGTCGTAACTTTTCTATACTGATCATTCAACCACGTAATGAACACGTGCGACACGTAGCAAAAAGACGCATAAGGGGATCGATTTTATACGACGATATTATACCGCGCGAGCAGGTTGTTTCGTTCGCAGATTCCCCAATCGCGAGGCGCGGTTTAGCAGATCGATATCTTAATTCCACGATACGCGAACGACCAGTCGTTTACCAACCGATCGGATTCATCGACTCGACCATTACGAGATTCAATTCCACCATTCTGCGCAATTAATTTCACGTGGAACAGTGTCTTCCTTGTCGATTATAATACAAATCGTCGATCAATGAGTTGGAGACCTCGACAATTCATAAGTTAGATTTAGGGACTTGAAGTTTTGAAAATTGAAAGTTTCAAAGATTAGGATATTCTCAAAGACTCGAAAATTTTTGGACCGAAATGATGGATGGTTGGAAAATTCAAAGCTTTGAAAATTGAAAATAATTTAAAATTAGGATGTTCAGAGATTCAAAAATTTCAGGATTGAAAAGATCGAAGGTTGAAGAATTCTAAGCTTTGAAAATTGAAGACTTCAAAGTATTATGTATTAGGATGTTCTGAGGTTCAAAAATTTCAAGGTTGGAAATATCGAAGGTTAGAAAATTCGAAGACTGGAGAATTCAAAGCTCTGAAAATTGAAGACTTTAAAAAGTGTGTTCAAAGATTCAAAAGCTTCTGGATCGAGAAAATCGAAGATTATAGACTTTCCCAGACCTTCAAAATTCAAAACTTTGTAAATTGAAGATTTCATTGGGGTAATTGGGGATTCAAAAATTCCAAGGTTTGCGAAACTTAGAGAATTCGAAGATTGAGGAATTCAAACAACTGAATGTCTCTAGAACTTAGAGATTCAGAGAATTAGAGACAGACTTTTCAATATGTATTTGAATCTACAAATATTACGATTTCAAAAAATAGCTTGGACAATTGGATAGTTGAGTTTGAAAATAAAGAAGTTCAAAGAGACGAATCAATACACACATACATACGTATTTCGCACGAATCTCACGCTCTTCTAAATTCTAAAATCCGCATAATGCCTACGTCCAACGAACAGCCACGTACATATAACGTCGTCCATACATATTCCAATCTATCGAAAAGAACGACGACTCATTTGACCATATGTTCATGATTAACTCCTCTGTTTAACAACTCGCCAATTACGATTATATTCGTACGTAACTGATATACGTGTACTGTGACACACGACACACCGTTGAGCCAGTATAGTCAATGCACACGCGGACGTTAAGGACGTCAAGGATGCACGTATGTATCGTAAGGTATCGGTAACAAACGTGTGCAAGTATCAGCCACGCCACTGATTCGCTCCGCGCGTATGTACGTACGTACATACGTACGTACGCGTTAACGCGCGTTCTCTCGTGGCCTCTATGTACGCCTGTGGCGGTCGCCGCTCGATACCAGGAAGAGTCGTGGGCCATCGATACCAGAGATCTCGTCTCGTCTTCCTGACAATACGGCCGGCTGTTACTCCGCGCGATTACCGTTCGTCCCGCCGGCAATTACTATTCCACTAGGCTCGTTCGTTGGTCGCGTGCAGTTGTCGCGGTCCAACGGGACAACCGCGCACCGAAGATTCTATTACTCCATGGAGGAATTTTTTTTTTTTTTTTTTGTAGTTTCGAAGGAGTTCGTGTTTATAATTGAAAGCTACAGGTTGAAATTTCATGGATTTCATAGAGCGTGGAGAAATAATTTTTTCTTTATTTTTGGAAGGTTTGTGTTTGCAGATGAGAGTGGTTTCGAGGTAAAGAGGAAGTAGAGATTCTGTAGCGTATGAAAGAAATTTTTCTATTTTTTGAATCTCGGAGGGTTTACAGTTGAGAATGGCACGTGAATTTTGTAAGATGTGGAGAAATAAATTTGTCTGCTTCTTTTTATTTTTGGAAAGTTTGTGTTTACAGATGAGTGTGGTATCGAGATAAAGAGGAAGTAAAGATTCTATAGTGTGTGAAAAAAGTCTTCCTATTTTTTGAATCTCGGAGGGTTTGCAGTTGAGGTTGGGTCAAATATTGGCACGTGAACCAAATAAATTTGTCTGCTTTTTTTATTTTTTGAGGGTTTGTGTTTACAGATAAGGGTGGTTTCGAGGTAAAGAGGAAATAAAGATTCTATAGTTGTGTGAAAGAATTTTTTCTATTTTTTAAATTCCAGAGGGTTTGCAGTTGAGGATGGGTCAAATATTGGCACATGGATTTTGTAAGATGTGGAGAAATAAATTTGTCTGCTTTTTTCTTTATTTTTGGAGAATTTGTGTTTGCAGATGAGAGTGTTTTTGAGGTAAAGTAGATATTCTATAGTGTGCGGAGGACTATAGAAGTTTTTTTGTCTTTTAATAAATTAATATTAATATTAATAATAAGTAGAGTAAAATAATAAATAAATAATAATAATTAATAAAGAAAAGGACGCTCGTAAAGAATTTAAAATTTGATACAGCAAAATCGATATCTATGGAAAAGTGTTTTGAACTGAAAAAGAAAACGTTGCGTATAATTTTGAAGCTATTCGAAACCATTATTGTTTATCAAATGAGAAAGTGCAGGGACATTACAAAGACTGAAAGGTATATGTAAACGTGTAAAATCCATAGCAAATATTGCATAAGAAGTTTATACCTCGGTAAAAGTAAAAATTCCAGCTCATACATTTTCAAAGAAAGGAGAAGCCTTGCAAGCTCTCATGATAAATTATTTATGCGTTGTGATGGGTGACTAGAATTCGCCGAGCTCTCTAATTAAATATTTCTTGCGCTAAACTGTACGTTAGAGCCTCGGCTAAAACGCAAGAAACAGCTAAAACTATTAATACAACTTTTCTTTGCATAATCTCGGCACATAATTGCGAAGAGGAATTATCCTCGAGAAAACAAACTCTGCTGCCAGCACACATTATCACGCTGCTCCGTATCACCTTTATGATCAATTAAGTTCCTCGACTATAGCACTAGCCTTAGGTCGTCGTAATTACTAGAGGAACAGCTCGACGCAACGAGCGAGTGCCGTGACTCAACAACCAACTATTTTCAGATGAAAAGTTGCTCCAAACTCGAGACCAGCCATCGATAAATAAGATGGAGAGGATTGTTCAAAGATCGAGATAAGAATGATTTTTTTTTTTGACAGAGAGAATTGTGCTCAGGTGAATCTCGTTTCGACGAGGTGGTTTGAGAGTCGAGAAAATTGAGAAGCTCAATAAACATGGAGACTTGAAAGTTCAAAATTTCGTAGCTCTGGGCAATTAAAAATTTCTTAGAAGAGTACGACGATTCAGTAGTTAAGTGTCTCGAAAATGTCTGAATTTTGGACGAGATTAGAATTTTGAAAATTCAAGATTTTCGGGAAGCGAAGATTTTGGGAATTTAAAGCTTTGAGAATTTAAAGAATTCGGAATTTTGTAAATTTGGAACTCCAGGAAATTTACAGCTTTGGAAGTTCGAAACTTCAGAGGCTCAGGATTTTAAGAATTCAGAGCTCTAGGAAATTGAAGACTTTGGAATTCGACGATTTGAAAATTCGAAACTCTTTTAAGAAATTCAGACGATTGAAAATTCGTAGCCTAGGGAATTCAAATCTCCGCGATTCAATGATTTACTCAGGTACCGAGTATTTAAAACTTTGAGAATTCAGAATTTTGTAAATCTGAAGCTTCAGAAAATCAAGGATTTTGAGCGGTTCGGTGATTTAGAAATTCACAGCTTTGGGAATTTGAGGCTTCTCAGAATTTTGACCATTCAGATCTTTATTTAAAATTAATGAATCGATGAGTTCGACGATTTGAAAATTTGAGACTCTAGAAATTTAGAACGTTGAGAATTCTCGTTTAATTACAATTGCGTGAAAATTTCACACGATTAAAATCACCGCGATTCGATATCAAGAGTGCAATATTGTGACTCGAAGAATTCGAAAGAAAATATCAAAGTAGAATTACTTTGAACTCGAATCCAACTAACAGCGAGATCGCGAAGATCGTCCGGCATCGAGATAAGAACGATTCTATGAAACAGGTGATTTCGTTCGGTCGAATTCCACGGGGTCTGAATGGTGAGAAGTTTCGCAATTTACATCGAACAGAAAACGATTCCCTTTGGGTGGCCTTGGCAGGTTGATTAGCCTGTAAGATAGGAGTATCTGGCACGTAATAAGACTTCGACCTTGCTCGAAGGCGGGTGGCACAGGAAGTCGACAAGGTTTTTATCGTGTCCGGTACACTCGTTGGTGCTTCGACTAAATGGCTAAGCCGGCGAACAAATTCCCCGGTATAGATTTCCTTCGAATCACGAACGAGAATAGACAGAGAGACTCTTGAATCTCATGAATTTTCTACTTTAATTTAATTTTATTCATCAGACCCACTTGGGCTTTGCACGTAGCATCAGAGTATTACTTTTGAAATTTACACGCGATAAAATAGGTCGAACGATCACGGTAAGAAATTGTAACAACTTACGGCGATTATGCGTATAACGTACCGAGACACGAAGGTTGCGATTAAACGCTTCGATCAAGGGCGTGTCTTCCGACAGAAATCACCATACAAAGACACTCGAGCGGTAAATTAACTACCAATCTGATCCATTGAAATCGTTCCATCCTCGATTTTAATCCGTGATTGGTACGACGTTCTGTTTCGTTGATAGTATGAAGGTTACCAAGCTTAAGAAATAAAGTCACACGAAGGTCCTATCGAAATGCGTTCCCATAAAAAGGAATTAATTAGTAAAACCAGAAAATCTTGAACTGCTGTTTAATGCGTAGAGAGCAAAGTCGATCTCGAAGTTAAATTCGATCGTGCATCGTTCAAGCCTTTCCCTTTCGCTCTCGAATACGATTGCGTCACGGGTTCCCCGCGCCGGATGCGCCGAACGGACGTCAAATTCCTTTTTTCTCTCTCTCTCTCTCTCTCATTCGACATCCGGCCGGCGTCACGGCGTAATTGAGGGAAAATCAGGTCGCTTTGACGGTTTCGTCGTCGGCCATTGTCGTCGTCGGAGACGATATCGAACGAAGGTCGCCGGATAAACGAGACCTTGCTATTGCACGTACGGTAACGTGACGGAGAACTCGAAATATATTCGTGATCATGCTTCTTAGTCACCAGAAGCAGATTTTGTATATTGCTAGAAAGTAAAATTACTTTCGAAAGATCGTGTGAACGAAAGAAACTTTGAAGAAATATTTGGAAACAACGAGGGTTTCGATTTCAAAAACACACTTTTGACGTGGTGGAATTTTGGATGTGACAAATCCTGAAGAAGCGTCTTTGTAACTTAACAATAAATGCTTAAGAACCATTAAAGAAGTATTTAAAAGCTACGTGGGAGAAAGAACACTCGTGGCAAATTGTGCGTTCAATATTTAAAAGAAAAAAGGACGTGAATTCCTATTTAGCAGAAGCAATTAATACAAAATTGACAAATTAACAATAAGTAATAACAAATTAATAAAGCAATTAACTTTTTATCGGAAAACTTCCACCCCTCAAGTCGTGAGTATTCCAAGAAGAAAATTACAATCAAATTCCTAAATTCCGTCGTCACCTCAAATCACCTGTTGCAACGATCATCAAATTTATTCGAATTTCTCGGCTAATAAAAATTCTCTCTTTCGTTTATCGTCACTATTGTAACGGCGGTCGGAAAAACGAGGCGCCGCGGGGTGGTTTATGCGGGGCGATCTCTCAGAATCGTGGCGCTGTCGCCCGTGAGAATCGATCGCGGTTAGGAATACAATACGGTGGACTCGAGCCGCAAAGAGATTCGATCTGATCTGTCCCCGATACCGGCGTGCGTGTGCGCGCGTGTGTGTCGGATATCTCGCAAATAATGATTGTTAAACAAGCGGTCGGTTATATAGGGAAGCCGTTTGGCGCAATGGTGCGTGCCACGAGCGCTAAGCTCCCGTCGTCCGGCACCTCGTTAAGAGCGCCGCAGAATTTCCAAGTGGAGATATACAACCCCCGTGGCGGCTTTAACTTCTCTCGCGGACTCCCACTACCACGGCATACTTGCTGGCAAAGCAAAATCTAACGAGGGAAATATCTTCCTTTCCCTGCACACGTCCTCTTCTTTCTCCTATTTTCTTATCTTTCTCGTTTCATTTCAAATTTCAAAGTTCCTCTGATCTCGAAGATCGGCGACTTTGGACTCTGTGACTATGGAATTTGATGCAGCAGGGATTTCCGAGGGTCGAGAATTAGGGTTAGGAGATCCGGGGAACTGAGAATTCTTGGAAAGGTTTGGAAAGAGTTGAAGTTTCGAGGATTTATCGAGGAATTTTGAGAATTGGAAAATTTCAAATTGGAAGGTCTGGAAACTCGAAGGATTGGAGTTTCGAGTTTTGTTAGAAAATTAAAGTCCTCGGGATTTAGAGATTTACAGTTGAAAATAATGAGCTCTGAAAGATTTAACACGATTTAGAGATTCAGAAATTCGCAGCTTGGAAAATTGAAAGGACTGTCGGAAGAAATTTAGGAGACTGAGGAAATTTTAAATTGGGAAATTGAATCTGATCTGAGGAACTTTAGAAATTCAGAGCTTTGATAATTGAACTCCACAGTACTTTGAAGTTCCACGAAACTCTTTCGCAGGTATATTTTTCTTCGTGCAAGTAGTGTGTACATTATTTCCCTTCGTTTTCAAATTTTACAAATCTCAGAGTCTTTACTGCTCCTCCAGTTGCACAATTTTCTTCAAAAAGCACAAATTTTAACTTCCTTGTAACTAATTTTCATTTCTGTCCAACATCGAAACCCAAAATATTCAAAAATTAAATTTACTAAATTAAGTATTAAAATATTAACTAAATAAAGATATACTGTTTTAATCATTAATTAATTAATTACTAAATGATATACCATTTGATTACGACACAAAAGTTGCGATAAAAAATCCTGTTATTAAAAAAAAAAAAAAAAAACGAAAAATTCGCTTCCACGACATTGATAACGGGAGAAGTTTTCGAGAGAAAGTCAAAGGAAAGTAAAATTCAGACGTCTTCTAGTTCGTTCGTTACGCTATCAATCAATGCTCGTGACTGCAAATTACAAGGGGAAAAAAGGTACACGCGCACCTAACCAAACAAATTGTGCGTAACGTCTTGCGAAACGCGAGAAGTAGTTCGAGTGATAAAATCGAGTTTGTTTGCGGAAGATGAAAGCCAAGAAAGATCCCGTTTCTTCAAACCGTTAGAAACGAGTAACCACTTGGCCGAAGAAGAAAGAAAACGAAAAGAGAGAAAAAAAACGAGGGAAAAAAGAAAGCAGTGGATGACGGAAGTCTGATCGCGAGGCGAAACCCGCGAGAGGAAGTTCCTCGTTTGAGATTATATTACGCCGAAGGGGAACTGATAACGAATTGCTCGATCGTGCAATGATCAAACGACATAAAGAACTCGAAATGCTGAGACGACTGAAGGAAAAAGGAAGGAAAGACGCGAGAAGCTGCGAAACGAGTCGGCCTCTGATGGTGGCGACCATAATGGCGGACGCTGTGTCTCTTAAAATTTGCATCTCGAGTAATTTACGAGTCTGTAATTGAAAATTCCCAGTGTAAGAAACAATCTCGCCAGTTCCATTTCAACTCGATCGTCAAACTCAGAAATGAAAAGAGAGGGAAGGGAGAATCTCTCGCGAACAGTAATTTCTACGATTATTTCTAGAATAAAATTTTTTTTCTAGAATCAGAAGATATTCTTCTTCTTATTAATAACAAGACGATTCGTTTGCTTTTGGAATTAAGATGATTGTAAATTCCTATTTTCTTTAGCCAATATCCAATTACTATTCAATCGTGAATTTCAATTTTATTTTCTAGACGAGGATTTCGTCGAGAATTCCAAATTTATAGTTCCCCTTTATAGAACCTCAAAATCTCTTCCTCCCGAGTCTCCTCTCCGTCGAGTTTCTCGTCGATTTCAGTAACGAGGAGTTTTCCAATCACCCTAGCCCAGTATTTAAGAGAGTGAGAGAAAAATGAGCGCGACGAGTTGCAAAACGAGTTACCTTCTAATGATGGCAATCGTAGCGGAGGCTGTATCTCGCAGGATTGCCTGCCTGCACGGCCACAGTTTGCATGCCGTGTGCGCTGCGAGCACTAAATTTCGTTTCAACCTTGTTAAGACCAGCGCCTCGTTAGAGCCGCTTCAAGAAGATCACCCACGGCTCCGTCGAATTACAGAAATCTTAATAACTATGGAGCACACCGCGGCGCGATCGCGTGCGCACGCGGTCGAAAACTGCAAAACTCCTTTTGACATGATTCGCGATAACAGTTCTCCTGTTGTTTTTAATCAGCCGAGAGACTTTCAATTAAGGGGCAAGTTGCTCAAGGTGTTTGGAGCGTTTATGCTAAGAGTTTCCCCGCTCTTGAAATCCGGCATTTGCTCGATTTAATCGATTCTGGCGCGACTCTCCGTTGGAAATTCATATCTCTCCTTTTTTCTGTGATATCGAAAGTGTAGATATAAAATTGCAATCGAGTGTTCTTTATTTTTCTTTTGTGTCGAGTTTCAAGCAACGTAAGTGTATATGTAAAATAATTTCATCGAATAATGGATATAAAATGTGAAAATGCTCTCCTTCGGACTAACTTTCTGTATTGTAGAGGTTATTTATTAGTATAAAATTCTACGAATGCGTCATTTATGAAATTCCACGAATATTCACTTCGTATGAGTACCATGTTATACTCTTCGGATAAATGAATGGTACAGACATTCTACGGACATAAATTTTATAAAGCTCGACACAATCGACAATCAATAGAAAAACAATGTGTCATTTTACAGCAGACGCGCTTAATAATCGGAACGAAGGACCGTAAAACGTTTCTTCGAATTACAGCGTTGACTTTCTCTTCGAACCACTCCCAACACGTAATTTCAGTTTCGATCGCTCCTCGTCGATCATCTCGAAGGAACGACTTACGGATCGCGAACAAAGGATCTTAATTAATATAGCAAGGAAAGATAAGGCTGCCGTGAATGCCTGTTGTCAAGCAACAAAGTTGTTCTCAATCTCGTAAGAGACGTTGTGGCAGATCAAATCGAACGTTTGTAGAACTCGAGGTTCCGTGAGTCATTATTGGGGTCTTTATTCGAGGCCCGTGCCTCTGTATCGATCGATCGCATTGTCGCGGCGTGCACTTCCAATTAGCCACACTTAAATCGCCGTGAGAATTTTTCGTCGTCTGTTGCCAGTGTTTCATCACTTGATATTTCACACCTTTTCTACCGCTCTACCTCTGGATAACTAAACGAGTTCGAGAATTTAGGCATTTATCATTAGGCGTTGAAAATTAGACGAGAATCAAGTTCAGTCGAATATAAAATTTTTTTGAGATTTCGGAACGCACAGAGTTAAAAAACTTTCGACGCTTTGGAAATTCGACGCGAAACTCCGAAGAGTTTGATGCTTTCTAAATCTAACGAGTCTAAGAATGAGAATTGAAATATTTCTGGAACTCGACGCTCAAGGAATTCAAAAAAGCCTTTGAAAACTTGATACCTCGGGAAACTGAAGGCTCGACAATTCAACTTATTTCGAGGAACTTTGAAGATTTAAAAATTCAAACTCGAACTGGAGGATGTACAAAATCCAAGCTATTTAAATTCTTTTTCTTTCGATTCCGAGAAATATAAAAAAAAGAAAAAAAACTCTTGAAAAAATTCCAATCAGTTTGAATATCAATTTCTCGATACTTGAAATATCAAAATCTCGAATCGTCGATTATTTTTCCATCCGCAGTCTCCAAGCTTGCAACCTTAATTGTGTCATTTTGAAAATGGCATACTTTTAAACATACTCAACCTACCCTTTCTTAGCCGACGATTGACCCACAGTACTGAATTCCGATTTTTCTATAAAAATCCGTTCTATAAAAATACTTCTTTCGAATCAAGCCGTGTTATTACGTTCTATTATGAAGGATCCCTACGACCATAATTCTTTCCACGTGAAAGAAGAGGAGAGGCAAACAATCAATAAAACCAAACACGCCATTAGCAGGGTTGTCCGAGCCGGCTCGCTTTCCAGCGAATTCCATTTTCTAGAACGGCAATAACTCGGGCGGTAACTCGCGTATGCATTCTAGGATGGTCGCGAAACGAAAGTGCAAGTAAGGACTGTGCAATTAAAAGACCCCAGGATCCCGTCCGCGAAGTCAAGGAACCTCGTGTGTACACGTGGGAACATTTTCCAACTGAAACGGCTCGCGACAGCCTGTTTAATTACCATCCTTGAAACGGTAACAATCTTTTAACCCCTTCGTCCCTCCGACAAATTCCTTCGCCAAAATTTATGAATATTCAAGCGCGATCGCGGTAAAAAAAGAAAAAAAGAAAAAAAGAAACATTAATATTTATCAGAGACGTTATAGGAATGTAAATTAGCTGATTTAAAAAATAGAAGCGAAAATTACGTTCTTCGAGGCACGTGGAATTATTCGAGCTTCGAAGCAACGAGTCGAACTCTTCGAGCACTGAATTTTCAGCAACGTTGAACTCGAAAGCTACTCTCCTAACCACCGAAGGTTCCTTCGAAGGATTCCGAATGTCAAAATTTTAAATATTCCCTCGAACATTGCAGACAAGAATTTTACGCCCGAACAGCTTGTCTGAAAGTTTCGCATCTCGAACGATTTACCGAGTCAACGATCTATCTACGATCCACACAGTCTGACACTGTTACTCAGTTGAACGTTTCGCCAATTCCGCTTCGCTCGGTCCCGGGAGTAATGTCAAACAGAAAGAAGGCGAGAAAGAGAGAAAGAAGAAACAGAAACGATTGAAAGTTTGCAGGAATGATACAAAAAGAAGCGAGTTGGAAACGGTTGGAAACTTTTGCCACACATGGTACGTGCGAGCAACAGGAGGTTATTTGCTAGATAAATCTTGACCCGCCTCCTTGCATGCCGCGCGATACCCGATCGACGTTCAACCGATCGTGTATATACGCTCAGAGAGAGAGAGAGAGAGAGAGAGAATAGACCTCATTCACGTGCCTGGTCAGAGCAACGGCTGCGTTCACCAGTGTGCGCCTATCCTACGCCCTGCACCTGATACCGACGGTGTTCGATACATCGAACCGTTCGCCTCGCTCGTTCTACGCCTCGAACTCGCTTTCCTTTAACGCCGATCATCGTTTCCGCGCTTCGCCCTTATCTGCTCCCCCTCCCCCTACGTTCCCAGCCGGCTAATACTGTTACGCCGATAATTACGAGTCAGATAGTAGCCTGCAGCCCCGTTTCTACGATCCGATATCGCGCTATCGTTTCTAAATACTCGCTCGTTTTCGTCGATTTCTCGTTCTATCTATCGACTCTTCGTCGCGATATCGAAGGTTTCTGGGAGATTTTTTTTTTTTTTCTTTTTGTAAGTAACTGATTGAATTTTGGCAACGAACAGCAATATCGAAGATTTGAGACCTCGAAGCTTCGGAAATCTCGCGAGCAGGAAGTTTGAAATTTTGAGAATTTTGTTGGATGCTCAACGCGTTGAGAATTCGACGCTTCGGTAGTTGAGAATTTGAAAATTTGACGGTTCGAAGCGTCGAAAATTCGGAGCCTCGAGATTTCTAAATTTTAGAAATTCAGTACATCGAAACTCTGAGGCATAGAACTAACGGGAATTTAAAGAAAATTTCAAGATTTTAGAAATTTTTCCCACATTGAGAGCACTAGAATCTATAAAAATTCCGCGAGTGGAGAATTTGAAATTTTGAGTGTTGGAAATTCAACGCGTTGAGAATCCAGGACTTTGAAGCTTGTTGAGAACTCGGCACTTTGATGATTCGAAAGCTACGAAAGTTAAGGATTGGAAAATTTCACGTTTCGAAGCGTCGAAATTTCTAAATTTTAGATATTTAACGCGTCGAAACTACGGAAAATAAAAAAAAACTCCAAGGTCTCAGAAACTTTGTCCACATTTCGAAACTTTAAAAATTCAAAGCTTGGAAAATTCTAAACTAAATTGCACAGTTTGTAAAATTCAACCACTGCGATACTTTGCTTCGCCTGTATTCGAAATAGCTTCATGTATATATAAACCTTCCCTTTCATTTGCATGTGACACGATTGAGAGATCCTCCCTGATACACGTTGTATATATTACGTTGTATGTCAAATTGATCGTCTCAGTCACGTGCTAAGTCGATCCTCTAACGGCCGCGTTCAACGTGCCACGATTCAACCACTCGTCCAATGGTGCATGCACCTGATACCTACGAGTCGCACTTGTTGCACGACCTGCCATTACGCTATACTAATTCGTACTGTGACGGTTTCCTACGGTGACGCACGTACCGACACGGAAAATATCCGGTCATTTATGGGGGTGAGCGTTACACCTGCTGCCAGCCAACAAATAGGGGTTTCAGACGGTGACGTGCGACCAGGAATGTAAATTGTCACTTCCTGTCGACGAATAATTACGTCCTTTCTCCCCTTTGAACGTTCCCTTTTTCTCACTCCCTTCGTTTCCCCTTTTTTCTTTTTTTTCTCCTTTTTTTTTTTTTTTTTGGTGTCAATGAGGGACAGTTCGTTAGGTGAAATCTGACGAGGGTAATTGAATCGAGCGACGGTTGTTACCTTTTGAACTCGTCGCTTCCTTTCAAACGACACAGAATGGAAATTACACGAACACCGCATTTAAATTCCATTGTGGGTTCACGAACAGGTGAGTTTCGTTCAGGATGTTTTGTTACAGTTGAAATTTTCGTAACAGTGTGGGATTTAACGATCGTTTTATATTTGTGTTGGATGTGAACTTTCGCGACGTGACGTGAGTACTTTGAACAAGATGAAAGGGACTTTGAACGAATCGCGTTGAAAATTCTTCGTTCTTCCACGAAATTATTTTCGTAGCACAAGTCTGAGAGAATGTTGTCTTGTCAAATCAAGTTTTGCACCGAAGATTATCCTTATGTCTCTCGAGACAAAGATATACGATAGAAAAATGTCCAGCAACTCGTAACTTGATTCGAAACTTTCGAAAGATATCTCCTAAAATATCCGTGCTTTTACACAAACAACAACAGCATCTTAATTTTCAAATCTTCGTGAAAGAAAAATTCAAAAAAAAATTGATTCTAAGGAAACTCGAAATGAGGGAACAACTTCGAGGTGTATTTTTATAAAATCAAAAATCGTCAAGCCTTCGAGAAACAGGAAGCAAAAGGTTAAATGAAGAAAGATTGCAAGATTATTTTGGAAAACTGTCGACGAAGTAAAGCCCGTTGGGAGAACCAATTACGAGTAAAGTACGCTTCGTCCTCGGCGAAAGAGCTGTTTATAGTAAGTGCAGGACCATGTCGGGGGATACGCCTAAGCCGATGCCACAGTCTGCTTGTTACGCGTACGTCGCCACACTCGCAGGCAGAATACACGCAGTTTTCCCACGGAAATTTCCGGCAATTTGCGAAACGTTCCGACGCGCGTCTCCGCGCCGTGCCAAGGTCGCGCCGCACAGCGCGCCGTAACACTTTCTCGCCGCTTCTCTCCAAGTTCCTTCTAACAGGCCGTCCAAGTCGGCTGCACGACGTACGAACAGGTTGAAACTTTACATCCACAGAATTATACGGAGATTTTACACGGAAACTTTTGACAAAAAGAATTTCGCAAAAGTTGTTTCATCCGCTGAGATTTCCTTGAAAGTCAGGAGATGGATTTGTTGAAATTGATTTACTGTTTATTGAAATGGTTTCACTTGGCAAAAGCATTGTGGCACTAATTACTATTAAATAGAGCTGTAAACTGTCATTCATTTATTCATATTCATCCGTTAAACATTCTCTTATTAACGAGAGAGAGAAATGTTTAATCAGTAGAAAAAACTTCCGCTAATAAGAAAATTGATTATAATTAATTATGAATTCTAAAACGGACCAGCATCCCTTACCAATAATCGTCAAAATAAGTTTCAAATTCAAATTGTCGAGACATATAATTTTTTTCTAACAGAATCTCCAAACGAAATCTTTCTGTTGAAGACCGTGAATATCGATACACGTTGGAAGAGCAAAGGATCTGGCGATTAAATCGGAAGAACGCTGAGAGTCGTGCACAGAGCAGAGGTAAGCGACGTTCTCGGTGACTTCGACGCATGGATAAGAGAGTAACGTGTTCATTACCAGGCGGCGCGGCGCGCGATTCGAACGCAACAGGAAGTCGATTCTCGCAGCGTGTGATTGACACGCTTTTATGATCCCTAATGGACCGATGGATCGACGCATTGCAACGGTGCATCCGTCGCTTGTAAATAATTTTAAATTGAAGCATCGCGGTTTGCATTCCATGCTGCGTGATCCATCGCTGTGAATTAAAATCGACTCAAGAATTAACGCGATTTTTGTGTCTCGCGCGTGCACGAGGAATTTTTCGCGAATTTCGACGTGCTCGACGAAAGAAGTTTAAAGATAGGAACGATTGAGAGATGAAAGTAGATCGGAAATGAATTGTTGGACAAATTTGAAAAATGATTGTCTGGTAAATTATATTCTGAAACTTGAATAATTAAGTGCAGAAGGTTCTATGGTTTGGTAGGGTACGATTACTATTTTAAAAATTACAGATTTAAATTGATTAAGTTTCTGATTCAAATATATATGTATATGTGTGACAGACGAAGAAAACTTTTTACCGAAAGCAACAAGTGTCTCGAAGTAAATAATTATTTAAACAGTCCTACGTGTTTAACGTCAATGAAGACGTTTCAACGTTTCAAGAAAATACATTTCTATCGGTAATATATATATATATATATATATATATATATATATATATATATATATATATATAATGTGCAATTTCTAATTCAAAAGTATATATTCCACATTTTGTATTTAAAATTTTTTATCATAAAAGATCGAGTAATATTTTTTACCTTGGAAGTTCTTTAAGATTCTAAAGATTATTTTCGGATTGTACCGATCATTTTTCGAATAATGTGCAGAATTTAATAAGATTCGCGAGCAAGATCGTCGAGAAAGGTGATTCCTTTTGCCAAAAGCGTGCACAAACAAGTGGCACATCATGGAAGCTGTTTAGCGGCACGAGAACACGTCTCTCATTACCGTAACAGCGCATTAAGTCATCCTCGCTTTCATAACGTCTGCCCGAGTGATTTACGAGATTCAATTGGCCGTGGTGCTCGCTTAGGCGGCCGCGTGAGCGCGCAAATAAAATCGACGTCTAAAAACGAATATTTACGTTCCTTCGTTTCATACAGTGGCGAGCATAAACTACATAAACTAACACACAATGTCCATTCAGTTCCGTATAGCTCACTCGCAAAAACGCTTGCCAATAGATTTAAATTACAAAAGCGACGATCACTGAACTGCGTATTTTCATACTTCGCGTGTTTGAATCGCCCGATGGAACACACTACGCGAGATATACGCTATATGATGGAATACTCGATATCATTTCGTTGATTCGAAATCATCTCGTGATTTTCAAATCTAAATCTTGTCTGTGAATGTCACAGAAGACGTTTACACTTTGTATCATATATCATTTTCCGCGATTTTACACCTTCGAATTTATGTTAAACGCGCAAATGCACAAAAGTTCGCCTATTTATCTGAATTTTCGTGCATGATATTCTGACGAGGGAACAGATGAAATACGTATAAAGATAACGAGAATATCTCTCCTCCCCCCCCCTTCCCGTTCAATGAGCCGTGCTAATTAAATCCGCGAGAAATTGGCGGGCAGATTTGTAAGCGATCCATAGTCACGTAGATCGTTGCGTGATATCGGTGTCCCGTGATTAGCCGTAATTTTATTACTCAATTACTAATGTCAGCTTCGACGGTACAGTCGTTGATCTAAAGACGATCTAACGATTTCCAGATAAGAACGTGTTACACTCGCGAAAGTAAGAAAGCTGGATTTTCACGGTTAACGCGGAAAGTGTCGTAAAGATGGCTGGCAATCAGTGACGAGATTGGATAATGACTGTACTTACGGTATTTCTTGCTCGTACAATGCTCGATAAAACAGTCACAATCGAGAAAAAAGAAAAATTCTTAAATCGCCCTCTCTTTCAAAATCTTGTTAACTGTATTGTTTAAGTTTCGATCGTACTTGTTGGATCACTTTCAATCAAATCCTGCCTTATTTCAAAATTTTACTTTTTAATGTTTTCTCAACAATTTGAAACTGTCTATGACCAAACCCTGTTCCCTTGTCTTGAAATATTATTCTCACTCGCTAAGTTTTAATACAAATCGCTTGTGACCTCAAAATTCTGCGAATTTAAAATTTCAAGGATAGTATAAAATTCACGAAGGAAACACGAATCCTCGAAACGCTGTAATTGGCCCCGATACGTCGATAATTGACCTCAGCTCGCATCGAGGGCCCCGAAAATAAATCATCGCGGCCAGCGTCCAATCGGGCGAATCGTCGCCTCGTTCCTCTGCTTTATTTATCGTTCCGACGTCGCTTTCTCCCCCGCGAACGAGTCGCGAGCACCATCGAGCTCGTCGAAAGAAATCGGCGCGGTTTATTTACGAAGCGAGCCGTGGCCAATAATTCAATAACGCGACGCTGGCCAATAATTATTCCACTTGTCCGGCGCAATCGAGCCTGATTGGAGTTAACTGCTCGCGTGGTGTGTGCGTGAGCCGGTGCCTTGCACGTTGAACTCCACCTGTAAGCGTGTACAAGAAAGTGTGTACAATCTGGGTGCCGAGTTGCCCGATTGATACAGATGACTACATCCGATGCGCGGAAGGAGGCGCCCGGAGAACGGGTTCGCGCATCCCCGAACAGAAAAACGAGCCCTCCGCGACGTTGATGCTGCTCATACGGCTGTCACGCTGCCTGGAACGTTTTCACGTTCGCGAAACGCCAGGCACAGTCACGGTATGTGTCGAAGGCTGTGCCACAGCAGTGTCGCGATATCGTGAAACGTGATAGCGAACGTGGGGGGAATTGATTTTGTAAGGGGATAGATGAATGGTTTATGAAGTAGCCTGACAGTGGAGTTCGAGGAGTTCATTTCGTTGGGAACGATCGATGCGACGTTGTTGGCGATTGTGAAACGTTGTAGTGCTGTATTTTCCGACGTGTTTTCCTGGTTCTTCGAATTATCTCACTTCCATCCGTTTGGTATTTCGAGTCATTGTTGTTAGTCGAACGATGCAGGTGAGATTGTGCGAAGAGTGTGATATTGAAATGTTTGATAGGCGAGAGTAGGAGCTTATTTTTCTTTTTAATAAAGTATCAAAATATAAGAAAATGTAGAATTAATAATTTTATTAATTTTAAATTAATAATTTTATTAATTTTAAATTAATAATTTTATTAATTTTAAATTAGATTTAAGTTTGGACATGATTTTTTCCATTGTGTTTCAAAAATGATTTCTTTCAAATGTTGAAAAACATATATAATAATGAAATTACTCATTTATTTTGGTAGGAAGCGATTTTTGGCCCACTCTATAGTTTCTATGAGTAGGATTTATTCTATTTATTGTATTTATATGTTGTTGCGTTATGAAGTTTGATTAACGATCGATAGACAGTGAATTTTTGTTTACTTTATTGGAGAAGCAAAAATACAGAACACGTGTACAATGTTATAATACATTTTATCTAGTTAGATTTGTTTAGTTATCTGAAATCATAAACGTAATTTAGATAGATATATATATATCATATTTTATTTTCAAATTATTGAGTTGCTAGCATGGAGTGGAAATGTGTTGACAAGTAGTTTTCCAGTTATTTTCTCGTTTATCGACCGAGACTATTTTCTCAATATTTAACATGGTCGGATATTTCACTGATAAATTATCTTTCCATAAATTGCTTTTGCATTTATTGCTCCTCCAAGAATTTAGAATAAGACGAGACACCATTCCTCTTCTGAAACTTCAAAACAATCTCATTTCCTCTCTCTCGACTATTCTAGAACATATGACTGCAATTTATATTTAATATTTAACATTAACGCCAATGAAATTTGTCGCGTAAGAGCATAGTTAATAAATTGATCTCGACCGGCGTGGTACCGAAGCAATTCTCCACGGGGCGAAAGAGCATTTATTAAAATTTCGAAAGTTACAAGCTCCTTTATCAAACATCGTCGCGCCATTAAGCCTTCGTAATTCCTCTGATAACGCTCGAATGGCAATTTATAAATCATAATTATTATAGCCACCTCGCCGCGGCTCTATTTATCAGTCGGTCACGTTTGCATCGCGTTAATGCATCGTCAGAAATGGCGGCCCACTTGCTTATCGGCTCACCCGATACTTACCAAGCCTCTGGTGAACGATTTCCACAGCCGTGGAGGCTGGAAACGCGACAGGTGGCTTATATAAAGGCGGGGATTTTTTTCACGAGACGACGCTTTTCGTTGCGCTGGTCTAGCGTCGCGCACATTATATAGATCACGAATCTTTATTGCACCGGTTTCGTAGTGTCGGCCGAGAACCTTTTTCATTTCCTTTTTCTTTTTTTTTTTTCCTTCCGCGGCGGAAACTCGTTTTACCCTGAAAACAGTGAGCCGGTCTTGGCACCGGCCACCTGCGCAGTATGTAAATGCGCGGCAGCTAATTTCTAATTCGCGACCGTATGGATCGCGAGCGTACAGCCGTCCCGACTCTATCGTGCTCGTGGCTTGCCCGATAAAACTGTGGTGTACACGTTGCAAAGTGCAACAACGTTTCCGCGCCTTCTCACGTTGTTGTTTGCGGTTTGTCAATTTATGTTGGAGGATTGTCGATCGTTTTCTGGGGAGAGTTGTGCGAGCGGAGAATAATTTGGAGAAAGAAAGGGAACGGGTGTCAATGTTTAAGAGTTTATTTATTAGTTCGATTTATTATCATTCGAATACTTAATCGCCGGAATGCCGATATTATTTTACATCATACGGATTGAATCGTTGAGTAACTACGTACAAAATTTCCATTGTTCTTCCGTGACGCATCGTACACAACATTTATTCGTCGGCTCACCGCCATAACTTTGTACGAATTGAAAGGGAATTTTGGAATTGTGAGCTATCAACGTTTCAGGATTTATTAATTATGTAAGATCGAAGATTGCAAGTTACGTCAGGATATTTAATCGTTGGAAAATCGATGTTACATAGACGATTCAATAAACTTTATCGTTGACACTCCATTTGCACAATATTTATTCGTCAGCTCATTGCTTCGAATCTTGATCGTTGGATTGAAAATTATCTGCACGCGATAATCGTCGCAAACGTTTGTCAGCCATTTGTCGGGAAGAGAAGGAAGGTGTCGAGAGCGATCCCTTTTAAAGAACAACAGTTATCGATATAAAATGACGTCTGTTGCGATGGTAGATGAAGTCCTAGGCCGGCCAGATCGGAGGCGAGAGCAATAACCACGCGGTGATCCGAAATGACCAGCGGGGTACCATTAAAACCTCATGATTCGTCCATCAAGCGGCATTTATTTCGCTCTCGGAGCGGTAAGAACAGTAATTCCGAATGAAAACGCGTGTTGAGAAGAAAAAGCAGTCTGGTCAAACAGCTAGAGATAGAGGAATGCATAAGAAACGGCGAGGCTGGCCGAACGTCTAATTAGGTGCGAGCAAAACGAGCGGAACGTTAGAGCACAGTGTTTCGGTGCTATAGAACGAGGTTGAACTGCCTATTTTCGGATTGGAAAGGATCTGGTCTCGAAATTTTGTGAAACTGGGACTCGGAGGGGGAAAGGGTGAGGTTTGAAAGAAATTGTGAGAGGAGGGGAATATTGACAGATAGATAGCGAGACTTGCCGAAAGTTTCTAGTTATAGGAATGTAAAGGATACTGTATTGAGATTGAAACGAGGAAGAAGAAAATTTCGCGAGGAAGAAACAAAATTTACAGAGTACAATGTCGTGAAAATATTGGCAATTATTTGATTAGATCGAAAGGGAGTTTCACTTTCAGAGGCATTGAGAGTAGAAGAATGACATACGTGTGATATGTAGAAGAATAGGCGAGGTTTTCAAAACAACGACCTTGAAACAATCGACGGTTCTGTAATTGTGATATCTACGAAACGTACGTCTACGAATGAGGTACCAACGATAAAAAGAAATCGATCGATTAAGTAAATGAAAAATGCAAAAACCCTAACACTGACAAGCATGTAAACTCCATCCAAAAAAAAGTGGAAGAAACAAAGATCATACTACGATTCCTACGTAAGACGAGCCCTAACACTGACAGGCATGTAAACTCCATCCAAAAAAAAGTGGAAGAAACAAAGATCATACTACGATTCCTACGTAAGACGAGCCCTAACACTGACAGGCATGTAAACTGCATCCAAAAAAAAGTGAAAGAAACAAAGATCATACTACTATTGCTACGTAAGACGAGCCCTAACACTGACAGGCATGTAAACTGCATCCAAAAAAAAGTGAAACAAACAAAGATTATACTACGATTCCTACGTAAAACGAGCCCTAACACTGACAGGCATGTAAACTCCATCCAAAAAAAAGTGAAACAAACAAAGATTATACTACGATTCCTACGTAAAACGAGCCCTAACACTGACAGGCATGTAAACTGCATCCAAAAAAAAGTGAAAGAAACAAAGATCATACTACTATTGCTACGTAAGACGAGCCCTAACACTGACAGGCATGTAAACTCCATCCAAAAAAAAGTGAAACAAACAAAGATTATACTACGATTCCTACGTAAAACGAGCCCTATCACTGACAGGCATGTAAACTACATCCAAAAAAAAGTGAAACAAACAAAGATTATACTACGATTTCTACGTAAAACGAGCCCTATCACTGACAGGCATGTAAACTACATCCAAAAAAAAGTGAAACAAACAAAGATTATACTACGATTTCTACGTAAAACGAGCCCTAACACTGACAGGCATGTAAACTGCATCCAAAAAAAAGTGAAAGAAACAAAGATCATACTACGATTCCAAAGAAAGTAGAAAAAATAAAGATCATAATACCTACATAAAAAAAGAAATAACCAAAAAATAAAAGAACGAATGCAAACACTTTAATCTCTCAGTCTACGTAAACGGTAAAACTGTTACAGAGACCGATGCTTTAGATTTTCTGATATCAGCGAATTGTCGTTGACAGGTAGAGGTTAACGAGAGGCAGGAAGGGGGGTAATTTAAAGGTAGTCCAGCGTCATGGAGCGGCAATAAAACCGATTGTTGCCCGTAGTAAATCCATCCAGACGCGGCGACGTGTTAGCCCCGCGTCTTAGATACCGCGCCGCGGCGAAGTAGCTGGGTACGAGTACGCGCGGTCAGATAGGCTTAGGCCAGCCAGCACGGGCGCATAGTTGAGGAGGTTTGCAAGTAGAATAGATATGTATAGGTGGGACGCGATCGGGGCCAGGTGTGGCTCGGCCTGATGCTGGAAGCCGGCAGGGCTCGAGAGATAAAGCGGAGCGTTTGTTGTTGGCTCTGTTCGATCTTGCCGAGGTATTTACTTTCTTCTTGGTGGATTTTCTTTCTTTCCCTCCCTCCCTCCCCCTCCTTTCCCAACGGAGGCAACAGGCCGGTACTCGTGCAACAGAGGATGATCTGTTGGATGCACGATATCCAGCCCCCGATGTGTTACGTAGAATTCTTAGCTTAGATAATGGTGATTTCGTGGAGTTAACGACCTGTTGCTTCCATAAATAGAGCAACATACACTGCACTTGCACTCTGCGTACCAGCATCTGGCACGAGCGTTATGACTCGTAAATATCGTTTATCGTTGTACAACTTTAATGGAGCATTTACACCTTGCAATTAGACGAACAGCTACGAGTTAAACGCAAGTGGAAAATTATCGTTTCTTTTCTTTTCTTTTTTTTTTTTTTTTTTTGTGTAAACAAATAGCATCCGCGAGTGTTAAAAGAATGATTACGATCGGTGGAGTATGTTTATCGGTGATTCGTTCTATCGAGAGCAGTGGGCAAGAAGTTGCAAGTCGGACGAATCGAATGGGGAAACATTTATTGTTTCTGTGAAACAGGTTGACGTTTCGACTCACGCCAGAGGCTACCGGTTAATATCTGCTTGCGAGCACAAAGTAAAAAATGTTGCAAGAAACCATAGGTGAATCACAGGTCAAATTTAATACGTAGTTTGCATCTTCTACTTGGTAACAATATGGGAGGCCTTTTAACCTTGTAATTTTAAAGAGTTCGCGTTTAAATCTTGATCGAAAGTCGAAGATCCATGACAAAATACAAGGATACCATCGATCCCTCGACCATTCCAAAGACGACCAAAAATTGAAAATTCTGAAACTCAAAGATTCTGTCATCATTAACCACTCTATTTTGAAGAAGATCACGAGATCTCAAAATTTTCCTACGCTCTACTCTATATTTTATAAAGTATAGCTAAAAAAATCTCTAATTCTCCACATAGACGAAACGTCACATTTTACACAGACATGTCGCCACTCGATATTCCAAATAAGTCGATACTCCTAACAAATTAACAAATTAACAAGTTAACAAAATGGAAAAGCAGAATGCTGTTTCAGTTTCGCCTGCAGCTGGTTTAAATTTCCTTAAAAAAAAAAAAAAAAAATTGTAAAAATCTGCGAATAATTAGGATTGAAAAGTCGAGATGCACGAGCGCGCGCGCGCGCGCGTGTGTGTGTGCGTGTACTAGCTGCGACTATAAATAGATCCGAGCTGCCTGTGGACGTTCTCGGTCGAGCAGAGAGTCTCTCGGAGGCTGGGCGACGGTGTGGCGTGCCACATGCGGCGAGTACACGCGGTTAACTGTATAACCGCGCGACGCCGCGCGAGTCGGCGCAATTAACCAGCGGACAACTGGCCGGTCGAGCGGCTAATAAACGAAATAAGAGAAGCACGAGCCGCGAGGCGAAGGAGATGCACCCGCGCCGCATCCTTGACATGACCGCGGATCGGATCGACCACCACCTAGACTGCATTCCTGCCTGCGTCGTGACAACCGGCCGACATTCCCCGCGAGATCTGACCCCGTCTGACGATCCTCCGCTCGCGATTATGTCACCGCACGTGCCTGAAACTTTTTGGGAAAGTCGCTGTGACTTTGGAGAATTCTTTCTCTTTTCTTTCGAAGTTTGAAGTTGGTTGTCAGATGGAATTTTCAATGGAAATTTAGAAGTATTTGGAAAACTCGGGGAACGTGATGCGGAGAAATGTTTGTTTGGAGGGACAAACTTGTACGGATAGTGAATTTGAAAAGTGAAATATTTGGCAGAGGCAATTCATTTCTCTCTGTGAAGACTTGTAATTTGAAAACTGCTTGAAATTTGAAGAAGATGTCCGACGATGAGCAGGAAGTAACGACGAGTGGATCAGTAATAGAATTGTACAATATTCCGGTTAACTTCGCACCGTGACGCTTTGACGCATGCCTCGACGAGAGTTTTAAAAGAAAAGGTAATGCTAATTGTTGTCATTAAATCCACGATCGCAACCAACGCAAGAAACAAGAGAAGAAACACATTTGTAATTTCAAGTAGACACGGTTAAGACTGACGATGATTAATGTCGACGTGCAGGATCCGCACGGCAAGTAATAACACAATAATAAACGTAAAGACCGGAGGTTAAAAAAAGAAAAAAACAAAAACCGATATGAAATTTATAGAACCTAGAGAAAGAACAAGATACTTTAACCATCTGTTCTTCTCGGCTCAAAAATTCGAAGTATCCCACTCACGTCTCACTTTCGAATCGTCTGCAAACTCGATAACCATCACCCCTGAACAGAAGAAAAGGAATCCTCGACATCCCCTGAGTAACCATAAACTTAAAGAGCAATTTCATCGCCTTGAACCCTATTTAATACAGCAATCTCGGGATTCTGAACGCTCCACGTTTCTCACTGAAGAGAAGATGGCAAAATCTGCGGAAGGAATGGCGGTCGTTGTTCCTTCCTCAGCCGCATACCAGGAATACCGCTAATATCACTCTGCGGCCAATGAATGAGCGTACGAGAGGATGGGGCTGATGGACGTCAGATTAGATCTGGACGAAGTTTTCGAGACGGTTTTACTGGCGGGGCCGCATTCCGGTTCGCGTGCATGACACGTAATAGGTGCGTAATACCACGGTTCGCTATTCCGTGTAATTTCTCCGCGAGCGTGGCAGGGTGGAGGATTTTCAGGAAGAAGCGATCTCTTTCGCGTGAAAACCTCGAGCCTGACGGCGATCGTTAGACGCGGACGGGACGCGCGTAAATTTTCCAATAACGAGCCGCGTCGCCGCGATGAAACGGCGCATTAAAGTTTCTGGGCCCGCCTCGCCCGGTATCGCCGGTGTCCATCAAAAAAAATCCCCGCGTGATTAGCCTCGAACATTGACTGCCCTGTGCCGATCCCTCGTGCACCGTGTTACCCGAACGATTTCTTTTCCTTTTCTCCGCTCTTTTACGAAAATTTACGTACATATCGCCTCGCGAATGTAGCGAGGCTTCGCTATTTTTAATCTTCTCCCTTTTTTCTTTTTTCTTTGCAAAGTTTTATTGAACAAGAAGGCAGGAGGATTTAGAAAATACTGAAACACGGGTATTATCGGGAATGGTCGGACGAGGCTGGTACATTTCAGCGGGAGGGAAAGATTCGAGCGGAGGAAACTCGTTCACAGAGCAAGCTGATACGTGTCGAGTCTCTTGTCGGGCAGGCTTCTGTTTGAAATTAGCAGATACGGAGATGAGAAACGGCCGTGTTTTGCATTTTCTCTGGCGTGGAGTCTTTCGTTAGGTGTAAACGCGCTCAAAAGTACGCGAACTCGTTATCTTTAATCGAGTCTACGATATGTAATGTATGTTGTTATTATTATTAAACGATGTATCTTACTCTGTCTCTCTGTTCTATACGGATAATACACGCAGCGCGCGGGTAATTTATGAATATTTTACGTATGTTGCACGGAACATTTCGAAATTTCTGAAACTATTATTATTGTTTGGAATTAATCTGACGGTATACATACGTGTATAAAAGTTACAAGACATTTAATTTAATAGAAACTTAGTACATAGCACGAACAGTCGTAACACATAATAATCCCGATAAATGAAAAAATATTAACATAATGGATTGTTAAATACACATATTTGGATCACGGTCACATTAATTAAATCTCACTATCGACAAAATTTCGAAATTTTACACGTGCAAGATATATTCGTGAAAAATTTTCACAAGTATTCGAACACTTTTACGAGCAACTGTACGCACGAAGGGAACAACAGGAGGATAAAAATCATTGTAAAATCTAATTAGACGATCGGGTCGCGGCAAGGTAAACAAGGCGCGACCCTCGATCGATCGATTACGAGCGTTTGTTTGACGGATTGCGCGGTGTCGCGGGCTCGCAAAAAGAGGAATTGTATAGTTCGATGCGAAATGACAGTAGAAAATTACTCGGATGTCCAGCTGAGATAATGGTCTTCGAGTCAGGCGAACGTTTTGCCGTGCGATTGGTTAAAGTTTCCAGCGACTTGCCGCGCGCCACCGTGCTGACGGGCATTATTTATCACGAGCGCTCGAACGCACTCGCCGAGCGAGACAAACGAAACAATCGGGATAATCCGAAATTCCGCGTCGATTTTTCACTTAGCGGGCGAGGAAAATTCCTAAAAACTTGCACTGCGTGCTTTGTTCTTTTTTTTTTTTTTCAATTTTCACGGTCTCTTCTCGACTCAAAATTCCTCTCTTTGAGAAGTAGCTTCAACGTTTTTGTCTCTCTCGAGCGTGATGTTCAGTCGCTCGAAACTTAAAATTCAAAGGAAAGAAGAAAAATAGGGAACTACGAAAAGATGGATTTGAAATTTATGTCTCAACTTTCATCAACGATCTCTTCGATTTCTTTTTATAGAATAAAAAAACTTGAATTTTCTAAGTTTCTCTACGAATGAAAAGTCCTCGTCAGAGTTTCTCCCGTTTTAACAATCCACTCGAAGCTTTCTGGCTTTTGCGACGAGAATACACACAGACAAAAGTTAAAGATTTACGTTTCATTTCTTCGATTCCACTGGCGATTCGTCGTTTTTCTCTTTCGTCCCCTCGCAACTTCCTATTTCCATAAGACGAGAGCAGAGAGAAATGTACGAGGCGAGAAGAAACGGAAAGTAACGCGGAACTAGGTGCGTGAGGAGTAGGCATCGATTGGAAAGTCGAGATTATGGAGCACAGGAATGATGGACAGCGAGACGAATATCATTGACGTGTGGGAAAAAATCCCAACGGCGGAATCGCTACGGTGTCGGTGACGAAAGAGCTGTGCAACGAGCGATGACGATCGGCACGATCGGCGAAGCCTATTAATCGTTGAGATGCAGCAGCGATCGATAAGACCATAAGAAGAGAGAAACTGAATCGAATGGGATTAATAAAGGATCGTGAATGATCAGCAAATTCAATTGGCTCGTAACATCCTCTAGCATTGTACGCACTTACTTGCAACGTGACATTGTACGTAAAGTTAAAAACGTTGATTAATATAGTAAATTAGTTATAGCTTGTAGCGACTATAGTACGATAAGAGAAATTGCAACAATTTTTTGTGAAACAGTTGCGTGCAGAAGGAAAGCTAAGGAAATGGAGAAAAATTGCAGTGACTGTACGAGTAAAGTGAAACAACTGGAACAACAGAGTCGCTCTTGAATAATGTGGCGAAAAATTGCAGCAACTCTGAAATGATACGTCAGGCTGTGCACAAAGTCGAGCTGAACAACGAGATGAAAAAGTCGCGACAGTGAATTTTTGAAATGAAGTGACGAAGTCATTTTCAACAATAATACAGTGAAAAATTGTACAGTGACTTGATGCAAAGTAATAATATTACAGTCACTTTTTTTTGTAAAGAATTTTTGTAGCGACACTTTTACAATTTGATATTTCAGTTACTTATAAAGTCGACTGAAAGACTTTTGATGAATGCGTAAAATGAAACATTGAGAAGATACTTTAGTAACAGACTGATGTTTAGGTTCTCTAAAATGACAGAAATTTGACAATATCACACACGGATAACAAATTACCTATATTCTTTAAAAACCAATCAACGTGCTACTAATAAAAATTCCTGAAATTTCAGAGAATCAACTGGCTCGATTCATTACGCTTAAATTTTCTAAAAATAAAATAATACGAATATCACGTACGTGCGAACAACAGATCGTTCTTTAACACAACCCAGTCACAACAGTCTTTAAGAAAAGAAACGGAAGAAGGACCTATTAATAATACCTATTAATACCTCCGAAAAGATACTTCCAACGTTCATTACAACAAAAGAGCACGATGCATCGATCATCCCCATCGCAGACTAATCATTTTAATCGCCGGCCGTAATGTCTGTTATCAATTCAAACGGAAGCCAGGGAATAGGAACCCTCCGGAGCCCTATTCTCTGTCAACCCTTGTTCCCTTAACTGCGAACGATCGCCGTCTTTAACGATCGCCACCTGACGCCGCAACTGCCTCGCTCGGAGATCGGCAGTTGTCTTGGAGAGCCTCGGTAAGGGTGGAAAAAGGGCAGATGCCCCTTTCGGGTGGCTCGCGATTAGAAACGAATTTCACCGGAATATTGAGAGCCAGTTGAAGGGAATGAACGCCATGTCGTTATTCGAAATTTTCATTTTCCACTTGGGGCACTAGGAAAATTCCTTTGTCAAACGTTCTTCCAATTTGTCGAATAATCTCGATTTCTCTCTTGGAAGGTAAAGAAAATTCCAAAAAGAATCTTCTGTCAAGATTTGTCAAATAAATGATCATTGAAAATGCGTCAGGATAGAGAAAATTCTATGATAATTGGAGGACTAGCAGTTGTCTCGAAAACCATAAATTCTGACTAAAAAAAAAAAAAAAAGAAAAAGAAGGGAGGGAATTAGAAACGAATTTCACCGGAATATTGAGAGCCAGTTGAAGGGAATGAGCGCCATGTCGTTATTCGTCGAAATTTTCATTTCCCACTTGGGGCGCTAGGAAAATTCCTTTGTCAAACGTTCTTCCAATTTGTCGAATAATCTCGATTTCTCTCTTGGAAGGTAAAGAAAATTCCAAAAAGAATCTTCTGTCAAGATTTATCAAATAAATGATCATTGAAAATGCGTCAGGATAGAGAAAATTCTATGATAATTGGAGGACTAGCAGTTGTCTCGAAAACTATAAATTCTAACTAAAAAAAAAAAAAAGAAAAAGAAGGGAGGGAGTTAGAAACGAATTTCACCGGAATATTGAGAGCCAGTTGAAGGGAATGAACGCCATGTCGTTATTCGTCGAAATTTTCATTTTCCACTTGGGGCACTAGGAAAATTCCTTTGTCAAACGTTCTTCCAATTTGTCGAATAATCTCGATTTCTCTCTTGGAAGGTAAAGAAAATTCCAAAAAGAATCTTCTGTCAAGATTTATCAAATAAATGATCATTGAAAATGCGTCAGGATAGAGAAAATTCTATGATAATTGGAGGACTAGCAGTTGTCTCGAAAACCATAAATTCTAACTAAAAAAAAAAAAAAAGAAAAAGAAGGGAGGGAGTTAGAAACGAATTTCACCGGAATATTGAGAGCCAGTTGAAGGGAATGAACGCCATGTCGTTATTCGTCGAAATTTTCATTTCCCACTTGGGGCGCTAGGAAAATTCCTTTGTCAAACGTTCTTCCAATTTGTCGAATAATCTCGATTTCTCTCTTGGAAGGTAAAGAAAATTCCAAAAAGAATCTTCTGTCAAGATTTATCAAATAAATGATCATTGAAAATGCGTCAGGATAGAGAAAATTCTATGATAATTGGAGGACTAGCAGTTATCTCCAAAACCATAAGTTCTGACTAAAAAAAAAAGAAAGGTGGCAATTAGAAACGAATTTCATTGGAATAGTGAGCGCCATGTCGTTATTCGTCGAAATTTTCATTTTTCACTTGGGGCACTAGGAAAATTCCTTTGTCAAACGTTCTTCCAATTTGTCGAATAATCTCGATTTCTCTGTTGGAAGGTAAAGAAAATTCCAAAAAGAATCTTCTGTCAAGATTTGTCAAATAAATGATCATTGGAAATGCGTCAAATTTCATGCGTCAAAACGGAGAAAATTCTACGATAATTAGAGGACTAACAGGTTGTCTCAAAAACCATAAGTTCTAACTAAAAAAAAAAAAAAAAAAAAAAAGAAAAAAAGGGTGGCAATTAGAAACAAATTTCACCGGAATCGCCGCGATCGTTATCTATCTCTGTGGCGAATTTTCGATGACGGGGCGAGATACAATCGACCAGAGAGGATGCAGGAAATCGAGGATGTTACCGAGGAGACGATCGGTAAGAGTTTCTTGCGAATACGTGCCCTGCGCCTAGTTACATGAATATTCATTTGATAAATCGACGATTGGAGAGGATCGTTAGAGGCCAGTGTGTATACCGCACACTCGGTAAATTGAATCCGGTATGGCTGTCGTCGGGCGAAGCCGACGTGCGCGCAGTCTGATTAATTCTGTTTCGTGTAATTTCATCGGAGAACTATTCTCTAGCAGTGGTGAAAGAGTAAACCGGCGCCGGAGGCCGTCGCGCGATGAAAATTCCGTTTTGGAAAGTTGAACGGCTTCGCGATTTGTTTCCAAGGTGAAAATTAATATCGAGACGATAATAAGTTCCCGGCGGGGTTTTGCACTTTGAAACTGTGTTTGTAATTGCGCCTGATAGAAACTGATGGAACGATGATTTCGTGTCCATGTTTACGACCGTTGCCATTTTTTTTTTTTTTATTTTTCGTCACATTGTATATTTTCATTTCATATAGATATAATAGAGACTTGCGTATTAAAGAGAGAAATTGTTTTATTTCTAGTTCCCTCTAATAACATCAGCAATTTGAACGCTGAATTTATCGTTGATTGTTCAACTTTGGCAAGAAAAGTTTAATTCGGAGACAAAACGTTCAACACATTGGAACCAGAAGCGCGTGTTCATCACTGACCGCTCCATCCATTTTATTCAACAGTGTTTTTGTTCAATAGTTTGGTTGTCAGTAATAGGTCAGTAATTTCAGTGACAGAATTGTTTTAAAAGTCGAAGACTTTTCGTCCCAAGAAAAGATCCAGGACATTGAAACAGAAGGGCGTGTGTTTTGCTAATTCAGGAACAGGATCGTCTATGACTCTTGAAACTCGAAGTTTGTGCCCAAAAAAAACGTTGTCTTGATACTTATTTGCCGCGCTGAATATCGCACTGTCGAGATAACAGTGAAACGAGAGGAGAAGCTCGCGTGATTCCGTCTGAAAATTTATAAATCCATTCGGGAACTCGTCGAGATTAAGAAAAACGTTTTAGCGAGGCTTTTCTTTCTTTCTTTTTTTTTGTTTCTTCGCTCTTGTGATACAAGCTGCAGCTTCTGTTGACAACTGCACGTCGAATGAAAATGAATTCAATTTCACGTTGCAGTTCGAAACTCCATCGGTTCTGTTTCTGACTTGATACTCTTATCTTCGTGGTTGAATTTCATACTCGAGCATTAATTAATTTTAGTTAATCTCGGCTGAAGTTCTCAATCACGTCGATGATCGTTTGAATTTAGGTTTCAAGGTGTCCGTTTCTCGAAGATCTCGTCACCGCCGCTTGTCGAAGCTCGTCAGTCATTAACCGCGTCGACAGATCTATCATTATTACGTAGGCGAACAGTCTATAATCGTCGAATGTAAACATAGAGTGTGCCGGCCTGTGTGTGCCCGTTTATGCGTGTGAATTGCGTGCATGCAGCTATCGTTACCCCATTCCGCGTATTCTTATGCAGGCAGATATATTGCATTCCTGCCTTTAATACTCTCTGAAATTTCTACGTTAAACTGTCCTCTAAACTCTGGAATAATTTATTTACTTCGATTGCTATTACATTGCAAGTGGCTGTAAAACATTTAGAAAAAATTCCAAATCTAATCTTGTTGTTAGATTGAAAATTGTCAGATCGTTCGAATGCCAGATTGAATTGAACAGAATTGGAATCTTAATATTGAACTAACAATCATCTGCTATCAAAATATGTACGGTTTAATTTTTGAACGTTTATTAAAGATACTTCTAATCTCAAACTTATCAGAAAATTCAATCAAAGGAAAGAAATTCTATCCTTTAATTAATCTCCTTTAATTTCCACAAAAGAGGCTCTACTTTTCTAAAGAAACTTCGTCCTCCGTTCCCAATAATCTCTTAAACTTAACAAAATATTCCGTAATCTTCGTCTGAAGAAATTTCGCAGAAAGATCAGTCGATACGAAGAGAATTTGAGATGCTCGAACGCGCAAGCAACCAGCGTGCCCCAAAGCGGAAACATCTCTCACGGGGAGAGACAGACGATTGAGACAACTCACCCGAATTCGAATCGCTTCGTCGTCGTGGTCGTGTTCGCCGTCTGCCTGTATCCCTCGGTTACCTCCTGTCCGCGCGTCGAAGTCTCTGAGTATTCACTGAAACACCGCGGCAACACTTCACCGTTCGCGCCGCCCGTCGCACCGTACACAGTCGTCTGTCATACCCGCACAGATACCCTCGGCCACAGGGAACAGAATCTCCTCCTCTCGTCAACGATCTGCCAAGTTTCTCGTTAAATCGTTTTCGCGCTCGTGTTTTCGAATGAAACGAACACACCGTCGATCGAACGATTCAACTCTTCCTCTTCGTCTAATCAAAGTGCAACTTCATTCAGCGGAATATGACATTGCTCGCCCCTTTTTGCAAAATGTTCCTCGAGTTGTTCTCTTTCGACGATTCACGGATGATCAGTTGATTTCATCGAGATTTCATTCGACATTCGTTGGACACGGTGTCGGTCGGATAGGAACGTCGACGAGGAACGAGGCGCCGGTGACGAAGCTCGGCGAAACGCATCCAAACAGAGAGATGTTCAATCACCGTGGATCAGGTGTTCATTAAGAGTGACCGGCTCGTTGGTCACCGTTGCGCGAAACCTTCCGGATCGCTGGCCCCGGTGATCGCGTGGCTGGACGCGTGTGATGTCAGCAGACGGGGTGGGGGCGATTGGTGGTGGTTGGAAGAAGAGGAAGCATTCGGCGACGATCGCCAATCGTTGGGGATGGTGATAAAATCCACTGACAGATTCCTGTCGCGGCTCTTCGGCCGGCAAACGGCGCCAACAGCTGACACGGAGACAGACAACAGAGTGTCTCGGTAACTCTTCTCCGGGTAAACCAAATAACGTATCGTATCCTCGGACTCGAACTCGAAACTCGCGTTTCACAACAACAGTCCACAGATCGGCGTGCCCGAACGAGATTCACGAATCATGTTGAACCACGAACCTCAGCCTCTGCTCGACGAAGTTTCGAAAAAGCGTTTCCCCAGCGTTTCCCAACTCGTCCAGACTTGTGTCATCTGGATTTACTCGAGATTTAGTAAGAACGAGCCAGATGATAGCAAACGATCCGGAATGACGTGGTTATCCTGGGTGAAGCGCGAGGACGAGCAACAACCAGCGTGGTAGCAGAGAGGAGATCGGGTCGCCTGGTCCCGCGCTTACGTCCTACGTGTTCGTGTCTACGTTCGCCGTTCTACCTCGTGGAGCGTGCAGCAGGAGGCGTGCTGTCCCGGACTGGACTAGCCTGGGCCCCTGGAGTAGAGAGGGCCGGTCGCGCTTCACCTCCGCTTCACCGGCCTCCCTCCACTTGAACGTCGGCTCCGCTGCCTCTCTTCTCGCTCTCTTGCTCTCTTTCCCCCTGGCGACCGGCTGGCTTCGTTCGCCGTATGCCTCCGCGAGAACGGGGAACACATCGAGGCTTACCTGTCTCTCTGCCTTCCCTTCTACCGCCGACCTCGCCGCCGCCGATATCACTGGGCACCGACAGGGAAACAGCTCCACCGCGACGGGGGATAGTGTGGAACAAAGAGAGAGAGAGAGATAGGATAGTCGAGGGGGACATACACTGGTGGTGGAATGATAGTGAGAGAGAGAGAGAGAGAGAGAGAGAGCGAGTGAGAGGGAAGAGGTAATGATGAAAACGGGCCCCTCTCTTGTAACTTTCTTAAAGTCCTTTGGTGGACGCTCGTACCACAACGCCCCCACACGTTGCCGCGCGACGTGTCGAGAGCTATAGTTCTAGTCCCGAGAGCGGTTTCGACGCTTTGGAGCCAGGTTTCGCGATGCTGGCAAAGGTGAGGGTGACTGAAGGACAAACTGGAGGATTCTCCTGTTTTCCTGACCATTTAAAGTTAGTCCACCGACGCCAGATTGGAATATGATTAAAGGACAAAATGGAGGATTGTCCTTTTTTTTTTTCTTTGACAATACTCGATAGGTTGGGCTTGTTGATTCACTCTCGTAGTGGTTTTGGAATTGATCTGGTGATACTTAGATGAAATAGGATAATTGATCTCATGCTTATTTTAATCTTCTGTACATCTATCTTGAAATTGATTCATTCATTTGAGAGTATTAACGACAAGGATTAGTCGCAAGGATTCTCCTGTTTTCTGACGATTTAAAGTTAGTCCACCGACGCCAGATTGGAATATGATTAAAGGACAAAATGGAGGATTGACCTTTTTTTTTTTTCTTTGACAATACTCGATAGGTTGGGCTTGTTGATTCATTTGGAATTGATCTGGTGATACTGAGATGAAATAGGATAATTGATCTCATGTTTATTTTAATCTTCTGTACATCTGTCTTGAAATTGATTCGTTCAGTGAAAATCATTCATTTGAGAGTGTTAACGACAAGGATTGGTTGCAAGACTAGTATAGGTTTTGGAGAGTTGAATTGGGTTGTGACGATGCGTTGCAAGCATATATAGAAGTCGTTGAATTAAAAAAAATATTATATACATATGTACACGTTACAAGAGCATTCTGCGATGAGTAGATAGAATCGAATTTAAAGACCAATGATCGAATAAAATTAATGTAATAAAATATTAGAAAAATATAGAAAATATAGAAAATTGTACACTTTGAACGTAAAAATGACGGAAAATACGCGTGGAATGTTAAATCGAACCGAGGATAGAATTTAGAAGAAAGGACGCGAATATTTGACAGTTCCAAGTCCATATTGAAGACGCTCACGTCCGAAATTCGACGTGGATCCACTCAGATCGTGTTCACATCGTCACCGTTATGGGCGGAACCAAGCGGAACCACGCTCGATGCACAGAACAAAACTTCCCTCCCTTCTCGATTTAAATTGGACTTTGGCCAAAGTCGTTCGCTCCTCTCTTTCCAATACTATATTCCTGGCTAGTAAATCAACGCGCTCGGCCCATCGGGCCTAACGAAGCGCGTGGGCGTGTGAAACGGATCGAACGGAAGGCCATTGAATTTTTGTAGAAAATTTCCCCGACGGGCCAGAACATGACCAGTGGTAGTTCGATCGCGGGAACGATCATCCTACGATCCAAGTCTCGTTTCTTCGTCGTGCACGAGACGCGCGAATGAAACATCTTAATTTTAGGAACAGTCCGCGGGATTTGTTCGTCGTACGTTCTAATTAATTATCGCAAATTCAAATTCGTTTCCTTCGTGTCGCCAACGTCAATTTTTTGTGATCCGTGTAATTTTTGTACCTCAATCTTGCTCTCGTTTTAACGAAGAAGAGGAAGAGAAATTTTTAAAAATACCTCGAAACATTAAATCGAAAGAAGAAATTGTTTCTTTTGTATTTTCTTGTGTAAAATTATCGAGATAATTTTTATAATCTTTGTTTCAACTTGACAACTATATTTTATCGTAGCACTTTGTCAGCTAATGAATATTAAAACACGATATATATATATATATATATATATATATATATCGTGTTTTAATATTATATAAATATATATATATATATTTTAATTTCGAACTTTTAACTAAATTATATATATTATGCATACAATCCATGTTTGACTGGTAATTATAATTCGTGTTGCAATTAGACTGTGACGCGATATTATAAAGAGAGGTTAATTTTCAAAAAGAAAACACTTGTTTAATGGAATCAAATTATATAAAGAAAGGGTATAATTAAATCTTCTTTAATAAAGACAGGAGACCAAGCCACGAAGAAACTCGAACGCCAAGGAAAAGAAAGCTTTCAATACCACGCTCCTGAATCACGGTAAAAGATGTGAGAAATCTGCTAAAAGAAAATCTCGCGCAGAATATTTCCCAGAATATAAATATAATAGAAAACATTCCACAAGTATTCGTAACGAAAAACGAATATCCTGAATTATTCCACAATCACGTGGAGGACGAGAGATTTGAGTTACATTTACGCGAGAAAATTTTCCACCCAATATAAAGAAAATATTCCATAAATATTCGTAGCGTGACGAAATACTTTTTTTAAATTTGAATATCCTTTAATAAAGAGCAGCTCTCAATCTACGTACACGCAAATCGCATCGAAAGTACGAGAAATCTCCGTCTCGCAGAACGTTGTCTACGAAAACGAAAGAAAAAGAAAGAGCTCTCGCGTGAATTGCGTTCCTGAAGAGCATATTTTCCATAAATGCAGCGTTGCGGAATATACATATTTCTGGAACGTCGTGCAACAATCTTTCAGGGAAATGCCGCGCAATTAACTCTTAACGTATTCACGGAAACATTGGCCTCGTTTTGGCCCCGAAACTCCGATCCGGCAGGCCCGTAGAACGTTAAAGCCGGCTATTTAACGATGCGCGCGTGTATATGTTCGTACCAGATGAAAAGTCGAGCGCGCGTATCCTGTCCGGCTGGTTCAACGGTCGCCCCGGTGTAAAAGAAAAAAAAGAAAAAAAAAAAGAAGAAACGCGTATATACACTCGCAACACCTCCTCGACGGCGGATAGTTATGCACCCCTTTCGTTCAAGCCAGCGCCAGCCCGTTTGCAACAGCTTCTAATAGCGGCGCGGCGCGTTCTATCATCCGCTCGGTGTTCGTTGCACTTGCTGAAACAGCTGTGGCACCTGTTCCTCCACCTTGGCTGGTGGTGCCGGCGTTAAGGTGCAACGTTCCCTCGCGTTTCCACACTCGTTCGACCCTGCAATATCCTGGAATAGACGATTGGTCTTGGCGTTAATGCCAACCTCCGCTCGCCGTGTTCCTCTGCCCTGCGCCGCCGCTCTAATGGCTTTTTCACTAGCCGGTCGAACCTATTTGCCGAATGGCGTGAAGAAATTGATGACCATCGGAGATTGTTGAACCCGACCTCCGGTGAAATCGTTGATCGCTGTTAATGCTGATTGATAGAAATTTCAGTGACGTACAAGTTGGTCGATCCGTCTGTACGATTTAGCGCCGCGTGGCATTTTAACGGAGAGAATCGTTGAGGTAAACGAAGAATTTTTGGAATTGTCTGTAACTTGGATGTTTCGTATGTCGCAGTATAGATTTATTTAGACGTTCGTGCTCTGCGCCCTTGCTCTCTTAACGAAACAAACTGTTTCCAAAGGTATAAAATATTTTAGACGCCGCCTGACAAAACTGTTGGACACCTTTGAGTTTCTTTCCAAAATTCAAGCAAATCCTAAATAACCTCGCGAAGCATCCTAATATAACCATAACTTAACCTCTACTTTCTTTAACCTTTACTTACTACTTAATCTTTAACCCACGCACGTCGAGAACTTTGTCTCCCAAAATTGCCATATTTTCTCAGTTTCAAGTACATTTAAGTGCAACCCGGGCAAGACAAATAAGTAATTTGTTCCTTCTCGATCATTTCTATCCAGCGATATCACACCGACGAGTTCAGGAGGAAAAAAGAGCGACGAATTATTGTCTTACGGTTCGGTCGCTCGTTATGGTCCGCAATCAGTTTGCCAGGGCAAGTGGTTAATAGACCACTCCATCCGCCGACTTGCACGAAATTACACGAAAAGAAACTAAAAAAAAAGGGGGGGGAAGAAGAGAAAGGAGGCAGAATTTCCGGGGGTGGAAAGAAGCGCGGGAAACACATGGTACGAAAATGTATCGTGGGGTGGATCAGCTGGTGTTCGCCGCTGGACTATCGAGACCGAGTTCGACCGTTAAACGCCGTTCACCGTTCGCGAAGGTGAGCGCACATGGCTCCGATACCGAAGGGCTCCTTGCAAGACACGCACGTTCCTCTTTCGCCGGTGTGCGCTCTTATTAACGGCATGCATTATTACGGGGATGGATAGTAACGGCCGCGTCAACGGTCCCAGACACCTGACGCCTTGTAACGAGTTGGGCCCCGGCCATGGGCGGGGCCCTTTTCGTCCCTTTTCGTCACGATCACGTCGCCAGCTCGTTCCACGCAACTCCGGTAGCCGGTCCTCTCTCTTTCTCTCTCTCTCTCTCTCTCTTTTCCTCGCGATATACGGAGAAGATAAACGGTCATTCGTAGAAATTAGAAGCCGCTTAATCACTTGCGCTGGCAACTGATTGCGGACCATAACGAGTGACCAAACACACCGTATAACAGCAATTCGTCGCTTTCTTCTTCGACACGTCGGTACGATACGATCGGATAGAAATTATCGAGAATTTATTATTTGTCTGTCTATTATTTATCACTTAAATGTACTCAAATAGCTGAGAAAATATTGCAATTTTGGGACAAAAATTTCACGACGTGCGTGGCAGAGGTTAAGCAGGATTTTCGCATCGATCGGTGAACGATGATTCTAGACTAGATGGCAAGACGATGGTCTATTTGTGTAAAATGTCAAATTATAGAACTGCATAAAATTGTGTCGCAATTTCCAAACTGAAAGCACGAACTTTGTCAATAGACTGTTGACAAAATCTTTGCAGAAATATTGCAAATCCGTGCAAATTCTATTATATAACGTTGCGTGCGTTTATTTATCAATACGTCGACTGCCACCGGCGATCTTCGTTGATTGACGTTCTTCAAAATATTTCATTCTAGGAAAGCTTCGAAATGATATCGATGATATTTAATATCGTCATGCTCGAATATACTCTATACTCTAATTCATTGTACACTGGATGCCGAAAGCCCAGAAACGAAGAAGAAAAATCCCACCAGTCTCTGTCATCGTAATTAATCAATACCCACGAACAAACCGGCGATATCTTCTCGATCACGGGTTATCCGATTCCCGACAAGCTCGTGAATCGCCTCGTACTCGGTCGGTAATGGATCGGATCGACGGCGTGCAGCAAATTAGGCAGTCGGACGGCGGCTATTAAGCATCGGAACACGGGGATAATTCGCGAGACGGAGAGATAATTCCAGTGGCTCGGGCGTAGAAGTAGTATAGAGATATCGTTTATAGTCTGGAGGATCGAAATAAACGCCCGGGGGAGGGCGCGAGATGTGAACGAGTGAATTGCCACCTGAGAGGATGAGGGGTCCTGCAGCTGGACGAGATAAAAGCATATCACGCTCGACGAGAGCTGCTGCTCGCAGGGGTGTGTAACGTGTTGTTTCGCCCCTGAACGTGCCAATTGGCCGGTTGATAGTGTAAATGAAGTGCTCAGCCGGACAGAAAAATGAAAAATCCCCGGGTGTGCGGATTCTGATTGTTGCCGTGTCAGTTAGAGATAAGAGAAGCGTTCCATCGGCTCGTGATGGGGCGTGAACTCGTAGATGATGTGTGCCCCGTGGATGTCAATTACGCGGAGTGGCAAGCAGTGGTCGTCGTGTTCGAGGAACAGAAAATAGAAAATTGAAGTGGCCTCCGTGGAGTGAAAGCAGGCCGTTTCGTTTGCGAACGGAGCGTCGATGTGAATAGGATTGGATAGTTGGAACGAAATCAGCTTCAGATGTAATAAGAACGAAAAGTAATTTAGTTTCGTGACATTCTTGGTGGAAAATCTGTCAAAGCTGGTTACAGACGTGCATGCACTTTTGATGCAATCAATATGGATTTTTATTGAGATAGAAACGTAACTGTGCATGGTTATTCACTTTATTAGAAGTCACCAGTTAGTGAAGAATATGCAAAGCGTATCTCTTTGTGTATCTCTAAACGAGTATACTATTATTAAAATATAATATATTATTATAATACAATTTTTTGTTATAAAAGTGCAAAAATTCATTTGAAGCAGAAACAGATTTCGCGGGTAGTTTCTCGAGCACGAATCACTTGAAATGAAACATTGAATCGGGCTGCAAAAGACGAAACGGTTGGTTAAAACTTTCATAGCAAGAATTGAGAGGCAAACTTAAAAATTTCAACTTCACGTCCGGAATCCAGTTTTAGCTCGAGCTTCTTTGAAGTGTTCCGTTTGTACAAAAAAAAGAAAGTTACATCAACCTCACGCTCAACTTTAGTTCAACAATACACGAAGAAACCTACTCTCGCTATCGAACTTTCGTTTCGTTTCAAAACTCCCCAAAACCGCCAGAGTCAGTGGCGATTCGAAGTGGAATCTCTGGCGGAGGCAGACCGCCATTCTACCCAGCGCAACTTGACCAGCGACCAAGATGTCTGATATTCACGTTGCTCACGACGTGATAGCCGCGCGATGCGGTGTCGAATTACGTGAAAACTCTCTCGATCGCAGATTAGCTGAAAATGGATCGTCGCTGGCAGAGAGCGAGCCGGTTAGATGGATATCTGGCCGGGAAAACGATTCCCCGAGCAAATGTCGATGTAATCGTAGGTCAGCAAATGTAGCACCGCCAGCAGGTGCGCCTTTCCTTCTTTCTCTCTTTTCTCTCCTTTTTTTCCCCTGTTTCTTTCTTTCAGCCCTACTGCCGGACGTAGGGTAGGTAATGTCTTTCAGAGACCGGCCCCGCGTATCCAACTACACGCGTTCCCTCCCTTTTTTCCTTGCTTTATCCCTTCGTTCTTCCTTTCGCGCTCTTCCTCCCCCTTTTTTTCCTCCTTTTGCATTCTCGTACCACGCGAATTCATTATCGTCTAGCCAGAACTCGCGAGAACTCTTATCCCGCGGATCTCTCTCTCCGAGTTTTATTAATTACGCTTGTCTCACGGAGTTAATGCGGTTGGTTCTCGATGATCGGTAGCTCGTAAATCGACGATGAACGACAGTGTTTAATTGAGACTTCTGGTAGTATTGAGCTTTTCGTTTCAAGCAAAATCGAGTAATCTCTGGTGGAAGTAATTTGTATTAGGTTGAAATCGAGCGAATATATATATATATTTTTTACTGACATTGAAGATGCTCCCTTAAAACAGCTGCCGAATTAACCGCGTTGTGTTACGTTATCAGGGAGAAAATTTTGTACTCGGGCAAAATAATTATTCAAGATTTGTGATAAAAGATTTGACAGTGATTGTCTCTTCTCTCAAGAGCACGCGCAATCTTCGAACCCAAGTATCGATCGTTGGAATTGAAATGTTTTTTGGACATTTGCATCTTCAACTGCGAACAAAGCGGTGTTATGCTCTCTACGTCGACGAGATTGGTTGCACTGGCCATCGATAAATAAGCACAACGACGACGAGAAAGTATCGATGAGAAGATCGGTGAATTCAGAGCGTAGAATAACAGTTTCGCTACGAAATCACTGAGCCACGCGATGCAGCGTGATCAGACCAATGAGAAAACAATTTCCTGCGAACTGGAATTGAATCGATTAGGCTCCATTATCTCCTTTTTGTGGCTTCCGTGGTTGGACGGAGAAAGTAGTGGAAAAACCGTGTCGTCCAGTGTTAAGCACATTGTTTGGAACAACTGGGATCTGTCACGCTGCGAATAACCATCTTCTCACATCTGTCACAGAAGATCTGCTCTTTTCGAAACAAACATCAAAAAGTTTTAATACGTGTGTATGTTTCTGCCAATGTTTAATGAGAACGAATCCAAACTTGGTCGAAACTTGAATATCGCGGTTCTATATTTATATAGAAAAAAATAACTTGAAACCGTGAGGGATTCGACGAAGCCTACTGCGTTCCTTCTGTCGCTATTTCTCTAAAATTTAAACAAAACACGAAGTTCTCGTCGGCATGCATTATATTCTTCGATTAAGCTTTTCAAGAACATTAGGAATTTTTTTTCTTTGCCAAACTGAACGTAGGAATGTAGGAAAAATTCGAGGATCGCAGTAGAATCAAATATCACGAGCCAACAATTAAAACTACAGAAACTTCTCTAAACACGTTTCAATCGGTGTGCATTAAGAAAATATTCCTTGCAAAATTTTCATTGCAAAGTAACGAAGAATCCAACCCACGAACAAATTCAAATTCACGCTTACAAGTTGGAAGAAAGTTGTCTTGTTTCACTCCTTGATCCGACGGTACGTTCTTTATCGTTTCAACGCGTTCCCTTTTACGAACTACGTCCAATATTTATCCAATACTGATAATGTAAGGAGAGAAGGTAACTTTCAGGAAATTACGCATCCCGATCGGTTCTCCTCGAGTTCAAACGAACGAGCGATATGGAGCGGCAGCAAGAGGAAGTTGAGGAAGGTTCTGACGTTCGTTGGCAGCTGCGTGAAATTTATTCGACATTCCAGAATTTTTAATTAACCGTCCGGTAAAACGGGCTGCTCAAGTTTCAGGAAATATTCTCTTTAAGAGCTCGTTACATTTCATGATTATAGGTTAGGCGGAAATTTAGAATGTTGAAGGAATAATAAGAGTAGGAAACGAATTGGGACTTTGTGGATACTAATTGCAAGAATATCTCGTTGGAATCGAGATCCAAAATTTCACGGAATTTTAGTAACTGTGAGAGTAACTTTAAGAAAGTTGTGAGGCAATTACTAATTACTAATTACTGAAAATGGGGATTGGATAATTTAATTACATCGAAGGTTCGGGAGATATTATTTAGAAACTCGTTGCACTGCATAATTATTGTTTAGGTACGAATTGATTAATTCAATATTGCGAAATTTGACACGACTAATTCCATTGATCTGTCATTTTGTAACTCTGTCATTTTATTAAATGTTATTACAACACAAATAATGGAATAATCACGAAACAAGTTGCACCGTTATCCCCGAAATTTAATGAAGTTTTTCAATATTCGAAATAAAAAATTTTCACAATTTTAGAATCTATCGTGAAACTAATTTTGCTTGCTCAACTGTAAGAAGTTTCATCTTCTTGTTACGAGCAATTGTGAGAGGAAAACACAAACGTCGTCTCGCTGACGGATAAATTTTCAGTAACGAGCAATTTGCATGTTTCCTGCCGGTTAAAAGTGTCAAACGTGAAGACGTTGTTAGCCTCTTAACAACCTGCCTCTCCTCTGAATCCTCCAAACACTTGATAGCTTCTCGCCTCCGGTTATATTCATAGTGGACACTGATCCTAGGTGTTGAAGAAGACAACGTAAACGAGCACACGTGTGTGTCTTCGTATAATATCGTCGATCGTTTTCGAGTCGCTCCTTTATGTTTCTTTCTTCCACCATTCTCTAAAATCTTCTCTCAAACGTAACTGAATGTATATCGTGTGAAACAATAAGCTATCAGCGAATAATACGATAAACACGTGCGTTGTGTAATTGGTCGCACCACGTTTAAATCTCGAACCTCTTCAAGTCCCACTCTTCCTTTTATCCTTCCAGTCATCAATAATCCATCAAAAAAAAAATTCTTACCTACATCATAAAACCCTATATACCGTGCCGAGACAGGTGCGCTCGAGATCACTGTTTCAGGGGCGAAATGAAAGAAACGTGTCGAAATCCCTCCCAATAACTTTCGTCTCTTTCGAACCGGATCCATCGGAACGGAGCCATCATCCGCGGATTTCTCGCCTCTGAAAGCGGAAGCGGCCATGGCGGCGGCGGCGGCGACGGCGGCGAAAGGGAGCCAAGGTGAACGAAACGAGGAAAGAAAGCAGAAAAAGCTTCGATTCGGAGAAACGGAGAGAGAACGGACGACCTGGGGGGACCAACAGCGAGAGAGGGTTCAGGGGAGGGAGGCAGCTCATTCTATGGTAAAAAAAAAAAAAAAAAAGTGGGGGTACGTGAATCGAAAAAGCGAGACGGAGAATCAGGCCCCGAATGAGAGGAAAGAAGAGAGGGAAAAAAGGAGAGAGAGAGAGAGAGAGAGAGAGAGAGATACGTTTGCAAGGCAGGGAGCTTGGCCAATGGGAGCACGGTGGGCGCCGCGGGTAGGAGGAGACAGTTCCGCGCCGACAGGCGACGTAATCACCCGCGGCCGTGTTCGCCGTTGCTCTCTGGCCCCTCCGGGCCCTGTTCCTTCTCCCTCCGTCCGTGGCTCAGGCCCGTTTAGCTCCCTCCACGAGACACGAGACACGAGAGTGACCCCACCACAGGCACCGAAGATCCTACGAAGCCGAGACGGTCACCGACCAGGTCGCGAACTTTGATCGTCGCTGCTAGTAGCTCCGATCGAGCTGATTCTTTCTTCTTTTTTTTTTTTTTTCCTATTGAAGTATGATCTTTTGAAGAGTACTTATTGCAGAAGACTTTCTTGAGATACTTCGATCTTCTTTCGGTCTTCCCATTTTTGAGCATCCTCTGTTCAGTTTCCTTTGAGTTTGAGTCTAGTTATTTTGAAGGCAAAAATAGCGTTGTCCAGCTATCTTAATTTATAGACTTTGTCAGACTTTCTAACTTGATGACTCTTGGAATTTGGTTGGTAGAAGCTACCATCTAGATTGGGGCAGGGGGAATATTTCAAAATTCTATTTTCTCCACTACACCGTACATCGTACAGTACATTGTACTCTCAGCACAATCCCACAAAGTATTTTACTCCCTCTTGCAACTATCCAAAGTCGTCTCTGTGAACTAAATTTCTGAACAGAGAGTTTATTGCACGATAGAGCGTTTTCTTTTCCTTTTTCTTTTTTTTTTTCTTTTCTCTCTGCTGTGCGATCAACTCTCTGTTGTTTCGAAACTAGAAAATTTGAAGGAGCTCAACTGTTTTAAAATTTGTCGAGTCGAGTTCGCGCGCGATTCGATTCATCGGATTTATTTACGAAGTGGCTAGCTACGAGGAAGGCGTCCAAAGACGTTCCAACGTGAAATTACGTCCGGTGGATAAACTCGCGTGCGCCGGTGTTGCGGCGCACACGCGCGAATCGTCCCGAGCGAATTTATCGGGTCGCATCGCGGCCGTTTGCACGCGATTCCCCGCGGAATGGCGCGCCGCATGCAAAAGGAATTTCACTCCCGTAACGAAGTGAAAATTGTGCACGGCCGCCTCGGTTCTCTGTTGTAGCCCACCGTTAGACGCATCACCCTACTTTCGTTTCAGGCGGAAGCTACCGAGCCAACGAAAACATTGTTCGACGAACAACACGGTCACTCGAATCTTTCTTTTCTTCTTTTTTTTTTTTTATTTTTTTTTTTTTATGCTGGTTGGTCCTTCCGTTGGTTGGTTGAGAGATATATCTGTAATGTGAAAACGCGAAATTGTCTGGTATTTCGTAACAGAGAGAGGAAGGAGAGATTTACGCGAAATATTTTGAGAAAATGTTTCCTTCGGAAACGAAAAGAATTGCGACTTGTCCGATTGTTTCTTTTAGTAAACACTTTGCTGTTGGTTTTGTTTGAAGAGTGATAGGCAGTGATGACGGAACGAGAAAATAATGTAATGTAGAGATGTTATAATAAACGTGTATTTTAAGAAAATCTGATGGAAGATGGAAGGACAATCCAATGTGAAAATTCAGTGAAAAAGGTACAACGATGGAATATGATAAAAGGCAGTAACAGTCTAGTGAAATTAAGCTGTTAAATGCCGGGATGTAACATTGTAAAGTGAAAGACAGAAATAACATAAATCACGTAAAATTCGTTGAGAAAAGCAAAAGAATGATAATTAATTAAAATAATGAGATGTGAAACAACATTTAAATGTTATTGCACTTTAGATAATTCAACACAATCCATAAAAAACAAATGTTATCGTTCAATCACTTGTTCTTCAACAATGGAATTAGAGGACCATCCAGTTAACAGATTCAAAGAATCAAATGGTCACGAATAAAATCATAATTACGAGTGTCTAACGACTAAGCAAGATTGAAAATTCGCCTGTGGAGCCTGAACTTCGTTTTCATCGATTTCGTCGAGCGTTGAACGCTTTCTTGGCCAGGTGACCGTGACACACCTTGCAGACTCGATGGTACACGCCGCATAGTCGTCTTTTGCCCGAAGCGATTCATCTCGTGGTGATCCAGATCGAACGACTCTCCCACGGCGGGAATCTTGGCGAATTGTAATTCTTTCTAACGGACGTTTGACCGCGACAAACGGTGCAAACAACGATGCAAAACCAAACCGAGAATCCACCACCAAGATCGTACTGGGAAATGCTGTCAGTCGTCGAAAATCGTTACTGCCGTGTCGAAAGAAAATTACCTGACGCTTAAGCTGATTGCCAACGAAGATTCACCGGCGATCATCTTGTTAGTGGTAGGAGAGGAATCTGTGAGAATCAAAATGATAACAATATATTCAATTCGTTTATTTGTTTGTTTATTTTGTTTGTCAGTTTAATTTATTTGTTCTTTAATTCGTTCTTTTCAGTGAGATTTGAGTGATAAAATGTAAAAGTTTGAAAAAAAAGAGTTTGAACATTGTGCTTTTTAACTTTGAATTGTAATTGGATCTGTTACCTTTGCAATTGAAAGGAAAATAAGAAAGACGAGGAAAGTGAAGATGGAATATTTTATTCTAAAAGTATCGGTATTTCACTACATATTTTACAGTGTATTTTACCTTTTTTTTTAATATCTTACTATACATTATTATCCTTACACTTTGATCATTCGTCACTCTTTTATTCTCCAAATATTACAAACAATCGATTTTCGTATCTATAAAATGGTAAAATGTCGCATTTCATAATACTAAATTCTCCGTTCTAAGAAATTTCCAACAGTCGAACTTTTCGTTCTCTAAAAACGTTCTCTGGAAACGGAACCAAAGCTAAAACAACGTTCGTCGGCCTGTAACACGTATTCCATGCAATCTCCACACAATGGCGGCCACCGACGCGACTATCCTCCACTTCCGGTCACCTAAATCATCGAATTCTGCGACGGTATCTCTCATCTCGCTGAACAAATACCTTCGACGTCCGGTAAAATTGCTCTCCCCCCGGCGGAGGATCGCGGGACACGCGTCGTCGACGATCCTATCGATGGACAGGTGCGTCCAGGTGCAAAGGTAGAGGCGTTTTCAGAAGCGTGCCGGCTACCGGCTCGTTCTAAACTTCTCATCTGGTTGTTCGCGGTGGAGCCCGGTCGGTTGAGCCCGAGAGAGGGACACGATCAGCCCCTCCGATTCCTATCTAAATTTATTGCGATAATTCGTTCGTGCAGATATCTCGTGTCGCGATCCTTGCTGAGATAGATCGTCGTCGTGACAGAATTCACCGTTCGTGTAGCACGGTGACGAGGCTGTTGGATTTTTCGAGTTGACGATGTCACGATCTTCCAACATGATCGTTTGTCTGGTTGCCAAACAATCGAAGTGGCACGCGCGCGATCTGTAAGCCGATCTCTCGTTCTTGTTCCTCAGAATTGAGAATTCTCTTCTGTTCTTTTTTAATTTATCTCCAGTTTATTTGTATTACTGTTTGTTTGTTTATTGCATTACTGTTCACTCGTTTGTTCGTTAACGCTGGAACTACCAAAACCATCAAAATGACTGATTCATAATTTTTTTTTTAGATACATTACAGATGCAAAACAGTGTATCTTTACAGGTTTTACATGATTTTTTTTTTATAAAATACACGAATATAAGTTCGTGCATTCTATTGTATTTCCATTTTTCTCAATTTAATATCTCTGATGAAAATTCTATGCCCTTGGCAGTTCTAGCGTTAATTTTATCTCGCGAGATCGTTTGTTTGTTAGTTTCATTTTGCCGGATCCTGAAACTTGTTTTGCAATCGGGATCTGTTTCGTTAAATTACTTCAATCCATCGATTCCAGTATATCGATCTGATTAAACTGTCAGAAAGGAAGTCTCAACTTATTAAACTTCACTTTTGCCAAATTTATCAAATATTTATTCAACTTTTATTGCTGCACGATGCAACAAGCGTCCAATCGTAAGTACGCCGATTCGACAGAATTTTCGCCGAATTCGAACCAGCCGACCGTGCCGCCGAGGAATTACAGGAGAGAAGAAACGAATTGATCGATCGCAGCAAACAACACCGGGGAAGGAAGAAACCAACACTTCCCGAGACGTGAAGAAGCATCTCAGTCAACGATCATCCTCGCCGCAAACTACAAACACATTTTTATACGAACGTACTCGGCTCATTCTTCGACTCATCCCGCTGCAACAAAGTTGCAATTCACCGGACTGCGAGCAAAAAGGAAAGGGAGAGGAGCACCTCTTTCGAAACGAGAGTCTCAACAGGTTCTCAAGCGTCGATCCAGGGAGAGAGAGGAAATCGATGGAAAAGGGCAGCGATTTGTCCGCAGGTGGCAACCTGGATAGAGTGTATCGTTTCCAGTGGCACGGAGCGGCGATAAAGGCTGAAACGAGGGTGTTCGATAGCACCTGTCTCGCGTCGGCTCGACAAAGTCCAAGTCCGAGATTCAGTTTGCTCGGCGCGAGCGAGCCGAGGGTTGTGATCCCTGGACCGTGACGAACAGCTCTCCGCATGCTTCTAGGTAAACGTCATTGGCGTTCCGTGATTCTACCCTGCGATCGATCGCGTGGATCCGATCGTTTTTGCTGGCTCAGCTGTCGACGAACAATGCACGCTCGTGATATCGTTTAGTTGGCACAAGTGGACGGATATGGTTGCCGTTGTAATTTCGGCGATTTGGTAAATTCGTCGTTGATGGCGATATGACCAAGTGGATTTAGTCAATTTTGGAATTTTGCAAATTCTGTTTCTGACAAATTTTATTTTTCTCTCCAGGTAGTAGATTTTAATTTTACCAGAAATTATTTTTCACAGGTTCTAGATGATAAATCTTGTTTCTGACAGGTTAGTCGAATCTCGTTTTTGATATGATTAGGATTCGTAAAATTTTTTTAACCCAATTCTTCTTTAAACTGCTCGACTGTCGACGAACAATGCACGCTCGTGATATCGTTTAGTTGGCACAAGTGGACGGATATGGTTGCTGTTGTAATTTCGGCGATTTGGTAAATTCGTCGTTGATGGCGATATGACCAAGTGGATTTAGTCAATTTTGGAATTTTGCAAATTCTGTTTCTGACAAATTTTATTTTTCTTGGGATTTTCTCTCCAGGTAGTAGATTTCAATTTTACTAGAAATTATTTTTCATAGGTTCTAGATGATAAATCTTGTTTCTGACAGGTTAGTCGAATCTCGTTTTTAATATGGTTAGTATTTTTTTAACCCAATCCTTTTGTGCCTATTTTTGCTACAAAAATAAATTCCTAGGATTTATTTAACGTATTTTTTTTTTATGGTCACATAATAAACATATGGATCTTGGATCGTTGCGTACATTTTATCAAACTTCAACTTGCGCCTCCTTAAAAATCCAAGTTCCATCGTCATATCGACTCGAAGGTGAACTTCCGTCGACCTCGCTACCCCCAGTTTCCATTCTCAGTGATCGCTCATTAAGGTCTCCACGTTACCGTGAAATTATTTGGAAATCCCACGGTCCGGCTGTCTGTTCAGCCAGAAAACCGATTTTAAGAGCCACTCGCACACGAGGCAGTAATTAAAGAATCGAAACGCCGCGATTTCTATTTTTCTACCTTGCTCCTTCTCCACGGATACTCCACGCTGTGTTCGCCGACGAACTCGAGGAGAAATCTCATTAAAACCGTTGTTCGCCGCCGATTAACGTCCAAAGAAGGAGCAACGAAATACCACAAAGCGTGACCCGGCGTGTGTAATTTTTCGCGCGAGCGAGTTATTCGCTCACGATGAAGAAATCGTGGATGAGCACGAACAGCACGACGGATCTTGTGACACGAGATCGTTTAATCACCTGCCGGCCAATTGTCACGGCTGGAAAAGCGATTTCTTTTCGATCGGTCGCTTTAATTATCGGCCGCCGATTCATTACACGCTGCTTTTTTCACGAGAGGCTCGGCCTGCTCGCAAAGAGAGAGAGAGAGAGAGAGAGAGAGAGAGAGGCGAGTAAAACGTCGTCGACAAGACGATCGATTACCGAGGCTTGAAACACCTGTTGAATCGCAACCGCACGATCCACCCTGCTCTGTCGCTGAAACGATCTATTCAATGAAACCTTCGATCTCGTCTCGCTACAAAAGAGAACGCTGCGTCGTATGAAGCGTATAAAACGAATGTTTTACTTGCAAAGAATAATCGTCGCAGTACGTTCAATTAGAGTTTAGACGGCTCACTTTGTGACCCTACGATGTTCCTACGTTAGTAGATGGACGAATTTTTGTGAAATGTTGGATAAATGAGTTTCGTTCGTTGTTCTTTTAGAAAAATGTGGAAATTAGAATTTAATTTCTTAACTGAAGTGTTGTCTTTTTTTTTTCTTCTATAGGTAGCTGGACTTTTCGTGCGGATCAGAGTGTAGCGAAAAATCTGTTACACGTTGTTTCATTCAGTTTTTATTAATTAGTATTTTATTTCTTACAATATTGTTAGAGAAGTTTTGTTTCAGGCAGGAAAAATGATCTTGTCAATTTCTTAGTCGCGACGTAACAGTTCGACGAGTGGCAAGGTAGCAAAAGCAGCAAGTAACAAAACCATTGCATACCAAGGATCGTAATATATTGCGCTACTTATTGGTTATTGCTACATGTTTTGCTCGAACGGAGAATTAATTTTACAGTTACAACGCAATCAATTATAACAGCCACACCTTCGTTCGAGTGATTTCTCGCAGACGTCAATTTGACTTTGTACAACGTGTCCCGAAACTCGTGATACGAGCCAAATAAAAGAGACAGCTTTTTGCAATTTAAATATTACCTGAAATTAGTTAGTACCGAACAATCAGAAAATAGATTATTTTTACTTGATGGAAACTGAGCGAAAAGTGTGAAATGAAATTTCGGAAATTTTAAGAAAAGTAACTTGACTAATTGGTCAGAAAAGAGACTGCTTTTACGTATAAAATTAAGCAAAAACTGTGTGTGGAATAAAATTTAATTTTGAGAAAAAGGAATTGACCAGAAATTTTCGAGTTTAATTTATCGGAAACTTCAAATGACAAATCTTTGTACATTTTTCACTAATTTTATGAAGTAGAATGTTCAGCCACAAATCAATTAAGTTTATCTATATTTAACTTAATTTTCTTCAAATTGTCTTGAAACGTTGTAATTTTTCAACTGATTCCAAACATTATGAGAAATTTGAATACATGCTATGCGTGGAGTATTCAAAAAGGTATAATACATTCAAGCTAAAGCTTTCGTCACATTAATATATAGTAAATGAAATAAATTTCCATGTAGCTTCCATTTTTTTCAATCATCGGTCGTGAAAATATAAAAGAAATGTATTAAATCGCAATTGAAATATCCAAAGTAAAATCTTCGTCACAGTATACAATAGATGAAACAAATTTCTATGTAGCTTCCGTTTCTTTAATCATGGTCGTGAAAATATAAAAAAGTGCATGAAATCACGATCGAAATATCCAAAGTCAGAGTTTTCGTTGCAACGTGTAGCTTTTTGTTTCTTTAATTATGGTCGTGAAAATATAAAAAAGTGCATTAAATCACGAACGAAATATCCAAAGTCAGAGTTTTCGTTGCAACGTGTAGCTTTTGTTTTTTTAATCATAATCGTGAAAATATAAAAAAGTGCATGAAATCACGATCGAAATATCCAAAGTCAGAGTTTTCGTTGCAACGTGTAGCTTTTTGTTTCTTTAATCATGGTCGTGAAAATATAAAAGAGTGCATTAAATCACGATCGAAATATCCAAAGTCAGAGTTTTCGTTACAACGTGTAGCTTTTTGTTTCTTTAATCATGGTCGTGAAAATATTAAAAAGTGCATGAAATCACGACCGAAATATCCAAAGTTTGAGTTTTCGTTGCAACGTGTAGCTTTTGTTTCTTTAATCATGGTCGTGAAAATATAAAAAAGTGCATTAAATCACGATCGAAATATCCAAAGTCAGAGTTTTCGTTGCAACGTGTAGCTTTTTGTTTCTTTAATCATGGTCGTGAAAATATAAAAAAGTGCATGAAATCACGATCGAAATATCCAAAGTTTGAGTTTTCGTTGCAACGTGTAGCTTTTGTTTCTTTAATCATGGTCGTGAAAATATAAAAAAGTGCATTAAATCACGATCGAAATATCCAAAGTCAGAGTTTTCGTTGCAACGTGTAGCTTTTATTTCTTTAATCATGGTCGTGAAAATATAGAATATGCGTTAAATCACGATCGTGTTTCGAAACAAAAATTCCGCGCGAATTTTTGTGACAAGTATTATCAAATACTGTCGTGAGTCAACGACAATTTTCAAGCCACACACACACGCTTTACGGCGTCCATTCAGCGAGTTTCTTCCGTTATGAATGAGCCCAGTGATCCGTCATTAGCATAGTCACGATCCGCGGCGACATCGCGCCTCCTCCCCTAACCCGTTATCCTCGTTGCCTTGCCACCGGCTAAATGGCTTCTCGATGCAAATTGCCCTGTTTCAAATTGCATAATCATCTTTAACGGGTGCGTTCGATTGGTACGGAAACTTGTGGACTTCGTCCAACGTACCGGAGATAAAGAAAAAAAAAAAATAAATAAAAGAGAAATGAAAGATATTCTCAAAGGAAACGAAAATCACGAGACGAAATCATCATTGCTCGTTTGCTGGTGAAAAGCGTGCTTCCTAATTTCGTTCCGAGCTACTTTTATCGGGCACGCTTCAAGACGTTGACGGATGATTTATGAAAGTGGGATCGAGCATCCTCTTGAGAGGATCAAGGGGATCTCGAGCCGATCGATGAAACGTGTTTTCGCGCGGCCGCGATTTAATGAAGTTGGTGATGTAGTACGACGAAGTACGACGGATCGTTTGCGCGCCTCGTTCGTCGTTTTCTGCTTCATTGTTGATTGATGGAAGCAAGGAGGTCGAGCATTTTGTGAGATAGTTTCACGTTTCAATTTGTGGCTGTAAGAAATGGAACGTGTGCGCTTTATTATATTGTTAAATCAAAAATAACAGATCAACTTTTAGGTGAAACTATTTTTATTTAAATTAATCATAGGCATGTAATAAAATATATATCAATATAATTTCTATCGAATATTGATACTTTATTAAAAATAGATCTTTTAAATCTTCCAAGCAAGAATGCGTCTATATAATATTGTAATTATGATTTGGTCTAACTATAATTGATATTTATATAAGTGAAGATTCTGTCTTGAGCTATATAATTATTAATTATCAAGCTTTATAATCATAATTCGTTTTTACTTGAAACCAATTGATTGACACCGAAATGATTTCTCTCTCTTTTCCTCCACCAAAATCCACTAAAATCTTCTCTTTTAATTCACTTTAACGTCGCTCGATTCCTCCACAAACGCCGATCCTCTACCAACACGTAATATTGTTGGATGACCAATCCGGACAATATTGAATCTATGCAAATGCTGACAATGAGCTAGCAACAGTCCACATAAAAGTGGACTGTGAATAGTTAGTCATTAGGGCAAGATCCAATAGTTGTTCCTTCCCCTTCCACTTGACGATGATAACCAAATATATATAAGGACATGCTTCAGAGACATTCGAGGGCATAAAACATTCTAAATCATTCTAAATCATATTCAAGAGCACAAAATATTCTAAATCACTATGGAGACATTCTATATCATTAAAAGCATTCTAAATTATTCTACATTATATTCAAGAGCATTAAACATTGTAAATCATTCTACTTCATTCTACACGACTGTAAGGGAATAAACACTTCGAAATTGTAAGCGTGTTGACTCCATTGCACGGGATCCAACAATACAAAAAGAAAGTAAAAGAAATTCAATGTATCGAAGATCAAAGTGGCGAGAAGCAGCCGAGGTGGAAGATCAAAGGGTGGCCAAAAGGGGAGGACGAGATCACGATCGAATCACGAGTCGTAGGATCTCTGCTAACCGAAAATGATTTCAGGTGTGAGATCGATGCTCTAAACGGGGCCATAAATTCAGTGTGCTACTATGATGCCGTGGTAATGTCGATATTAGCATTCTCCCCGGTGTATTATTTACACGTGTAGACGAGGCGAGGCTGCGGTCGTCGGCTGGTTGCAGCCAGCGGGTAATCGGCCGCTGGTTGGGAGGCGGTGGATAGATTAAATTGGGACAGGTAGCCAGGCGGAGGTGAAGCGAAGAGTATCGAAGTCACGTGCGGCCTCCGCGCCACCGGAAACATGGTATAAAGGATTCTACCGTAGCAGCCGCAACACCGATAGCAGCTTCTACTCTCGTGCTTCTCGTCTTCTCCTTTCGATTTGACGATGACCCCACGCGGATCTTTCGGCATTCGTTCTCTCATTCCTTTGTCTCTTTATTCATTCCGATGTTGATTTATTTGGTTTGGACGACAAATGATTCTGAGGTTTTCTAATATAAATATAAATTTATCATTACGATTATTAATATTAATAAATATAAATGAATAAAATTTTATAATGTTAAAAATATTGCAGTAATAATTTAAATTTAATGAAATTATTTATAATTAAAGTAACGAAAAAGAATTTTTCTAAAAATTGTAAGTAAAATATAATCTGTACCTTTTGTACCGGGGTTAATTAATTTATTTCAATAATTTATTTATCTCGAAAATAAATGATCTAAATATACATAAATATATTATTGTTTTCGTTAAATAAAAAAAAATAAATATACATTTGGAAATTAAATGTTCGTCGATTATTTATCGATATCTAGTTTTCCTGATTTTCATTTATTGGTTCTAGTATTCATTTGTAAGAACGAAACCTACGAAGAACAAATTTAATTTAAAAAATTAAGACACGAAATGAATAATTACGAGGAGAAACCTACGAACAAGTGAATTAGAAAAATTGGGGAACAACGTACAGAAACGTAACTTTTAGACAAAAAGTTTTGAATTTGCAGTTCTGTGTATATCTGTACATAAATTAATAAATAAAATAGCGGGGAGAGCAAAATTTCCGATAGATGGGGCGCCGGGTTCGTTTCTACAGCCAAAGGTGATATTTAAAATAATAATACTGTGGGCCGACAAGATGACAGACAGGTTGTTAGGCTGACAATCGGTTTTGCCGATCGGTAAAATAAATCTGGTGCTCGCGTCCGATGGAATCCGCGTAAGAAAGTGGCGGGATGAAAGGCGAGGAGTTGGCCACGATGGGAAGAACCACGGCCACGGGATTACGTGGACGTTGGTACGTACGGTGTTTCTCTCCGGCGGCGGAAAAATTAACCGGATTCCAAAGGAATTATCGGGATCAGCTTCTTCTGCGGAAGTTCCGAGGGCGTCGCGAGCAAACAACGGGGGGACGGGATTGAAAAGAAGCTACGAGCTTTTTTCCCACCGCCGCCGCTTCCTGTCCGATTCTCAGCTCGACGCTTTGGAATTTTAATAAGAAATTTTGCCTGACAGTCTTTCAAATTTACCGAGATTGTGTTATATATTTATCATTTGTACGTCGTGCTATCTTACGCTTGTCTTTCGAAACTTTTATTTCGAATTCCTCTTAGTTCGTCTACGTTTCCACGCATTTCTACGTTCCACTCAATTTCGACTGAATTCTAGAATAATTTGGAATCTTTATTTCAATTCATGCAAACTTCACAAAAAATCTGACAAAGATATTCCAAGAATAAAAAATAATTTCTAACTTGTCAATATTTATCAACAGCGGCAATTGACAAATCGTTGCACGTGAGAGATCTGGTTTTCTGACAGTCCTCTGTGAAAGTAACAAACACAGATGTTTCCAGTGAATCGAACGCGAGCTACCCGAACGAAAATCGATATGAATGGGCAGCCTGTCGACTCTTACTCTCGTCGCGTTTCACGTGTTTCCTCGGACTGGAAACGCGGCGTTTCCATCGTCGCGCTCTTATCACCGTATCGTAAATTAAGAGAAAGTATCACAGCCACCCACTGGCCCACTGCATCGCCAGTCACGACGAATCAGAGCTGAACTATCTGCCTGTATCAATGCTCGAGAGCTTCGAGTTGTTGGCACGGATTGTTGGCCCTGAACGAGGTTCGTGTCATTCATGCCTTTCTTCGTACAGAGTCTAAGTTCCGAGGATTCGGATCCAAAGGTCCAGTTGGAGAAGAAAGGAAAGCAAATGCGAAATTTCTTGTAAACTGGGAGAGCTGAGGTTGGATAAAGAGGGAAAGTAGAGGAAAAAGATTACGATTGAGTTTATAGAGCAAGCTTTATGGAACTGAGAGAATAGAAATGCGATGGCGCAGCATAGTGATATGTAGTTGTCTCTGTTTCTTGGGATCTCTGCGTGAGTATTGTACTGTGTACTGTAGTAAATAAATCATCTTTATTCTTGTCCTTAAGGCTTTTAACGAATCTTTGGAGATACAAAGTCATTACAATATTGCAACAATTTATCGTGATGAAAAGTTAAACGTTCCCTAATTTCAGTGAATATTTAGCGCATTTCTTTTCGGCTTCAAATTTCCTAATCGCAACGATAATTTTATCCTCGCAGAACTTTCGAATCGTCGCTTTGAAGTTCGTCTCGTGATTTCTCCACTAATTAAAAAAAATAAGGAATACAGATAATCCATAATACAAGTTAGAAAATTGAAAATCGCGAACAATAGAAATTGATCCGTAAGAATCACGAGAGAAATACAGAGTGGTCACTGAAAGACTGAATTTCACAAAACGAAAATAACTTTTACAAACACACGTTTTTAAAAATTTTTTTATTATTTTATTTAGAAATATAATTAATGGATTTTTTCAGCGTTATGTGTGAGAAATAAAAAATAACCTACTATAACGTAATAATAATAAAATAATCTACTATTATAATAATAATAATAATAAAATAACCTACTGTAACGTAATAATAATAAAATAATCTACTGTTATAATAATAAATAATAATAAATAATAAATAATAATATAATCTAAAATAACCTACTGTAACGTAATAATAATAAAATAATCTACATAACAATAAAAAAAATAACCTACGAAAAAAGAAAATAAGAAAGATTGAAAGTGAGCAAGTTATGACTTCTTCAAACCCTACAGCGGCCACCCTGTATAAAATAAACGAGTAATCCTGATCGTTCCTGGTGCACACGATAATGACAGGAACGTGTCTGCATAACACGAGGGAAACAGCAGCAGTAAAGCAACGGCGACAAGGCGATAATTCAACGGGTTTATCAAGCGCACTGTCTTTACGACTGATCGGTATTAACGCCCATTGTTAAAAACGATCGAGCGGGGATATCTATCGAGCAGGCGGATCGTTCACCTCGAATCGTTTCGACTCGTATTAATACAGAGGTTATGGTCGCTGGTTCGACAGTTTCGTTTCGTTTCTCTTTTCTCCGTCGAAGATTTACGTCTCTATTCCGCGATCTATGAATTCTGGCGACCGATCGCTATCTCTCGGCGATACTTTTTCCTTTTTTTTTTTTTTTTTGCTTTCGCGACACGGAAGAGATTTCGCGGTTCAATTGCCAGGTTAGATCATCGAGTTAAATTGTTTGTCTATGATGTTTTATGGGGATTTTTGATTTGAGTGACTGTCGTTGGAGATGAGAAAGATCGAGGATTGATATTCGATGCTTCTGAAAATATATCGTATTTTGTATCAATAGAAGAAAAATTCCAAGATTGTTTGTGAGATTGCGGGATCAAATAAAATACAGTTAATTGATTCGTCTTGACGTGATCTTTAACTTCCTCGACTGCTAAAATTCAATATTTTATCGCGATTCTTTAATGAGACTCGATATGAGAAACGGTTGCAACATTCAAACACCACGATCTCGATCTCCACTTTACAGCTTTACTGCGTTCTATTCTTTCTTCATTGTTGCAAACAATAGTATCAAGCAACACTCCTCAACATGTTTTATCTTCAATGACCATCAGGCTCAGACATGGTGTTGAATCAATAATTGTTTGTTAAGATAGGATGAAGATGTACAGTCACAGAGAAAGAAGAAGTTAGAAAAATTGAAACGTTAAGTCAGAAAAAGAATATGGATGCTCAATGTTTGAATCAGATCACTGTCAAACAGAATCAGAAATATGTGGCCTGAAATGTTGGTGTATTAATCAAATGAAGCTCGAGCAGCATCAGAAACACACGAATCAACGTGTTCAAGTAGAATTGGAAGTGTGTGATCTGACATGCTAGCATATTAATGAAGTAGAAACAGAAACACGCACTCTGGTATGACGACATGTTAATAAAGTGAAAATCAAGTAGAAATAGAAGTGCGATCTGATATAATGTTATATTAATGAAACTGAAATTTGTAATCTAGTGGCATCACGATTATAAATGAACGAAATTGTTTGAGATAGTTTTGGATGGAACCTGAAATGGTGAAATTAGGAATTAAATTATTGATCCGACACTTGAATAAGAATTGCATTTAAACAATTGGGTTGAATAATATAAAAATTCCAGGAGATGCTCGTTATGCGTGTTTACATAGTAATCTTTGTTATATATCTACATAGAAAAATGTTATAATAAAAGCCAACACAAACCTACCAATTATACATTTCCAGAACATCGTTTTGCGAAATTCTGTAATAAAATCGCTAGGAAATCAGGAAAACATACGCGTATAAAGTCAATGAACAAATATTCAATGCACGAACCTTATAAACTCTACAAAAAAAAAAAAAAGAAAAAATGTCAAAGACCAGAACTATCCCATTTTTCACTAAAAGAAACTCGAACAAACACGGTGGATCTTTCTGCTGATTTTCTCAAGTCGATTTCGAGTTAAAAGGCAAATAACTCGACGTTGTAGCACGCCCCCTCCGAAGCAGTGAAAGCTAGGTGTGGAACAAGAGACGCGTGACAAATCGTAGAATCGGGTCGATCAATGTACGAGCTGCGTAAGTGCTCGGTGGCTCGAAATTGCACGATCGTGTCCTACCTCTTGGTACCTTGGGCCGTGTCCACGCGTGTAAATCGCGCGTGTAGGTGCAGGCAAGCGTGTCTGTGTCGCTGTGTACCGTGGTGTCCAGTGATTAATCCCCTCGCACACGGCCATAATTCGCCCCTGAATCGGCTGGTGAACCGAACCTAACCCGAACCGACCGGATTAAATAAGAGCTTTTCAATACTGGCTTCTGGTCTTATCTATCCCTCCCGATTCCGGTGACAGTTATTAGCCCTGACATAAATTGATGTATATAGCGTCCTCGCTGGCTCAACTGGTTTTACCAATCGTCGTACTTTTCATGCTGGATTTCCCTGCACGGTGTCTCTTGTTCTTCTTCTTTTTTGTCCCTTTGTCCGCGGTGATTATTATTGCGTTTCACCGCGAGCAGGAAATATGAACAGGCGAAGGCTCAAGATATATATATCGTCGTGTTGGTTTTTGTCGCTGATACGTTAGTTTAGTATTCTATGCTTTGAGAGAGTTTAGATTTAATTTTTTTATCTTTCAGCTTCTTTCATTATTTTGAAGTTTTCGGGATTGATTTCGTAATAATCTGGAATTTGTAGTATCTGCTAATTTTTTGAAGTTTAACATCGAAGAGACAATTTGATGAAATATTTCATTACATCTGAAAAGAGTTTTGTCTATATATAATTTAGAATAAATTTTCAAACGGAATTCTAGTGAAATTAATTTCCTTAAAAAATCCAAGATTACAGTTTGATACTTGCTAAAAAAAAAAAGATTCAAGATCACAATAGTTTCTCATTAAAAAAAAAAAAGGAAGAACTGAGATTAAAAGAAAATACAGCAGTTTTGTCTATAATAAGGAAAAGAGTTTTGTCTATATATAGTTTAGAATAAATTTTCAAATGGAATTCTAGTGAAATTAATTTCCTCAAAAGATCCAAGATCACAGTTTGATGCTTGCTAAAAAAAAAAAAGTAAAACTGAGATTAAAAGAAAATACAGCAGTTTTGTCTATAATAAGAAAAAAAGTTTTGTCTATATATATTTTAAAATAAATTTTCAAACGGAATTCCAGTGAAATTAATTTCCTTAAAAAATCCAAGATTACAGTTCGATGCTTGCTAAGAAAAAAAAAAGATCCAAGATCACCAAGATCACAGTACCATACTCATTAAAAAAAAAAAGAAGAGGAAGAACTGAGATTAAAAGAAAATACAGCAGTGTCTCATTAAAGATAACACGTTACCGTGCAAACTCAACGTGCAACGTGACGCGTGTATGTATACGTGATTTGTCGGCTGATACGTTTGCAAGAACGCAAGACTTTACCCTGAAAAGACATTTCAACCGCGACTATGCGATAGCTTGCACCAGTGGCGCATTGTGGCGCACATCATAGACAAAAGCCGGATTATTTTTCACGGTTGCAAAGGAAGCGTGCAGTGGTATTGTGGACGGGACAGCGGTAACAGGAACTAGTAACAATGGTTGTACTTTTTGCCGTTCGTTCTTCGTGTTACACTGGTTTGACTGGACTTCTGGAAGCTCGCGAGCTCGTACGCGAGATGAAGAATGGCCGTGGACGAGATGCAGCTGTCGCATTAAGCAAATTTACGTAACTTCGTCGTTTGTCTCGTTCTCTTATTTTTCAACGACGATTTTTATAAAATGCTCGAGCGCTGAGCAATTAATTGATTCGTTCTAATATTTTCAATTTTTGTAATATGCCAAGGTAGCGTTGATCTTTTTATTTTTACAATATTATAAAAATATTTATAATATTATAAAGATATTTACTTTTATTTTTATAATTTTATTTTTATATTTACTTTTATTTTTATAATTTTATAAAGATATTTATTTAGGTAGAAAAAAAAATGTTTTAGTTACCGTCGTTTAATCATGAAGAAAATCGCCTGGTAAAAAATATAATAATTTCCTGCACTTTATGTCGCTTTACGAAGAGTGTTTTGATATGATAAAAAGAATCTGTTCATTCAAAATGAAACTATTTGACAGAGTCTCGAATCTTGAAAACAAATTTTTACATTTAATATTCTTTAAATAAATGATTTAAAAATTTCTGTCAACTCGTGGACAGTCCACTACTGATAGATATGACATAGATATAAAACAACTGACTAAGTTTATCGTTCGATCGTCCTCTGCGCGAAATTTATGAACTCGTCGATGGCTTTCAAATTTCGTCAGCGTGGCTAACGAAAATGGAGCATGGTGGCAACAATGCTCACCGAGGAAGACCGAGACCACACTCGACGTGATTTTATTAATTCGTTCGTGAAGATGCAAACAGCGTAATCCATGGAGAACGAACCGCCCCAACCCCATTAAACCACGTTAACGAGTCCCTTGGGCGACGATGTACAGCTATTAAATTTCGTTTCACAAGCAAACCAGCCTCTTTAACGAACGTTTTAACCTTCTTATTAGCCTTTCACCATGAGGCTGGCGATTTTAAAATTAATTTCTTGTCCTTGCGAAATTTCTAACTTCGATTTATTTCGTCGTTGAATTAATAATTTAGAAATAGTCAGAAAAAGGAAATGAAAGAATTTATTATTAATTGAAACCTATTAATTGCAAAGCGAAAGGAAAATCATAGGCATCGCGCAAAAATGTTATCTCTTTAATTTTCTCAAACTGTCCTCTCATTACGAAGTACTAAAGAACTATTGTCGATAATTCTGTGGTAAATTAAACGTATGATTCATAATACAATCATCATTCTAACGTAAATTCAAGGAGAAAACGGAAAAATTAAGATTATAAGTGTAATCTTTAAAAAAATAAGATTTAAGTGTAATTTAAATTAAATTTGATAGAAATGATATTTCTAATGCTACAGCGAGTGTCAGACACTTTCGAATTATGCTCCACCATTAGTGTTGCATAATTTCAAAGTAAATTTACATTGATTTAATATCAATTAAGTAAGTCAATATTAACATCAATAAATGTCTCTCGTTTCAAAATTACGCGAACATGAAATATTTCTAGAATTAACGAGCTTAGACCCAGAACGTTTAGATATCTAGAGTGCTATTCTCGAGGGATAAATTCTTCCATAAAATTTGATAGAGGATCGCCTATTTCGTACGAACCAGCAGCAATTTGTTCGCTCGAGCTGCACGGCTAATTATAGGATGAGTATTTTGGCGGGCAATTTAATTTCGCAAATGATCCGTCCACGATTAATATTCATAACTTGCGCACGTTGGATAACTGGTTATACAATATACATTACATAACGATACACACAGTCGTGCAGTATGATAAAAAGAGAAAGAGAGAGAGAGAGAGAGAACGAACAAGATCTAGAAGTGAAAGGGAGGCATTAGAACGGCACTAGCGTTGTGCAGGGCTGACAGAAACAGGCTTTTGCCGAGTTAATTCGAAATAGGTGGCACAGGAAGACGAGATTCGGCATGGGTTTCAACGGTTCTGCTTAATCGACGCAAAAAGTCCAGCAGGACCTCCCACTAGAAGAAGCAGGCGTGAAATTTGTGAAATTATTTCGCTGCTCTTGCCCACCTACGTGGCCCATTGTGATCTCTCACTAAATAGACGGCTATCTCTGAAAATTGATATCTTCGCCGTGAACTCGTCCTTTATATTTTTCTTTCTTTCTTTTTTTTTCTTTTTCATTTGCTTCCTGCACTCGTGGAACCTTTTCGATTCTGCCACTCGAACTTTACGTTTGAAACGCACATGCGTCAACGTTCGTTTTCAAAATTTTGGATAATAATGCATCAGAATTCGTAACATTTATGTGTATTGTAACAACAGTGTTGTAACTCATTGTCGAACGAAAAGTAACTGGTTTTATGAAAACTTTTATCGTGAGATCTGCAAGATTCAATTAAATACAATCCTCCTGCCAAGTAACGAATAGAATCGCAGAATGATGAATATCTTATTAAAAAGAAAGAAAAAAATTGGAACGTAGAAAATCAAAAATGTGACGACAATTCCATATCGTCTAGATATTGTTACACTTTCACGGAAACGAAATTTATTGTGAAAAATTTTCTGCCACGTGTACATGTCTAATATCGATCTTTGATTACTGCAATGCTTAAATAGATTCAGGTTGATGTAAAGATGACAGAGAAAACGGAACCGAGAGGCAGGTGGACGAAACGTCGTAGGATTAAGTCCGCCGATCGATTTGTCACCTGATTTCTCTTTGCGGAGCTGAGTCACTGGCCTTTTTTTGCTCGCTTCACGGTGAATCGAAAGCAGCTGGGATTACCTAGATATAGAAATCTTTGTTCTCCTACGGGGAACGAGATCGACCGCCGTCAGATCTTTGTGAACGAAAATCAATTAATTAACTCGAGAAAAAAAAAACTTGACCAACATTCTCAGATTACTCGGACTCGAGAGAAAAAGCTGCTATCGGAGCGATATGACCAATCCTCGAGAGACTTCGTTTCTTTTTTTTTTCAATTTCAGAGAAACTGCAGTTTTCTTCAATTTTCAACACCAGAAGTCTCTTGTTAATAATGAATTGATCAAATGTATCCTGTATTACAGCGCTCCACGTTGTAAAATATGTGTTTCTGAAGCAAACGTATAATATTAGAGTATAATATGGCAGTAAAAGCGATAGTTGTAAAATTTCATGATTCACACTAAAAATGACTTGAATCATATCGATGTATTCTTGTCGAAAAATTTAGTCGATGGAACTATTTATATGAAATTAATATAACTGTATATAATTATGAAACTAGTTATAATTATATCACGATATTACAGTAAACTGATCAACGTTTTCATGGAAGTTATTTACACTGATCCAAGGTAAGATCACTCACACCACTCAAAAATCGTAGAGTACTCTTCATTCTAACATTCAGTATCTTATCATAAATAATACAATTTTCAAATTGTACGTGTATTTTATAATTGAAATATGTTAATATTTAAACCGATGCTTTAAAGATTTCCTGTTATATAAAATATTATCAAATTCCTTCCTGTTTTAAAATAAATACATGTCCTAAGATTTTTGAGCAGGGGCGCGCGTAACAATGATAATTTCTCATATGCCTTTCAATTATCACACGATCCACGAACAGATCACAGACACGAAAATCTCTCGCTTCTCCGTCCAAAAACCCAACGAAACGAAATATCGATCTTCCTTGTACCATCGATCACGATCTTATCAGCGACACTCTCGTTGAAACTCTCTCGGGATGACGCTCCTCTCTCAGAATATCCTCTCTCTCTCTCTCTCTCTCTCTCTCTCTCATCCAACACGATCACACTCGATAAATACTTCACGCACCGAAAGGTACAAAGACGAGTAAGAGAGAAAGAAAGAGAAAGGGGGGAGAGAAAGAAGAAACGAGGCCGAAAAGACTCCGAGAGGGACTCTTTATTCTCGTATCAGCAACGGGGAACGATGGAAACGACGTGGTCTATTATGAGCCGATCGTGTGAGACACAATGATCAATGCCAATCGGAGCTGTGCGGAGAGCCGCTGAATGGAGACGCGGGATTATGGCACCGGCGTGGACCACCGAAGATCGACAGGGCCGATTACGTCCGCGAGATGACTTTAAGCCCCCTTTAAACGCTGCCATTCTTTCCCTGCTCTTTGCCGGCTTGACCCCGTCGATCCAGGTACCCCGTGCGCCCGCGATTTTTTCGTTTCCCCTCCCCCTTTCTTCACCTTGCTTGCTTGCTTTCTTTCTTTTTTTCTTTCTTTGTTTAAACTCTGCTCATCGCGAGACACGAACAGACGAATTGGGATTGGGTCCCGGAAGTTCAGTCTCTCGGGGATCGTGGTGGATTTCTTTCTTTTTTTTTCTCTCTCTTCTTTCTTTCTTTCGCGGATGACTCGAGTTGTCGGATTATTTCCTCCCCGCTTTTGGGGAGAGTTGTTTTTTTTCTCTTAAGTCGAGAAACATCGAGAGTCAGAGGCTTGATTAAACGTAATCATAAACCAATTGAAAATTGTAAAACAGAAAGTTGGAAAGATACTGAATCAGATCATATATATATACTAGAAACTGTAACGTCAAAACAAACCAAAGTTGCTAGCCAAAATTAACAAAACAGAGATAGTGTGTATATATATATAAAACAGTATGTTCTTTTAAAGAAAAGAAGTTTTCCACGTAAGAATATAGATAAGAATATATATATTTAAAAGAATACACACACACACACATATATAATGGTGTTGCAAACTAGACATTAAACGTTACTCTTAGGGATGAGCACTCGACGTTACATTGTTAAAGACTAGAAGTCATCCAAAGGTATGGATTAATAATCAACAGATAGAAAAAATAAATATTAGTGGAAACCGAGAATTCTAGAAAACGCAGAACCCTGTTCAATCTTCGACGAACCGTCGTTTCACCAAACCGTTGAAACGGAAAGGAGTCATTTCCGAGTCGTGGCGTAGGCAACCCTTCAAACGAAACCCCGACAGATCTGTCAGTGAGCGAGCGCGTCCCCCATGGCGATCATGTCGTAGGAGAATCTTCAACACGCGAATGTGGGATGAATGGAAATACGGGTACTTGAGTAAGCTTAAATTACATTTCATTCATGCAGGAAAAGCAGACACGCGGGAGTCGGCCTTCCGGCTCGGCGTTGCGCACGTAGAAAGAGAGTGCTCCTGCGTAATAATGGCCGGCCCATAATGTGTATTATCCCGACATCCTGCGGCGTCTCCTTTCGCGTGCAGGCTTTTCCTAGCCTCGGACGTTGCGACAGCCGACGATAATCGGACGACGATGTTTTCGCGTTTTCCCAGCGGACACTCTCGCGCATCCTTCGAGGAGGAGGCGAGTCGAACAGTTGCGCAAACCCGAGTCGAAACAGTTGGAAATTACCGGTGAAATACGACGACTCTATCGAGAATGTCGAAAATATTTGAAATGTGAAAAATTGCACGTGAAACGTCGTTCGATCGATCGGCGGTGAGTCTTTCAAAATTGAACTGGAACTATCGACAGTCAGAATGACCAGTTTGCAGTAAAACAATTTGTACGAATTGAAACAATATATCTTTTGGAGATATTCAAGTATACAAATAAAAGCTTGTGTTTTATAATTCTGTCATAATTTATGTAATTTTTCTGCTTGTTTTGTTTCAACATGGAAATTTTATGCTTCAGTCGTCGATGATTCTTGTGTGAATGACAGTGTTGTCTAGAAATTTGATGCACGTGAAAATTTTAGAAGAGATAATTATTAGAGAGAAGAAATGATGTAAGTGAATATTGGAGTGAGAAGAAAGGGAAATGTTGCAAGATACAACTATGATAAATAGATTTTTTTTATTTGCAACAGTATTCTTTCGTATACACATGTACTTAAATTATGGCTGATTATATTTAAAGATACAAATTCTAAATTATAATATTCTTATCTGTTAAAAAACAAATGAAGTAAAAGTATTTCTTCGAATTTTACAAGTGGTAATTATTTTTTAGTAGAAGGATTGTACTCTTGTTCAGAGACTTTCTATACCTGTAATAAATTTTACAGAATTCTTAGAGGAATCGACAATTCACAACAATTATTTTTATAAATACAACCAATAAAAACGAAGCTGATATGTTTTATATAATAAGTCTTTGAAGAAATTGATTAAATTTCTTCAAATGAGACAAACAAGAAATTCTCATCCATATTTTTACGTGAAAAACTTCGTTTCTTTAAAAGAATTTTCCCAAACACACGACTCGATGTCTGTAATGTTATTATAGTAAACGAGAGGTTTACGCAGCGGTTTCGGGTATATACAGTCCAAAGTATATCGTCGGTGAAAGTGGACGTCCTTTGCGAAACACGAATTCTGGAAACCACTGCGGGCTTTAATCGCGAGCCATCGAGCCGCCGTTTCAATGAGGGAGTATGGCATACAGGGGACAGGAAGGGGGTAAAAATCGGTGAGGAGGAATCATGGCTGGATGCACTCCCTCCCTATGTTCACGCACTTTTACCGCCGGCTAGCATCGGCACTGGTTCTGACGTTTTTCAAGGGGGAACCGACGCGACGACCTGTTGAGCCCCTCGGTTGTCCTAACCGAGAAAAGTCTGACTGAGCCTGACTCGCTCGAAATAATACGGAATCTTCAATCTGTGTTATCCTTTGTTTCGAGAGAAGAAACCTAAAAATGACACGTAACAGAGAAAGTTTAAGGAGCAAGTACAATTTTTTTTTTTTCTTTCTACGATTAATATAAAATGGGCGTTGGTTGAACTATCGGTCATGATAAACTGCAGTCTACCTGCTAGTGTTTAAAAAAATAAGTAAATATACGAAATAAAAGCGAACAGATTTTTACTAATTGCAAAAAACCACAAAGTCCGGGATTTATCCACTTGACGAGATTGGAAATTCCAGTATTTTCGATCGACTTGATTCGAGTAAAATTATTTACTCGAAACTCTTCTACAAAAATTGTTTCCGCGTGTAGAATTCTCTTTTAATTTTAGTTTCCATTCAGAATTTCGTAATTGCTGCATCCAAAAGTGAGTTAATCATATGATTATTTTCAAAATATCAACAAAATAATATACAATATTATTTTTAACACAATAAATCAAATTAATTGTAAAATTAATAAAAATTAATTAGAGATTAATTAAAATAATTAAATATATAATTATTATATTATCATTATTATATTTCTATATGATAATTAAATTAATTATAATTTTCAACAATAAAACAATATTCTCACGTAAAATGTCTTATAGCGAAATTTCAACAAAAACGCGAGCTCTTCTGCACTGCATCGGCGCTTTCACGCAGCTGCAATTTTCTCCCCCCCCCCCCCCATGATGGATCAACGTGAAAATCAAAGTAAACCGCGAAACAATATACTTTCGTACGTCACGTTGCTCCACTTTCCCTTCTGTCTTTTCCTTTTAATGACACTCATCAGGATCGTTCGTAATAATCGGTCCCGGCGACCAGCGAGAAATTACAATTTACATCATGCGGCTACGAACTACGAAACACGAATCACCAACGTGGCTGCGATACGTATAAAAAGAGAAAATCGAATGTCACACGACCGGCAGTTTCGACCGATCGAACGTTGAAGAATGGCGAGACTCGCGACGATCGCCACGATCGTTCTTGCAGCTTGCTGCGCGTCGCGATCCAGCGGGATCGATCCACGTGGATCGATCGAGGACAGGCCAGCGGCACCAGGTGAAATATTCTTTTGTTCGATGAGATTCTTTTCTTGAGAAAGAAAATTCTTTTCTTTCCTTCTTGCCCAGTTATTTTTTGAACATCGGTAATTTTGGCAATATTTTAAGATTGAACGTTTTGGGAAATGTTCTTTGAGCGTTAGAGATGGACGAAGTATTTTTTATGCTATATATGGAACAAGTTTCGCTAATCCGAAAAATTTTCTTCTATTATTTTTATTTTCTTTTTTATTTTTTTTTTTTTTTTTTTTGAATGTTTATGACGTTGAAAAGATTGAAGTCGAGTCTGTTCGACAAAAGTGTCTCTTACTCTGTCAGAGTTGTAAAATTTTCGTTTTAAATCGTGGAATTCTATTGAGACAATAATTCAAAGACAGAGCAAGTGAAACCTGGTAAAATTTGTTGACCAAATCTTGTTGAAATTAATTTATTCGAAATGACGCGTCTCCCGACAGCGATAGGATACGAATAAAGAACGAATTTTTTAAGCGACAAGTCAATAAAGTAACTTGAAAGGAATAAATTTCGACGAATTTAAAAAATGCACGATATAGAAAAGATTGATATAAAGGAACATTTCATTGAAATCTCTATCTTGCAAATATCAGAAGCTTTTTGTTGTTGTTTCAGTTACAGCAGACGAGGCCATCAGAGAGATTTTCCATGTTATCTCGACGGAGGCGTCGAGCGAGAAGGACGACGAACGATTGGTGAAGCTGATCAAAGAAGAAATCGTAAGAACCGCGTATCGTGTCAAAACGCCATCAGGTTCGATCGAAGCTGCTGCCAGAAGAGCGCAAAGATTGGTCACAGAATTGACAGCCGCCTACACCACCGCCATTTATAAGTCGAAATCCTCCGAGGAGGCGAAAGTGAACTTTGCTAGGTTCCGCAACACCGTGCAGAAAATCGTTGACTTTATAAAGAATGGCCAATTTGTCGTTTAAATGCGATTTTCTGTTATATTTAAGATTGTTAGAAACGTCAAATTGTAAGTAATAAAGTTGACCAAAAATGAATTAGAACGTAATAATTCTCGATTGATCCTTAAATGTAGGTTCCAAATCTTAAAACGATCAATTGCAGAATGATTGTCAAATAGAAATGTTGATAGTCAAGTGAAACTTAAAAATACTGAGCTGCTGATGCTTTCGAAGAATCGTGCAAACGTGGATCTCGTTTCTTAATTTATCACTTGGAAGATTTAAAGAATAATAAAATTTCAGAAGAACAGTCTATAATGGACATTATTTAATCATTTTCTGACACCAAGCATCTCCATATACCGAAACAGTTTCAAAGTTCTAAACAAACCGATTAAACGGAAGATAAAATTGTCAATTTTCAGGAAAATATCTTTACGCCATCCAACGGACAAATATATATTACAGAAATCAAATTTCCAACAATCGAGTCGGATTCCAAAATTCCTGTTATAGTTCTTTCTCCGATAAACCCAGAGCTTTCACCATTTTGTTAATCGGAAAAATTTAATGAAACCTGGGACGATAATTAGAAGGAAATCTCCAATCCTCGATTCGCTCAAAGACGTTCAAAATGGCGTCACGCTACGAGGCCATCCTGACAATCCAACAATCCGTGCCACGATCGCGAAACCATAGAAAAAACCGTCTCGCACGTATCAATCATCGAAGACGTTCCTCTGAATCTATCGGGAGCATCGAACACGTGCCACGAGTACTTCTAATCCGGCAACAGATCGTACGAGATACACAGTCCTCCATCTTTTTCTGTTTCCTTTTTCCGTCTTGTCTTTTTTTCTTCATTTCAGACAACGACGACGACGTTGCCTGGATTTACACGCGTATGTACACGCGCGTATGGCAACGAAAATTATTCCGGCTGACGTATGAGTCAGGGCAGACGATCCATTGTAAAAGCGGCATGGGCTCATAATCTGGCGAGGTAGGATCTCCAGGCCGAGCTGACCGGAACTGCGCCTATGCTCTCTCGCCGGAAGTGCCGCTGCCACATGTAGTAATATAAATTATAATGCCCTTACGGTTTTTCCTTTCGCGGATTTGCATTTAAAACACCGGAATGGCATTGTGTCGTCGGGATCGGCGCGAGCGATTTTCATGGAAATAAGAAAACCGCCCGGGGGCCAAACCTCTACGTCGTTTCTACCACTCTTTTCAAGTACTCCTCTCGTGTATCACCGACGTGCTGGTGGTGTTTCTCCTTCTCCTCCTCGTGGAGAGATAAAATAGTAGGTTTTATACCTTTCGCTCTATTTCAGTCTCTAGATTATTTTATTTTTGATTTTTGGGGCTTGACTTTTGTCAATCTTTAAGCTCTTTCTCATTTTTCTTGTCGAGCATATATTTGTGATTATTATGTATCTGCTAATTTTATATATGTATTTTTGTATTATTGATTGATTGATGTTTATACAACACGCAATTTCTCAACTGGCGATGATCAATCGCACCAATTATACCACGTTGCTTCCTTTTTATTTAGGAATTTAATCATCTTCTTAAGCTGAAACATTTGTGTATTATTCTTTAATCTCTTCAGAATACAATTCACTCAGCTAATAATAAATATAATTTGAAAAAGAAACCAATAGAAATGCCACGAGATCGATTTTTCTCTTCAAAAAGGAAAAAAAAACAAAAGAAGAAAAACAAGATGAGAGATAAAATGGCAGGATGGCACACGAGCGCGATTTCCATCGAATCGTGCCAAGGCTAATCGGAGATGAAATCTGGAAACGGCTCGCTTTCACCGGCTCGGACAATGGCCACCTGAAACTTTTCTAATTCGTTTCGCGTTTCCTTTTCTCTCCTCTTATCTGTCCCTTCTTTTTTATTTTTATTTTTTTTCTTTTTCTTTTTCCTTCCTCGTCTTTTTATCTTCTGCTAGATAAAAGCCAGCGAGCCAGTGTGCGTGAGATATAGAGGAGTTTCCTCAATTAATTAACCGGCATGCTAATCGCGAAAACGCGCAACTGGCTAATTAGAAATTGTCTATTAACAATTGTTTATCACGAGTCGACGATGGTGATCGTCGATTGTGTACGGGTTTTCCAACGTCCGACACGTTAGCGAGGGTTAGTTCTTAGGAACTGCAGATGGAAATCTCCTCTTGCAAAGCGTAGTTTTCGCCCGACGGTTCCATGCTCTTCAAGGATTGTGTACTTGAAAGTATTGATCCTCGCGATTGCCGCGAAATTGATTATGAAAAATTGTGTGCGGAGGGATTGATTATAAGGAAGTGATTATGACATATGTATGTATACATATTTTATATGTGTATTTTTTTTTGTTGATACTTTTAGAATACTTGGTCTTTCGAATGGTTCGTTTCCCATTAGATCAAGTTACGATTGCAGAATATATAATGAACACTATTGAACAAACATTAATTAAATAAATAAATGATAAATGTTCGTATAAGTGGACATCAGCTTTCCTAAAAAAAAAAAAAAAGAAATTATTTTCTTTTGATTTTAGTAGGTTTTAGTAGATCTCGAAGGGATTGAAGGATAAATTAACAATAAGGTAGAGGATCATAAAACATTCTCCTCTACAAAAGAAGAATTATGTATATCTCGAAAATTAAGACAAAACTCATCCCGAAAAGTACAACTAACAAAGCAGTATATAATCACTGCTCTGAGAAACGTGACTCCAACAATTGAAATTCACCCAAAGATACAAGACAAAACCCATTCCGTCATAAACTACCCCTTCATCCTCTACAAAAAAAAAAAAAAAAAAAAATATGCAACGTACGATATTACAACTACAATATTTGGTTCAGAAGGATCTCTCTCGCGGCCATAAAGCCGATCTTCCGTTTCCGGCGAACACCGAGGCCATTGCCGCGATTTTTCCATCGCGGGGCATGCTTGACCGGGGTCAGGTCTCCCTCGGTTCTATCGGGGAGTTACGCGGCTGGACGTTTCTAAGGCCGTGTGCAACGCCGTTCATGACTTAACACGGTGCTTGGGTTCGGCACTGTGCTTTGGCGGTTTAGCCTGCCGGGACAATGCCGCATTGTTTCATCGTCGTAGCTATCTAGTCGGCACGGTAGCGGGCACCGAACGATGTTTATTATCCTCTTGCGCAACAAAACAAAATGCCCCCGGTGTTATATTATCCTCCGGTTCGTGGTCGAATCAGTTTCCCATATAAAATCCCACGTTAAGACGCCCGCGGACTCCCGTCGTAACTTCCAGCTGGCCACGACGTCAGCCAGCCAGCCTCTGCTCCCTTCAGGGTGTCCTTGGTGCTCGTCCAGCGCCAAATAGCGCCGGTAGGAATTACTTGGAAAATCCGGCTACGTCTTCAGCCTTCTCTCTCTCTTGAAAAATTGAAAATTTACTCACGATCGTTGACGATTTTACGACGATCACAACGCGACCTCTTTCAATCTCAGCGTTAACAGATACAGCAACTTGACAACTTTCGTACATTCTTGGATTCAATATGAACGTACCGATACTTTGTAAAGGTGATCAATTACGAAATTTTGTGTTTCTCGCGATCGAAAATTATTTACGTCGCGAAAACCCGAATACTCGTTTACGGTTCTGTAGCATTACAATCCCGAATCCTCAAGCCACTGGAAACTAAAAGTTGAGCAACGAACAATCGCAGGTTCGACGAGTTCCAAAATGAAGATCACCAATCAACATCGAAAGGATGAATTTGTTCGTTAGAGAACGAGGCGGTTGAGCAAAAAAGGAGGCGAAACTAAGCCCGGCGCACGGTGAAACTGCGTTTAGCCACGACACCGAAAGAAGCGGGAGCAGCGGCATTCCGCAGGGCATAACTTAAGCGAGCCCTGAGCTCACGAAGAGAGGAGACGGGTCACGACGCCATGTGTGCGGCCTACCAACCACACCCACCACCTATTTATTTATGTCTACCTCACGGCTTTTTGTTCGTACCATCGGCCAGAGCTTTCATTGCGCCGTGAACAACGCGGCGAACAATCGAGCAGAGCCGCCTGCCCTACCGGAAAAATCCCTCCGTCCCGAAGGAATCCCTCTCCCTCCCCCCCTACCCTCCCACCCAGTACTGCTGGAGCCAGCCAGTTTCGAATTATTTGTAAAGCGGCGCATAGAACGCTCTTCTTCCTTTCCTGGAGAACTGCTGCACGCGAACGTGCCCTGGGTTTCGAGAGGGACGACACACACGCACACACACAAACACACACGCATACATCGTGAACCTCGCGTTGACTTCTACGATGGAAAAAAAGCTCGTCGTGGGAATTATGGGGGATGGAATTGGGATGATAATGTTGATGACAAGAGAATAGAAAAGGTTAAAGGCGAACGCGTTATCAATTTATCGTACATACGTTTTCAAGGTAATTTTAAACATTTTTTAGTTTTACGGTAGATTTTCATAGACTTCGAAAGTGAACTATAAAAAGATCTGACGAAAAGATAATTTCTTTGAAACACGAGAGATAATTCTTTTTAAACGAAAGATTAGACGTTAATTGCCTTCGTCATCAGAAGCTGTATATATATATATATATATATATATATATTTTTTTTTTTTTCTCGTTGATAACGATACAATTTCAAAAGAATTGTTACAATTCGTGCATCACCAGGATTCTTCCGCGGTGAAGTCCGAACGATGCTTGAAACTTATCTGGGGTATTAGTCTTAATTAAGATCGTTCAAGAGAGAGGTTTCTCACGAAGATAAGGGTAAAACGAATATTCTGGATCCAGATCACTCGCCTGCTATCAAAGGGAATATTTCCGCGTTCACGACTTCCGCGTCTCTGGCTATAAAAGGAGGGTCTTATCTGGTCGACATCGTCCTCACGATTCCGACGGACGCGACGCGATGCATTTTTACGGTTTCTTTTGAGAAGGCAGCGACCGGGGACGCTTGAAATTACGATTATCCGTCAGAAAGAAAGGGTCGCGAATTTTTGACGTACAAATGTTTTCGTTCGAGTATTAAGGAAATAATAGGAAATCGGTTGTTCGAATCAGTTCACTTCAATTGAAAATTATTTGTATCTGACAGATTTTCAAAGTGAATCTCGACGAGATCTATCCTGAAGCAATTCAGATTTGTGAGATTATAGAAAAATTTAGTTCAGGCTAATGAGTTGAAAAAGAATTCGTCCTGTTGTTGCACATCAACGATATTGCGAAACTTTCAACTTGTCGTCAGATTGCGAATTTTTCTGCGTTTATGGAAAATTTGAGTATAACAGAAGAACATTCAACAAACCGTACAAAGAATGTTCGATAAAATATTCAAAAGTAAGGTAGGATTATTTGAGTCGCGAAAGCATCGAAGTTTGAAAAGTCAAGTCCTGAACTTTGTACAAAATAATCAAATTTATTAATACAAAATTAATTATAATTTATGATCGTAATATCATTCATCACTATCTCGTCGAAAATTATAATCATCAAGCTGTTAAGTGTCGTGTATATTTCGTTGTTTATAAGGTCACCAGTAACAAATGAACTTGCCTCATTTAATCTACAAGACAAGTCCTATACTTTTAACTACATAAAAATATAAATTCTTTTTTAATATAAGTACACAAAGATATAAATATAAATTAATTAAATGAAGATATAAATTTCCACAAATTCCGAAACTGTGTAAAGTGACTGATGATAGAAATTTTCGTTACTACCGACCAAAGTCGAGACAAGGAGAGTGAGAAAGAGAGAGAGTGGAAAGAAACGCTTGCCAAAGGCGAGGCAAAGCTCGCTAATATTCGACGGAGCAACGGTACAACCAGCTAGCAGTTATATTATAAATTAGAGTCGAATGGAAGATTCGCTTCACAAACTTCGTGAATAATTTATGCGAGGCGTATGTTGGTGAACGGCGTGGATGGTGACTAGAGTATCGAGTAACGTTGAAAATAACAAAATATCCTCGTGGAACCTCCTCTTGGATTATTGCAGCCAACTCGATGTGTTCAACTGACATTCATCGATCGTTCAATTTACACCTATCCACCGTTTCAAGAATATTATACAATTCCGTTGAATGCAACGTTGCAGAGAAGAAGTTAAAATGAAAGATTAGCATAGAGATTGAAAATCGAAGAATCTCTTTAACTTTTTAACATTCCATGTTTGGAGTAGTACTTTACGTGTGATACTTCGTGTGTTTTACCTTAAAAATCGGCAAAAGAGTTTTAACATTCTTATGACTTGTGACCAATGTTGGTGTGATACACCATTTACGAACAGTACCTTAAGATTAAAATCAGACAAGAAAGACTCTTGGTCGTATCTTATACGTCATAACGAAAGCTTCTGAAAAACAGATGTAAAGGCAAAGTGATTTTCTTTAAATTAGATACTTCTTAAAAAATTACAAACTTGCACAAACACTTTTGCATTTTGCAACGCAAATATTCCAGCAAATACTTCTTCAATGTTTACGATTCTAAACTATCGCACGTTTCAATCGAAATGAAAATACCAGAGTGGTTCGACTAAGTAGCGTGCGACTCGTGCGAAATCGTCCGTGGATAAAATATCTGGACGCTAGTCCAGAACGAAACCGATGAAACTGCCATTTTCAACGTCTACGTAGCTCGTATCAGAGGCAGGTAGAACCTACTCGCGGGATGTTCCTGATTTTATGGTTCGGTTGGAACGCGACGGTTGCCACAGCGTTGCGAATGTTGCAGCTTTTAGACACTTTGCGCGTTATTAACGGTTTGCCGCGAATCACGAGTCGTGCTATATATTTGTGTGTATATATATGTGCATGGAACGGCTGCCTCTAACGGTAAACGGCCAAGCAAATCCTAAGGTGGACGATAATTAAACGTATATCGTCTCGGGTCAGCCGCGTTTCCCTCAATCCATCCTCAGCTGGATTAACAAGCAACGTCCACCACGCGACACTCCAACGCCCCTGGCGGCCTCTTAAAATTCATATACTGTCTAATCGAGTCAGCTCTCGTGCCAATCTGCTTGCCACTTAATGGGACAATGCAATGAAAATAGGGATTTGTTGCATTTACTTTGTACAACGGCGCAATCTTCAACGATCTTCACTTTTGTGAATACGAAAAAATTGAGAAGTTGGATTGAAAAACTGGAGATTTTAGAAAGCATTTGGATATTTTTCAATATTACAATATTTTTATAAGCGAACGAATCTTCAATCTTCGATCAAAATTAAAAATCTGATATTCCGTCACTATCAATGTAATATCGTATAAATACTTAATATATATATATGTACAGGTAAATCAAAGAGATTTGATTCACAGAGAGGAATTTGACGTAGATCTCCAGTGTGACATGTTCGCGTTTAATTTTTTGATATCAACATTCCCGAAGCAACTGATAATAAGTGCACGGTTAATGTTCAATGGTCAGGAAATAAATTAGCAATTTAGATAGGGGACCAACGATTTGGGACAGGAGGATGACACAGACAGTACTTAGAGGACGCAGTGTTGGCGATATCGTCAAGTTCTTCTACTTTTCAATCTGTGAAATCGAGCGGACATGCTTCGCTTGAAAATTCAAGAAGTTTCCCGATCGGTGACGCAACGATTCGATTAAACGCCATTAACAACAGCGATTAAAAAAGAACGAGAGCAAACAGCAGAGAGGAAGACTCGCGCGATTTAACGAGCGGTGTGGCTCGCACGTCCAGCCTCAACCCCCCGAGTACACAATCTCCGTCAATTTATCTACCGCGGCGCATTTAATTCCCCAATTACGGGAAACTTTCATTGCACATGATAATTGCGATCCCGCTTGCTAATTAAACCCCATTAATCTCTTATTACGGAGCTGCCGTTGAATCATCCCCGTTTTACACCACGAACCGGACGAGGAAGAGAACGATAGGCAAGAGAGAGAAGACAGAAGGTGGTGGGAGAGAGAAGAGAGGGAGAAAAGGGGTGCGACTAAAATTAATAAAAGAATCACGTTCCTATCTGGTTTTCTTGAACGGCCGACAACCGAGAGCCGAGCGTGTATTCGTTTTGAAACCTTCAAACCGGAACAATGGCCTGACTGGACGGATAATGAAAGAAGAGGACGAAGAAGAAGAAGAAGAAAAGAGGACGAAGAAGAACGACTGTGGAGGATAGAGGAGAGTAGTCGAGCGAAGGAAGATGGCGGAAGGAAAGGGAAAAAGGAAAGAAACCAACTGAAACTGCCTATGGTAACGCGACAGACTGTGCCTAAGGTGGATGCAACACCGTACATGGTCAGTTTTTTTTCTGTTTTGTTTTGTTTTATTACACTCGTCGTTCTCTCTCCTTCTTTCTCCTTCTTCTTTTTTCCTTCCTTTACCCCTTCTTTTCTAGCTATCGTGCTCGCGTCCTTATATCGCGGCGAAGGAGGCGGCAGCGCTTTTTAAATAACTATAATGAGGGCAATTATCGTGTGCGCCGGCAAGCAGAGTGTGACGAGTCGTTGTTACACATTATGGCACGGAGGATGATCGCTCGAGCTAGATGAAGGAATGGCACGAGGAACGGGGGAAAAAGGGTAGCGGCTATCGTGAGGAGTAGGGGATGTTTCAAACAGAGAGAGAGAGAGAGAGAGAGAGACGTGGAAAAAGCTTCGTGGAAGAAATTGGAAATGACTCCATGCAGAAAGTTTTTGAGATTGCTATACAATTATGATCAATGAACTGACGATTAAATGGATTGTAACAGACTTATAGTGGCTGAGAGAAATATTTACACGCGACCTTATTTTTCAATGAAACATTCTTTCCTTCGAAAAAACTCTATGCTTCATTTTTTTTTTTTTTTTTCTAATAATTTTCGTAGCTACGTGATAATGATAAATAGACAGTGTAGCAGTGATTATGGGAAATATTTTTACGCACTCTTATTTTCCAATAAGGTGTATTATAGGAAAATATCTGATCTTAATTAAGTAATAATTAATAGAAACTTCTCGTCTTCTTTCAACAAATACTATGTTTACACACAACAGTTACAAAAAAAGTCATCTGTTCATCACTTACGTAAATTACTGTTAGAGTGGGCAAAATGCTGTTCCGTATTGTTACCCCCTCGAAATTTGTAACTCCCATTCGTTTCTTATTCGAACTACTTTTTGTACGACACTTAATTTACGAGTAATTTGCATTTATAGATTAAAACCGGTCGTCCTGTACAAGTAGTCATAAATATAACGATGTGCAAACACTTTTTGTAACCACTGTATGTTGATATAGCATTTGTCGGAAGAAGAAGAAGAAACAGGCGACGAGCAGAGAAACGTCGTGAAAACATTAGCAAGTAGAATAAGACGGGAAATCACCGTCCTACTAACGACGTGAGTAAACCAAAGTCAATATTCATAATAATTAGGGGTTGGTTTTTAATCTTTTCATTATATACACTGTTACAGTATTTTTTTCTCGCTCTTGACAAATAACTATATGTTCACAATAAAAAAATCCAAGTGAAAGAACCACGTTTTTTTTTTTTAATTACAACGCAACAGTTCAGATTAACGTTATTGGAATGGAGTTTGAGAGACGCAGAAAAATATAAAACATCAACCACGAGAGAAATTCACGAAAAAGTTAAAGATCAGCGTTTTCTGATTCGATGACAAAGAATTAAAAAAAAGAAAAATATATATATATATATAGAAGGAGTGGAACAAAAAATAAACGAAGTTCAGATAGAGAGGAGAGGAGGAAGCGACGAGATAGAGGAGAAGGGAAGAGACGCATCAGAAGAGAGAGGAGAGACAGGCAGCGCGTGGCAGCAGGCCTCTCCCCCTGTCGACCCTCTCCTCCTCCCGGTATAACTAATGCCTCGATCCGTGCAACCACCTCCGCCAGTTGAGGCCTTAACTACTTTCTTATTCGCTCGTTTCAGGCCAGCCTTACAGGCTCGTGCATAATGCCACACAACGCTCCTTACGCATGCTGAACGACCAACGCGCGCACCTCTCCCTCCGCTTCACCACCTCGCACCATCTTCCTCCATCGTCGCCGTCCTCCTCCACCTCTTCATCGTGTGCTACTCGTCCACCTCCGCCTCCCCGGAACACTATACCCCAGAGAGGAACTGCGGGTCAGAGACTGCGAGGCATATTCGACGCAGACTCGTGGCTCGTGCCTAGATCCATTGGCGTCTGACTCTACTGAATATTCTACTTCGGCTGGTGCGGCGGCTTACTCTACTTGCGACTCTAATGGACTTGGGATATGAATTCTGTTTGGATATATTTGGATGGCAATATTTTTGTACAAGTAGTTTGAGACGTTGTGTCATATTGTTTAAGAAGTGGTACGGAGATAATTATGTAGGTGGATGTATATAATGATATAATGATATATATAATGTCTGATTTATTGATCAGATATTGAGATGAAGTTAGAATGACTGGAATGTTATTATATATAGGTAATAAAGTGTTGATTGTGAATGAATATCTTTCTTTTTGTAAATGTACACTGTACATCGAGTTGAGAATTTTCTTTCGCGTTGAACCATCAGACATTTCGTACGTTACGAGCTAATATTGTACGAAGTTTGAATTCTGTCAGCTGAAATATTCGGTCGGTACATTGAATTGTCAATACGCAATATATTAACATTAAAAAAGTTTCCTAAACAGCACCACAAACAGTAAGCAACGAAACATTGTGCAACAATCGTCGCAGTAAGAAAGGACTTGAGGACTCGAAATTTTAATCGTCCCCTCTCCGATCATCCCCAAGATTAAAAATCTCCAACAAAGATCGAAGAAAGAAGGGAAAAGAACAATTTCGAAAATTGTAAAGAGAAACAAGCGCAACCTTGAGGTAGTAAAAGTAAGTAAGTCTTGAAGGCCAGGAGACTTTCAATCATCCCCCCGATGTCAAAAGTCTCCAATCTCGAAGAGCAACAGAAGAAAACGAAGAGACGACGAATTTTAGAAGAGTGAAGAAAGACTTGAGGAGAGGATCTACGAAGAGATTCGTTGGCTTTAGTCGGGCGACGCCGATGCGCTAATATAACAAGAAACGTGGCGGCTGTTGCGCCGAGCGTACGGGAGCGAAGTAGCCTCGCTTATGGTCCGGTGGTGCTCGAGGAGCATAACAGCTCGCGGAGCATAACGCCACGAGCCATCATATCCTCCTTCCAGAAACCCTCTCCGGAGGTGTTCCACCTCCGCCTCCTCCTCGTCTACCCCTCGTCCACGATGAAATCGGTGCTCCCCACGATCGTCCTCAGAGAGCACGAGTCCTCCTGGCGAGTGTACGCGTCACGCGTGTCCGTAGCCGCGTGGGGATGCACGCTCTAGGAAGTGGAAAGAGACGCATGCAAACCTGGCCACCTAAAACCGAGACCAATCAAACAGGTGATTTTTGGAATAGGTTTTCCAACGCTCGATGGATATCGTTGGATATTGTTGCGATGATTTTGATTGTCACAGTGTATATCTTGTCTAAATCTTGAAATTTGCAAGTTGCTTCGATGAACGTGGATAGTTTGGAAACTCGTCTGCAGATAGACAGAAAGCATGAATTTCAGTTTGAAACCGAGAACAACAAATCTTCGAAAGTTTGAACACTTGATCTTTAAAGAAGGATCTGTATAAATCTACCTGTCATTAAAAATTACTTGAAACGGCAATGACATCTTTCTCATAACAACCTCTTAACGCTTACATTCGTCAGACGTGAGTAGAAACCGTTCAGTCTACGTAAGACCGCGATATTCGCAAGCAGACTCGATCCACCCGTAGTGCAGTACTTGGCCATAATATTTCACACTCCAACGTATGAATAAACTGTTTCGCCAGCATTGTCCCTCGTATATTACTCATAAATTCAAGGAATGCTCTTGGCACCGATAGCTTAAAAAAATCCGAAGAATGGGGATTCCTGAATGGCGCTGAAGAAGAAAAGAAATTCGAGCGAGGAAAGCGAGGACGTAGTATTCCCGGAACGCGGGCGAATCGAAGGGAGCAGGAAGGAGAGAAGAGAAAGAACAGTGGAGCGCATGCACACACACACACACACGCGCGCGCGCACACGTATACGTACACGATCGTGCTCATACGTCGCGTGTTGCATGTGTACATCGGAGAACGTTGGAACGCGTTCATGCACCATACACGTACGTACACACACGTACATACACACGTGTATGCACGTATGCGTTTATGCACGGCGTATCGTCGGCTTCCGCGAACTAGATCGGCCGAGCAGATATTAGGAGCGCGTCTGCCCCGTTACCATTGCGGCAAGTGCTGGTCATTGTCCACCCGGCGGGCACAGGAAGTCCACGCCGAGTGCGGCCACTCTGCACACAGACGAGAGAACGAGATTTTTCGGTAGGATACCTCGCGGAGAAACTACGACACGAGGTGCAAGATCATCGCGCGTAGATTTTACGAAAGCTTGCACGTATCCTTACTAATGGAGGCTGGTATTTTTTTTTTTTTTTTTTTTTTTTAGTCTCGAGACAAGAACCGAGGGACGTTAATGTGCGAAGTTTCAAAGATTCTCCGTTCTCGTCCGAGGGATTTAGGGGGGCAAAGTTTTGTTCGAGGGTTGGGTAAGTTAATTCCAGATTAAGGGACGAGTTTAAATTAATTGGAAAAATAGATAGTGTTTAAATGTTTCGTTTAAAACATATGGCAGGAACACGAGGTTGAGAATTAATGTAGATGGAAATTCCAGGTTATTTGAATTCGTTGAATAATACAAAGTATGAATATTTTAAACGTAAAATTCACCAAGATCACTAAAGAATGTTGAAGATACAAAATTAAAAATTATAAAGATATAAAATCGAGATATTTCAACAAGTGAGTGAGAAACACATTGAACGTGAAATTGATACAGGATGTTACAATGAACTCGGTATCTAACATAAACGTTGGAAAAATAACTATGAAGAAGATTTCTAAAAACCAAAAAATAAAGTATGATATATCAAATCAGTACAGAGCTCAAATTAACAATTATATTTTAAACCAATAAATACTCTACATCATCCAGAAGAGAATACTAAATTTCAATCTGGACATTCAACAAACGACAACCACCAGGATGGAAAGCTGTCACTCCTTTTCAACTAATTTTCCGTTTTCCTTCCTCTCTAACAGAATTTACGGTGTTGCTGCTGCGACGAATAATCGTTGTCCGTCACTGGCAGGAAGCTGACGAAGAGTTGGTTGGCCAGCGAGAGATTTTCGGTACGATAATCGTAGGGAAACTCCGGACGCCCATTGTGACAATGGCCTCCCGAGGCAGCGTGATAATTACACCGGTAATAACCCGGTAAATAGAAAGAAACGCTCGGTATTTTCTTTTCTGATGCGAACTGTCGGACGTTACTGACCAGCGAAATTCGTTTGTTTCCTGCTGTCCGTCGTCCTCGACTCGAAACACTGAAAACCAAGCAACAAAACGCGAATTCATTGTTACGAAGATATTTAAAAATATTGAAATTTTAACTAAAGATGACTGAAGATCGAAGAAATAACACGTGAATCCAATGCGTAGGATATTTAATTACACATAAATAAAGATTTTCGAGTAATCAGGAATATTAAAATCCACTTGAAATTAATATTAAAATTACTAGAAGGTAAAGATTCGTGCTCGTATTAAAGTTACGCGAAGAAATACATTTTACGAGAAACTTGGAAAGTTAAAAATTTTGTACAACTTTCTAAAATCTTTCTACGAAAGATTAGAATTTCCCAAGAATGATCATACATTTTGAACGATTCAGTTCACGATTCTTTTTCCTTTTTTTCGAGTCTCGCGATCTCGATTTAGAAAGGATTAATTTCCTGTTTTCTTCTGCGTGCACTCTGTTTTCCTTCTTACGGCGAGGAGGGCGACTCGGGAGGAAGGAGGGTAAAAGTAAGTGAATGAGTGGATCTAAATGGAAGTTGGAAGGAGAAGGATCGTCAGGGCGGCACCTGACCGGAAAGCGTCACAGTCACCGCATTCAGCCTCGTTCTTTCCTTTCCCTTCCCCCTGTTTGCTTCGCCTCTTTCGCCAACCTTCTTCCTCCTCCGCCACCTCCTTCGATGAAGGGTTGCTTGTTTCGTCCCTTCTTGCTTGTCACTGCACAAACCGACGGAATCCCTCGCCTCTCATGTATGAATGAACTGACGCATAGAAAAATTGTTGTTTTTGTCAACTTCTTTCTTCAAGTATTTTCCCTGTATCTCTCTGACAATATTCCTCGTAAGTCTTTGACTAGCGAAACTTTCTAATCATCTTCTACCCTTGGAAACTCTTTCCTCAAATATTCGTTCTATATTTCTTTTCGAAGATTCTTGTCAAATTTTTATCAGGTTAAATATCTTTTATACCTGCTTCATAATTTTCATTGTTTACTAACGTTTAAATCATGCTTTAAATTCCTCTCGAATCGTCGTCGAGGCGTTTTTGCCCAAATCGATTGAAAAACAATTATTTACAATGATAGTTGCACCCAATTTATCCATCAAAGTTCGAAGTTGCTCGAGGCAAAAGAAAGCAAGCAACGAGTTTCATCGATAATGCGCATAAACCCGAGCATCGAAGGAACGCCAATCTATAAAAGCGTATGACGGTAGCAAAAAGTGGCTGGACGAAGGGAGGAGGCGAGGAAGGCGATAGTAAAGCGAAGGAGGAGAGGCGTGGAGGAGAGGGGTGGCAGTAGGTAAGGACACATAATAGCAGGATGTTACAACGCCCGTGTCCGGTACATAAGTATCTGGTTTCATAAATGAAAGTGTCTTCATTCATAGATACATATTTCCATACAATTGCCGCTATTGGTTCGTATCTTATGATATCGCCATTATGTGTGGGCCGGTGCATTACATATGTACATAGCACCATTATATACAAATTCCTAGTAATGCGCTGCTACTGCTGCATTAATGATAAAGTTGTTTAGATATCGTGATATTGCGATCGAACTTAGATAGAAAAACGAAGAAAAATGAAAAAGAGAGAGAGAGAGAGAGAGAGAGAGAGAGGGAGGGGAAGAAAAACATGTATGCAAGGCGTCATCGGGAATGGACGTGTCTTATGAATGTTGATGGTATCGAACACGTGTCGTGGAACGTGTACAGGCATTAGCGGCGCGGTCTGACGCGGATCGTCCGATTCTACTGACTCGCGCGATCACACCTTCGCGGATGTCTGTTCTTTTCTATTTTCTCGTCGAATTTGATCGCTGTGAGAGCTTGAGCTCGATTAACTCGAGTTAATTACGATTGGAGATGTTGAGACTGTATTTTGAATGATTGACTACGTTGAATAAAATTCTACATAAAAAGTTAACAAGGAATATTTCTCTAAAACTAATAACACACTAAGGTATAGTACTTTAAGTTATAGTATTTTATACAAGGTATAAGATATATCTATCTTAGTTATAAATGAATTTACTATTAGAATAATAATAATAGTAACAACTGCAGGATATTATTCAAAGATAATGTCTCATTCATTATATCGATATCCTCCAATTATACATATTTTTACTGAGTCACGCGCATTTTTCATAAAAACAAAACAATTTGCAGTGAACTTTACAAAAATTAGTCGAAATTTCATTATCTTAGCCTACAAACGCGAAATGTCGAATATGAAAGCTAAGTCCTAAGATTTTCGAGCTACAACATGTCTGTACAACATGTCCAACATAAAAACTATTAATCTCTTCTGACCGCGAATATATCTCGTCCTATCTCGGAGGCTAATCCGATTGTACGCAATTTCCGGAAGCTGGGATCGATGTTGAAAAGAATGAACGGATCGCGCGCGTTGTAAGAAGAAGAGGGGCCAGAGCACGAGGATTCCTGTTACGCGTTCCCCCCTTCGTGTCGAATAAATCTAGCTCGATGACGCCAGCGTGCACGATGGACGCGCCCTGTGCGCTAGGTAGGAAGTCATCCTTCCTAGCATCCAGAGTCCACACAGGAAATCTCGGACGCACCCACCGAAACAGCCCGCCCCCGCCGTCGGAGTCGATTTAATGTTTCGTTTCCTCTGCGACGATAAGGGGCTACAATTTTATAGAAGCAGCCGCCCCGCCGCCGCTAACTCTCCACGAAAACGAAAGGAAGACGGCCAAGTGTGTGCCAGCCGATTCGCAATTAGACCCTCGTCAAACACACAGCAACGACACAGGATACGGTGAAATCGGTCGAACGTTCGTTTGAACGACGCACGAAGATTCCAAAAGGGTAGATTACACAGGTGGCAAATGTAATACGAGTGTAATACGATGGGTTTAATGCGTAAGGAGGGAAAAACCTCCGTGAGTTGGAAATTTATTGCAAGACGAATAGTTATATTATTGTAATAGTTATATAATCGCAGATTTATACAGAAGAGTAGAATAAATCAACGGAGTCCGCTGATCTACGTTTCTACTAGTAATTTTTTTACTTGGATATACAACGGAGGATCAAGAAGATCAGCAAGAGTTTATTTAATCAGGCAGAAATAAACTGGAAGTTCTACTATGTAAGAATCATAAAGAGCAGTAAACTTGACAGTCGTAGTACCCTACTCTCTTCTATTTCTATATACTTTTGTTTCTCTCTGCTATTTATCGATTCTACATTCTGCTGTCGTTCAAAATCTACGAGTCGAAATGCAGGACGCAAGAGTAACATGCATCGAAAGCTTCTCTCGAGTTTCTCGCCATCTCGTCAAGTGCAACTCGCAAGAAGTTACCAAAAGTCCGAGTGCGTCGTTGTGCGACTTGCACAACTCACGGAAGAAAGGAAAGGAGACGAGGAGTGCTAATCATCCGGTTTAATCGACTTCTTTTTTTCGGGTCAGCCTCGGTTGTTTATTCAGCCGGGGGGGGGGGGGTGTACGACGCTGGCAGCAAAAATGAAGGGCAGAAAGCTCGATTCGCCGAGGCATGACCAACAGAGTCCAGCAGAAGCTCATACATATGTAGACGACTCTGGGCCGGACACCGGACAACCGTGGGGAGGACCCTCCGGAAAAATGAATATGCAGCCCCGTAGAGGAGGGTATTATTTTATAAAATTTACTATCTCGGCCATTATGTACTTTTCTGTCATCCATTCTCCGTCGTGAACCGAGCGCACGTTAACGAGCCTTCCCCGACAGATGTGGCCTCTGAGGACCAAGCACGTTTTCCACCGCGTGAATCGACGAATTAATAAAGTGAAGCACAATAATTATTACGTCATCGTCAGAATCTCTTACGTTTCTGATGCTACAAATGAAATACGTCTTCTTAATATATATATATGATATGATTTGAAACATGAAGTTTACAATATATCTGACAACTTGTATTTTTGGTAAAGCACGCTGAAAAGTAAACTGCACTTGTAGAAAATTATTTTACGTGTCTAGTATTACAGGCAGCAGTTTTATACATCTCGTCGATTTTCAGAGAAATTTCCACGAAGCATTTCATGGAAAAGATAATGAGAATAAATATAGTAGATTAAATAAATTTTTGATTCTGCTATAAAGATATGACCCACGATCGTGTTTCCGCTTCTATTAATATAAAACAACATATATTTTTTCATGTATTATACATCTCCCAATTTAAAAACAAAAGAAACCAGCACTATTACAAATCAACATATCGAAATAAATGCCGAATTCAATTCATTGGAACCACGTAGATCAGACCCACGAGCAACAAATTTGTTTACGCCTATGGGAATCAACGTGAACGTAGATACAGAAAAATCTACGACGATCTATTAAACTCGGCAGTGGTGAAAATTTAAAAAACAAACCATCGGCACGGAAAAGAAAAATTCTGCGTTGCTCAACGTCATGACCAATGCATAATTTAAAAACGAGAAAGTTTCTACGATGTTTCTCAATCCGTACACGTTGTTCCCCAATTATTAACCGTGCTGTAGTCTAATTGTATGTACATCCAGGCGTAGATCGATATCAGACGCACAGTTATCCATCGCAATTAAAAAAGAAGGAAGAGAGACCTCAGAAGAGAGTTTTCTCAAAACTAGAACCGTGCTCCAAACAAAGCGTGACGAAAAGTCCGGGGGCCGGCATAAATCTCGCATATTCTGCTTCTTACGGCCGTGCAGGACGGCGGTCAGTTTCCCTCGACGTCTAAGAAAAGCAACGCGCTCGCTCGCTTGCATTAAAGAGCAATTAGCCGCGGCTCGCGAGCACGCTGATGCCCGGAAGCGATAGAAGCGGGCCGCGCGTGCCACCCTTACCTTTTCTTCGTCTATGAACGCGTACCTGTTCGTGCCCGCGTACATCCACACCGATCCTCGTCCAGCCGTTTTACCTGCAGGCTCGCCTCCCAGGTCATCCAAAGAAGAAGTTTCTCCCTCCTTCCTGCTGGAATTATTCACGTACCTCCGCTGCTTTGGCCACTCCGTACCTATGCAGATGAAGAAAGGACGATTAATCTAGGCTCTCACAAAGGTGGGTTATAAGTAAGAGGACGTAATTTGATGATACGCTACTCGTGAAAAGTTTGGAGGCGGTATGATTGAGAAAAAAGGTTGAAAGAAAACGTTTGACTAGGAATTTTTCTTTTCGTTCGAGTCTGTCTATTGATTTGTAATTGAACTACCGAAGAATTGTTGAAACTTATTAAATTGCATTAAAAAAGAGAGATTCTTTCGTTATTAAACAAAAGGCCTTTGTACAAAGATCTGTACTGTGAAATAAAAGAAATTCCTCTTTCCGTATATTAATACCAAAGAACGTGATAAGCGAAAATGGAAAGTTGACTTGAGATTCTTTTGGAAAAGTCGTCGTACAAAGACGTCCACTAAAATAGAGAGAATTTAAATTATTAATATCTGTATGAACGCTAGATCTACTGAAGAATCACGATAAAGTTAAAATTAAAAACAAAAATAGAATTCTACTCCAGGAAAGTTTGGACAAAGATCTATCCAAATAAAGAAAATTTCTATTCATATCTGCAGCATCGATTCCGAATTAATTAGACAATTATTTGAAAATTATGATCACTAATGAGATAACGGTTCTAAACATTTAATGTTAATGAAGAGCTAATGGTTGAAGATGTTAAAAGATTGCAAAGATCTTTCTACCTGCTTTTACTTCAAAATTACTCACCTTATTAGCAGACAAAGAAGAGACAATTAATCTATGCCTCTAGAAAGATGGATCGTCGGTGAATTTAATTTGAAAGTATATAAGGAATACATTAAAAAGTGGGTTTAATGATTTAGATTAAAAAAGATTTCAAATGTAAAGTACATGAATATGAAATTTGTTTTCAATATTATTATGCTAAATAAGACATAAAACACGCGAACATTATCCCATTTCCATCCTTTATTCTTCGTCCGGATATTCCCCACCTGTTTAGGGGTCAAGTGAAATTGGTCGACAATATGGGACATTAAAGACGAAATTGAACCATCAGATATATCAAATAATTATGTATCTCAATTTCAATGTTTTTAGAGACATTTGAATTTTTGCAAAAGAAGTATTCTCATTTTCCTACTTACTAATGTGTAAAATAATATAAAAACATCTTTAAAAAAAAAAGAACGAACTCAAGATTGTCAAAAATGAGACCAAGTGGATTGTTACACGATTCATTCTTCACGAAGTTGCAACAGTCGCTTCAGTTATTGTACCTTGCGTGCTGACCAATACTGATTTTTCTTCTCCGAGATCTTTCTGAAACAAGATATCACAAGTTTTTCCTGGTTCTTTATTCTCGACGTTCGCCGATGTCTCGGTTTGCTGGCGTAACAGCTCGCTCAATTACCGTCGCAGATAATCATTATCACGGAAACTGCATCGCCGGGCCTCATTGCCCCAATCCTTAATTAACCGGCGGCCAGACGGTAATTGGTACGAGCCGGTGTACGACACCCGATCCATTGGTGAGAACGAAGGGCACGTGGTGAATAACATACGCATATGTACGTCCATCGACTACAGTCTGCTTGACTCCCTTTCTTTTATCCTGCGAACAACCGATTGGACATGGAGTAACTCGATGAACAGATAAGAAATCGGTGATCCTTAATTTATATTATAATTTGTAATAGCCGGTACAAACGAACGACGTTGTCAGAGGACTATTGACATTCTAACTTTGAAACTTAAATCTCTATGTAGTTTTTTTTTTATTATTATTATTATTATAGAAGACGGTGAAACGAGAATAAATTTTATTTTCTTGAATATTTTATATACGATAGAAAACACTTACGGCCAGGTATATCTTACATTATTTTCAAAATTCAAGGATTTGCATTATGTTGATTTAATTTTAAAAGATTCGGCTCTAGTAAAATTTGTCAATATTTTTCACAGAAACCATTTAATTTTGTATTTACAATAAGAAATTAAATATTAATACTTATTAATATTAAATATTTAAATGTCATAGTGATGTAATTAAACAAATAATATTCTCCGTATATTTAAGAAAAGTGTCTTACTAGAACACTTATCTCACAATTATCCAATCAATGTCATTGATTCACCATCGACTAAAACAGGGACTAACGAATAGAATCAATTTATAACGATCACATACGTACGTACGTTCCATAAAATAACAGCAGACAGTTTTCAAAGTCTGGTCTTCTAGTTTCCTTTTCTTCAACTCGCCTCGAAATCGATATCGTAAATCAACCGTTTCGAAAATTTCCTTTCGCAGAAATGAAACGTTGCCCGGAAGGCTGCCGAGTGATATGCAAATAGCGTCGTAATAATTGTTAGACAGCTTAATTATTAGCCTGGAAGCATCTTTGATTGGCTCAGGCGAAAGAAAAAAACGTCTACGATGATGCTCGTATACCTGACCACCCGATGGCGTTCTTCTTCTAGCGCGATATTCTTCGGCGTGTTTCGATAAAATGCAGGATGAGTTTAATACCGTAAGTTGCACGTGCGTGCGCTCACGCGAACGCGCACGCATGCTACAGCGGTTAATTGTAATTTATACCCAGGGACGACTTAGGTCCGCGTCTTACGCGGCTGCTTCATTTATATCGTCCGCTGTTTTTTGTCTCCGTAACTGTTTGATTAATTTTGCGAAATAACCCGTTTAATTAATCGGCCCATCGAGATATTATCCAGCACGAAACGACTGTAGTTGAGAGGCCGCTGCTCCATTCCTCGTCGTGAAAACTCAATCACCATAAAATTAATGATCATGTAATAATTCGACGATTTTAATAGTAGGTTTTCGACGTAAAATTTGCTACAATAAAAAACTTATGATTTAGTATATTCGTTTTGTTTGCGTTTCGTCAACAGTTACAGTACCGTCAAGTCGCGGAAACGAAAGATCTAAATATTACCCTTGTTTAGAAGAATTTGGAACTGTTGATAAAACTTCTACAAAAATGCAAAAATCAAATTCACTACTTACGAAACTTCTACAGTCATCCCGGCGATTTCACAATGCCTTTAGTCCCGCGTTTACGTGTTTCGAATAACTCGATCTCCTGCGGATATCGCTTTGTTTCGATCGAAATCAAGAGCGTGCCAATCGAACCTCAGCGGCGTAGAGCTCGGCAAGACTACCTACGAACAAGTACCGACGATTATTGAGCGGGCAAAGATAAAGGGTCGGTTTGACCATAAAGCAAAGTGCACGCGGCTCCACTTTATGCTGATCGATTTGTGGTAATTTTATAACTTTGCCTTGTCCATGATAGTTGGCATGCGGTTCAAACGAGCCGCGATATTTTATATCTGCGGCACGGACTCAAAACGGAGCTTTACATATTCCGCTGGACGCGGCTGGAATTCGTAGTTGTTGTTTTAAAAAGTTTCTTTGTACTGCGATCGAACTGCTGTTCGTATTGATAACTTCAGTCTATTGAGGGATGTTGCTTTATTCTTTAACATTTTGTAGAATCATTTTAATTTATAGAAATATATATATATATCTTCATTTTTATTATCCGATTACTTTTATACAATAATACATAATATTCTCTTAATGTATAAAAAGTGATTTTTAATGATACTTTATTATTAAATGAAAAGCATAAGAAATAATAAAATTTTTTCCATAATTCCCTTGTACTGTATAAACAATATTACACAATTAATGATTGTAATAATCACTGGAACTATAAGTTTTTTCTATATATCATTGTAAAGTTGGAGAAATATAACTTTCATTATAACTTTCATGTTTTTGTGATATTTCCCCTACGATTGTTTCTTCCCAGAAGAAACTACATTCTAAGGCACATTTGATGCAAATATACACATGCCAAAGCTGCCATAATCTGTTGAAATTGTACATACAAAATTATATCTGCCTCACCTAAAATCTATATATTTAACATAATTAGTGGAGATCAAAATATGTATAATCGAATAGTCTCATTGACTTTTCGTGAAGTATTATTTTCAATATATATTTATATTATTAAGGATATATGTTTGTCAGGAACACTTTATATAGGACATTTCGATTCTGTTGAACCCTCTGTTTCTGCAGATAGATCTTTAGCTGCCAGAGCAAGAACTTCTTCACATACCCGCTTATAAACCCATGCATCACCCTTTAAACGTTTTCTTCGAATACCGACTAATTTTTCGTTCGAAACACCCTCTAATAAACAAACTTCTAATTCGAAGGAACAAGCATTTCTGGATGAGAATGGTCGCACACTATCTTTGTTATCTTTGTTATCTTCTGTACAATCTTCCGTTTCTCCTTGCAGGATAAACCTATGGAAATATTTTCATAATAAAAATATCACACGTTAGTAACATTTTTAAGCATTACCCTTTTTGATGACACATGATTCCTTTACGACGAAGAGCACGACGTAATTGTGAAAGAACATATTTCGGGTCATCGTTGGATGTTGACGATACATTACAAAGACCCTTCAAAAAGAATCATCATAATAAATTCAATTTAGAATTATTACTTGTACAAGTAATTAGACAAATACCTTTCCAGAAAGTACATTAGGTTGTTCAGGATCGGTATTTTCACTTTTCACGCGTCTCTTTGGGGTCAAAACACATCGCATTCGATTTAAACCACGTTCCAGACCCATTATTACTTTTCTTGCACTTCCCGGTGTAGACGATTGCGATCCCCTAAATATTTTTTTTTCTTGAATATTTTCTTTAACTATTACTTTGTTGTTATTATAATTAATATTATGATACCGTGATACTTATTACAATATTACCTTGATTCCAATCCTGTATTAGTTGGAGTATTAGTTGGGGTACAAAGTCTATCTTTTTCTGCAACTCTCTTTGTAGGAACTGCAAACAATTTTTATTAATCGTTATATAAATTGCACGTAAAATTGAAATCACATAAAAAGCATGAATAATTAAAAGTTAAAAGGAGATAAGAGAAAAAGAGATAAGAAATAGTAAAGAGGTATTATATCTTGCAGAAAGGAATGGGATAAAGCATTCTTATAAATAGCTATCTGTAACTCCAAATTGTGTTTGTTTGCAAGTCGTTGGTCTTCTTTAATTATCTACTTTTCACGCAACCACAGCAATTTATGGTACTTGGAAACTTTAATTAAAGTTTCTAATTAGATGGCTAGCATCACCTAATTAGAAGTAAACTTTAGAAAATACGTTATAAAATTAAGTAGTACGGCTGTAATAAAACACAAAAACTTCTGAAAATTGTTTAATGAAACAAAATGAGCATTATGAATCAAATTTTTCGTAATAAAAGGGAATTTTGCGAAACATACCAGGAGAATATCCATCATCTTCATCCTTACTTCGAAGTCGTTTTCTACCAGGCAAATGTGGTTCCGTGAAGTCATTAGCTGGATAAAAAATAATACAATAATAATTTTTTAACCTAAAAAAAAACATAAAAAACTAGTAAAACTTACTGGCATCGGGAGATTTTGGTAAAATCTTGTAAGCAGCATCTGTTACTGGTGATTTAACAGATTTACTTCTTGGAGAACAATCAAGTTTAGTTATGATACTATTACCTCCTCCCTCACACTACAGATAATAAAATATTAATTCTACTTTAGTTTCAAAGATATATTTAAACTATGTCTTATTACATTACCTCAGATTTAAAATGAGATTTTGCAGAAGGTGATATTCGAAGTGAAAGTCCGCGAAGCTTTCTGTCTAAAAGTAAAAGATATGTGGCAGTCCTGTAATCAGTTCTATCACTTTTTACAAGTTTTCTCCATATGTCTGAAGCATGTTCGCCGCATATTGCAGACATAGTACTTAGTACGTCATCGTCCTTTTCAAACTATAATTTTTGCTTATTAAAAAATTGAAATGTAATGTATATGTACATACATCACTGTACCGACAAATTATTTACATTGGTTTTATGAACAAATGAAACAGGATTAAGAAATCCTGCTGTAATCCACGGATGATTGCACAATTCCTGAATAGTAATTCTCTTTTTTGGATCTATCTGTAGCATTGCTCGTATCAGTCTTTTACTACTACTTGATAACCAGCTTGGTTCATCATATTTACCACTCTAAAATTATTACTATCATTAATATATACTTATCAGTATCATTATTTATCAATAATATATTTTCAAACTAAAAAATTTTACAAGGATCTTTCTATACAAATTCTCTATACTATTGTCATCAAAGGGGAGAAAACCACAAAGTAATGCATATAGTAGGACTCCCATACTCCATATATCTACTTCTGAACCTATAAAGTAAACATTAATTTTATTTTCAATATAACATTATAGGAACATATTAAACATATTAAATATTAAAGTATTACCTAAATATTTCTTTCCTAATATAAGCTCTGGAGCTGCATACGTTGGAGAGCCACAGGATGTCTGTAAATGCGAATCTATCCCATTTTTTGGTTTTGCACATAATCCAAAATCTATGAGCTTTAAATTCTCTTCTCTGTCCAATAGGACATTTTCCTGTATACCGAATAATTATTATTTGTTATTTATACAAATACTAAATCATAAAATAAAAGATAACTTACTGGTTTCAAGTCACGGTGAGCATATCCTAAACTGTGCAAATATGCCACTGCAGACACAATTTGGCGAAAAAATTTTCTTGATTCAGTTTCGGAAAGCCTATTTTTTTCAACTACAAATATAAATAAAATCACAATTTTTATTACTCCCACTAAATTTAGGTAATAAAACAAGATAATAAAAAACTCAAAAGTTAAATTAATATATAATACTACCAATATGATCAAATAGTTCTCCTCCCGAACAGTATTCTATTACCATAAAATAATGACTATCTGTTTCTATTACTTGATACAATCGACAAATATGTTGATGTAATAAAGTTTTTAATGCTTGGACTTCTAGTTTAACTCTTGGTAAATCATCCTAGGAATTTAAAAATTTATTTACGATTTTATTATACCTTATTCTCATAGATTTATAGGATAATTTAATAAAATCATAAGATTTATAAAGTTATAAAAATCATTTACCCCCAATGATATTTTGTCCATTATTTTGATAGCAACTTTTTCGCCGGTTGCAATATGTGTGGCAAGTTTTACTTTAGCGAATCCTCCACTTCCGATGGTCTTTTCCAAATCGTACAGGCCTTTGAGCGCAGCATATCGTACCATTGTAATAAGTTTATGAAAAATTCACTGATAAGTATATAATAATTATTCGCTGTCAATTACATCACTTTTGAATTCACAAGTCTTAACGTAAACAAGATTTAAAAGCCAATCAAAGCGAACTTATATGGAAAGCTATCTTCAGAGCATCAATAGTACCAATATAAAAGTATAGTTTTGGAAACTTTTGGGGATGTCACATATTGCAGGTTAGAGGCTTTTGTTTCGCGTGTAATTTCTGTTGGTATTTAAAAGTAATTTTATAAACGTAGAATATAATACTTCTTCTTTATTTTGAATAATGATTATACAACATATTAATATAAATGTTTTTTTTAAATTATATGAAAATTACAATTATTTATATTTTCATCATTTTATGTAAACTTTCATAACTCTCTATGAACAGCCTTACAGAATAAAATATAATCCCATTTATATATTTGAATGTTTTCACTAAGTTTGCATACAGAAAAGATATACGGAATCTGTAAAAAACGTTCTTTCTTGAACGCAACTTATAGATATATATTAATCACTAACTATAAAAGTATTTTTAATTTACAGTATGATATATATATATATAGAGTTAGAAGATGTATTTAATGTTAAATATTTCAGCTTTATGTTTGTTTATAGAACTGAACAAACAATTATGGAGTTCAACGTGTTATATTTTGTAGAAATATCAAAATTATTATTATCATATAAAAGACAGTTCTGATTACCAAATTCTAAGTACCAAAAAATTGAGGTTTATGTTTGAACATCATATTTTATTCAACTATTATAAACTTGAACTTTCCTATTACATAAATTTTTATGCTATGAAGAAACAAATTCTAACAAAAAATTTGAGAACATAATTGTACTTTACTTTATAAATTATACTTTCTTTTGTATTATGCAGAAATGATGGTAAAGAAATATTGCATTTAATCTTTGGAGTGCTGACTACTAGAACTAGTTGAACGTGAGCGGCGTTTAAATTTTGGTTGATTATTAGAGTCTGAATTATTATCACTTTTTCTTCGATTTTTATCATAACGAGATGAATTCATATCCACATCGTAATTAGAATTAGAATTATTCGTTCTTCTGTAATCATTGCGTCTATCGTTATATCTATAATTGTCTCTGCCAGGCCTGTTGATCCTATATGAATCTCGTCTTCGAGGATAATAATTTCTTCTATTTCTCCTATCACGGCTATTTCTACGATCATAATCTCTATCTCGAGATCTTCGTCGATCTCGTGATCTAGATCGACCACTTCCACGCCTTTTACTTCTGTCGCGCGATTCTCGCCGTGAAGATCTATCACCATACGATCGATGTAAATCACGTTTAATTATTTTTTCATTTTTATGTTTTCCATCTACTTTATCTTTTGTAATGGTGTCATTAACATCTGTACTAGTATTTAAATTATCCTGATCTTGATCCACATTTTTATTGACACTCTTTTTATCGTCTGATTGATCATTTTCTTTATTTTCTAATTCTTCAGTTATTTGTGCTTCAACGTCAAATTTGTCCACTACTTGATTATCTTCATCAGGATTTTCGGTAAATTTTTTAATTCTATCGGCTTCACGCTTTTTTAATTCCTCTTCTTTCTTTAATCGTTCTTTCTCTAATTTCTGTAATGTAAATTAGAATACACAAATTAGAATATATAATTATAATATAAGTAATTATACTATACATACCTGAAATTCATGTAACTTAATAGTACGATTTTGAGCTTGTTTCCAATGAGGTGGTGTGACACTTCTCGAACGACTACGTGAAGGTGTATGATATCGCTGAAAATATGTTTATTTATTCTTATTTACCTTCCATCAGGTTGGATGTTTCAAGAATATTTTAACAATGAAACAATTCATTTACAAAAATTTTGAAATTCATTTACAAAATTTATACATACCATTATTTATTTTCATACAAATACTTACAAATATTCCTCTTCCTTTAAATATGCGACCAGTTTTTCTATGTGATCGTACCCGATCCCTTCCATAGTGTTGCCTAAATTCTTTTTGATTTGCATTATTAGTAGGTCCTGCTCTATACAAAAATTTATTTGCTGGTACTTCGGGTATTTCATCAGGATCAATTTTTGTAACTGAAACTAAAGGATGAGGTTTTCCAAGATCATCTTCATTTGAATCGTGAATTTCACCATCTTCTGATTTTGTTCTTTTTTTGCTGTAACATAAGTAAATATTTTGTTCCGTATTTTTAAAACTATTTTGTATGTTACAAAACATGAATAGACTATACTTTTTCTTGGCCTTTTTCTTCTTCTTAGGTTTCTCTGCATATGAATCAGAATCAGATTCAGACGAACTGCTGTCCTTCGTTTCACGTTTCTTTGCTATAAATAAGTATAATTAACTTCAATTACAATCAATAATTATTATTATATTATCGTTGCAGTTTGTAATAACCCAAAACATACTTTTACTTTTAACTTTCAATACAAGTTCTCCACAATTTACAACCTTCGCATCTTGTAAGGGTCGAGACATACGGTCTACTGGAAGTCCCTCAATATGTGTTACAATTTCCTGGCCAGACACTACTTCTCCAAAAACCACATGGACACTAAAAATTTAACATTTCAATATGACAAGTACTGTTCAAGTATCATTTCAATAATCTAAATGTTATTTACTGCTACTTACTTGTCGAGGTGAGGCGCTGGTTGTGTTGTACTACAACAACAAAATATGATTAAGGGGATGAGAGATGAACAGAAAGAGCCAGCTTTCATTGGTCATTGTGTTGTAGCAGTGGTGTGCAGACCCTTCCCTCACGACTACACAGAAATATAGCTAAGTTATTCATTCCTTCAAAGATATTTTTACTCCTACACTTTTCAGTATTCACGGGAAAAATTAAGTGTTTCATATAATTTATTAAATACTGAACAACTTTACAATGACATGATTAACATCAAAAATTAATAGAAGATAATCAAATTTATTGCTAAAATCAACAAACCCAATTATCCTTCTATTTAATTATATCACCTGTTACTTATTTGGAACATATTTAAATATATATTAGCATGGAAAAGTATTGACACGAAAATAAATGTATATTTCCTATTACCTTTACCTTTGAGGTTGACAAAGTATACATCTGTCTGCAGAGAAACATAATTTTGAGCCAGTAGAAATATTAAAAAATAAAATTTATACACAAAAAAAAATTCTGTTTGCAAGTATAAATATTAACTTTCAACAAGCTGATTACGTTTGTTAATAATATATGCAAAATAAATATTTAGTAAAATAATATAATGGATTAATATCTGATGATTTTTAAAGACTACATCTAGTGTACGTATATTACACCATCCTGCACTTTTCTTTGTTTATACATCTAATCGATTGTTTCATTCTATTTAAAATACATTTTTATATTATATTATTAAAGTTTGTGTACTTCTTTTTTTTATAAATACTCACATAAAAAATTGTGAACCATTTGTATCTCTACCACGATTTGCCATAGATAATAAAAATGGTTTATTATGTTTTATAATAAAATTTTCATCTGAAAAATATTATTGTAAATAATACTCATTCTTAATTATAATAGGTAAAATGTATTTGTAAATATACCTGCAAATGTTCCACCATAAATTGACTCTCCTCCAGTTCCATTACCTACTGAAAAATCACCACCTTGAATCATAAAATCCTTAACTACTCTATGAAAAACAATTCCTTTATAGTGCAATTGTTTGCTAGTTGTTTTTCCAAGTCCTTTTTCTCCAGTACAAAGTGCACGAAAATTTTCACATGTTATTGGACAAATGTCTGCAAACAGTTCAAACACTATGCGACCCATTGGGAGTCCGCCCACTTCTATATCAAAGAATACTCTGGGATTAACATTAACCATGGTTTCTTCCTTTATATATTCCTAAAAATATAAAAATGAATAAAATTGATATTTATTATAAATATTACATGAAAATAAAAGTTTTTGATTCACAGTCTTATAATTAAATACAATTAAAAATTACAAATCTTTAAGAATGTACTAATGAAATCTGAAAGTAATTCACATTAATATAATGACTAAATATGTTTATAAAAAAATAGATTTTTACCGTTATATTAAAACATAAAAATCCAGATGAAACTTAAGAACCGAAAATTCCGAAGTAAGGTTAGAATCGCTGTGTAATTATTTCTCTTACTCAGTATACTACCTATTTATTAAAATGTACGTAATATTCTAATCATTTTATATTAGCACAACGTTATTATATTAATATGGTAATATTAACAATATGCGATTAATGTAATCATGTAATTACTCATAAGCTCGATCACCCGGTGCCATATTGTTGAATTCGTGCGAGTATTGTTAATATTTTACGTATGGTTGCCAACAAAATATCTTAATATATTTTTCCCCTACACTATATTACTACACAATTGATTTATATCTGTTTTTTTCTTATAAATATACGTAAATACTTGTATCTGCAATGTATTGTTTTTAGATAAATTTTACTCGATTAAAATCTGAAATCTATCTTCAGGTCTAATCTTTTATTTTAAATAAAACGAAAATTGTAGTACATATTTTTATTATTTCCATTTTCAGTTAAGTCAGCGAATTTTATAAACAATATTTAAAATATCTATAATCATTTTACACATTGAAATTTATTTAAATTCTTTTATTGCTAAATCATCGATTGATTTAAATAGAGATGACATATGAATGATAATGTGATTTTTTTATACCACTGAAATCTTTTTATAAAAAAGATATGAAATTAATCAGCTGATTTATAATGATAAGCTAGGGAAAAACGAGAAAATTACACAATCAACTTGTTCACGTACACAACAGTAAGTGTTGGTAAACGAAAAATGGTGGTATGATGAAAACCATGAACAACTGTTTCACTAGGAAGATCAACAGTGCAGTATTCGATCAAATGGACCTGTAACGCTACACGCTTGTAAATATTAAACTTTAATGAAATCATTATACAACTAATTAAGCGTTTATTGCAACTCATTGAAGTCGTTAATTAGAATAATTAGACATTCTTTTTAAACAAAGCACAGAATTAGTTAACAGTTTGTTTAAGAACGTTCTAATATTTCTTCACATTTTTATTCATTTTGAGCAATTGTTAATATTAATGTTTAATATTTGTTAGTATATAATTTTTAATGTAATTTCGTTAAGCCACAGAGTACTTAACTTCTTTTTTTAGGTAAGTTATATTAACCATATAACCATGGCTATTTGTCTACTATAAATGTTTTAATTTTGAAACATAACAAATCCAATACACTTAGAGAAAGTTTCTACAAAATTAAGTGAAAATATATAAAGTAAATATTAAAAATGTTTTACATATGCATATATTGCAACATAAATTCAGACAATAAATTTAGACATATATGTAATAGCATAACATTGTAGGTGCATGGACCACATAAAATTAGACCAATATAATGCAGTCCCAACTAGCAACAACTTCACGGAAATTACCAGTATTTGTATTTCCTCACAGTATCACTTTCTTTTTGGACGATCAGTCTACTCACAAACGAGTTTTAACTTTGCATAACCCATATGATTTTCCAATAAGATTTAAAGGTGTGTATTATTATTATAAGTTACTATAAAAGCTATTATTATAGTAACTTCCAAATTTCATTATAATTACAGTACTATGCACTGCGCCAAATAAATATAAAGTTGTTGAGCCAGAAGGGACATTAAAATCACGATATTGTATTGACATTGTTGTCAGACATACATCTGTTGTATTTAGTAATTGCAATGTTGTCGACAAATTTAGGATACAAATGCAAGAACATCCAACTAAACAGGTACTTATGGGTGTATTATATCTAAATGTAAAAGCAAATATTTCATTAACAAAATAGTAGGATTTTACATTCTAAAAATTAATAGACCATAGGACAAAGAGATGTTGAAGCTAAATTACTTCCTGGTACAGAAACAGTTGGAAGATCTACACCAGATCCTGAGATGTTTCAACAACTTCCAATAAATGAAACTAGACAACAACAATCTTATGCTCTCATAACTCAAAATAAAGCAATTGACAGTAAGTGCGAAATATTTGTAACAACTATTTAAATAACATACATCACTGTTTTATGTTTGAATGGCAAAAGCATTATTACAGAATATACACCGAAACCACCAAAATCAAAACATGATTTATTTCGTGGAAACATTCAAAATCAGAACACAATGTATTTATCTTCAGATATGAAATATTCTATGGATAAAGGTTAATAAGTTAGTATTTAAAATTAGTTTAAATTCAAATACTAATGTAATATTTAGTTACTTGGTTGAAATCGTATATAATATTTTTAATGCCATTCAATCCAATATTATGTGATGAAAATTTTTTTAACATATCTATTTCAATTGAATAATTTTTTTAAATGCAAGTTCATGTCTTACTCTTAATAATCTACGAGTATCAAAAATAAATACTTAAAATAAAAAATTAGATATTTTAAATGAAAAAATAAGTTATTTTAATAAACATTCTAATAATTTTTAGGAGGGACAAATTATATAGCATTATTTGCTGGAATAATTTGCATAATTGGATTGCTTTTGCCTACAGAAGGAGAACAGAATAATAGAGTGCCTGATTATCTTCATTTGTCTGTAAATTTTAAATTAATATTTTCATTTGTATTGGGTAAGTATTCATAGCTTATATAGGATGGAAAACATAAGAAACAATTTTTTATTTATTACAGGTATGGTCACAATTATTATTTTAAGGTTGTAACTTTTATCTTTATACATATAAAACAAACTTTATATCATGATTAAAATCGTGAAATAAAAGCACAATTAATGTTAGGTTTTTTGACATTGGGCCTCATTTTTTGTCACTGAATATACCTAACACTAGTCTGTATACAATAAACTGTCACACTATATTGTGACCAATATAAATATTTATTAACATATATAGAATCTTTTACTCTTTTAATGTGTGTGATGCATATATTCTTATTCAAATTTGTGCTTCATTGCCTTATGTATGCATAAAAAAGATTTGTACATATATTAAAATTTTAGCAAAATTACAGTCTTTTTATATATTTCAAGTTAAAATATAAAAATATATTAATGTTCATATTGGAATTAATGCTTTGTATATAAAAGCATTATGTATACAAAATACATTAATAATTATGCATATATTCTAAAGAAACACGATTTCGTGTAAAAATGTATAAATATCCTTTGTAAAATGGGCTTCAAATTTTAAGTACTCTTAAATAAAAGTATTTGACATATAGAATGATTGTTTATTGTTATAATTACAACATAATTATAACATAACCCAATTGTATAGTAAAAAAGATAATTATAAAAGTTTCACATGTGTATTTTGGAAATAAGATAATTTTTTATTATCAACATGTATTTATTATTTACATAAGTTACAATGGGATACTTGTGAATCACATTTGTTATCCAATAAAATGGCCAATTAAATTCTGTAGTTGTAAAATATTTTCCGCATAAATATTATCTCCTCACAAGTATTAATTGGCTAAATATAAAGGTACAAAAGGAGTACTGTTTTATAAGTATATATTTTCTGTATGGTGATATTTTTTGTAATAATTAAAATTTGTAATAAATTTGTAATTTACCTGAAAGTCCACAAAGAATTCCAATCTTTGACTCAGTATCACGAAATTTAGAGTCGATGAACATTCTTCAGACTTTCATTATGAGTTTTGTATTCCATTGAGGCACTTGCTGGAAGATGTAGGACCCTCCTTAATGTATCTCTTATACGTGATGTTGTTGCATAATCAGATGCAGTTTTATTCCATACACATATTATATCTTCCTGTTAACATTAACAATATCTAATGATTTGCAATACGTAGGTCACTACTTTCAGTTAAATCTGAAATCTTATACCTGAAATCTTATAGATACAACAGCTCCACATATCTCTTCTCCAACCATAAATTGTTCTCCTAACATAGCTAATATAAGATTTTCCCAACATCTGGAAACTAAACCTTTTCTTAAGCGTACTATCCATTTACCACCTTTTTGATTTGCCTCATCCTGAGAAAAAAAATGATTTATTAAAACAAATTTATTCATGAAAAATAAATATTATTTTGCACCAATACACATACTTCCCACATTGGTTTTATGCCAACTTTGAAAAGATGAAAATCTGTAGATGTTGTTAATTCTGATGGCCGGACTAAATGACTGTAAAGACTCCAAAACTGTTCCACACTTGCAAACCTACCAACCAATTTTAAATTTTGGTCGTAACTTTGTATACTTGATTGTTTACCAGGATTGCGTCGACTATACCATAATGCATATGCATATTGTAATTTATGCTCATTTGGATTAATTTCTATGGGAGGCTATAATAAATATATGCTATTTAATTAGAATATGTGAATAAAATTAAAGAAAATGTCATACTTTCTACTTACTAGTGAATCTTTTTCAGTTTTTTTATTATCTTTTGATTGTGTTTCATCATCTGCATTATCTTCATTAGCCTTTAATCTGCAAGTACTACTATAATTTACAGCGTGAGTTTCTTGAAATAGCAAATATTCTTAGTAAATCATTTTTATATAACTTTTATTCAAAAAACAATATGTTATAAACTTTATTTACTTCTTAATAACATATAATTTACTTCTAAGTAATAACATATGAACATTTTTATACACTTGCATACAAAAAGATCAATTTAATTGTCGTTTGATAATTGTTTGAAGTACCAAAAACAAGAAATAAAAGTAACAATCGAAAATTGAATATAGGAAGATTTAGGTTGTGACAAATGTCAAGACATCATGTGGTTTGTTATTTGGAACTAGTTAGACAATGTTTCGCGTAGACTAATAATGAACGCGTTAAACAGATAAAAAAGAGCACGTGTTGAGTATCGAACAAAACAATATATCTATGAGTTTTGATTTCTATTTAAAACATACAAAATCTAACCTCTATCTAACCCATAGAAAAAGGCACGACGAAATAAGAACGCTAGTTTCACTTACGCCTCAAATTTATTAGACATGTTTCACGCTGTAATATAAATTTATTGACTAAATGCTATGAGTGAGATATATTTCAATAAATATAAATAAAAATACAAAGACTTCTCAATCTCTGTTTCCTTTTCACAGATTCTCTCATGTGTGTTTTCGATAAATTGTTGCTCTCCCTCTCTATCTTCTTTTTTGTCACTTTATTGTCGGAGATTTTACATTTTAATGTTGGTCACGCTAAATATAGACAAATAGCGCTGTATATAAAATATTATTCAACAAGTTTTATATAAAAATTATATTTTCGTATAAAACGTTACATAAATAGATGATAAATTTAAAAAGAAGTAACATGAACAATACGTATTTTAATAACATTTTTAAGGGATTTTAGTTTTTGAGAATTTCAATTTCAATCTTTCCATAATCTCTGTTCGTTGATACATAACTTCTTTATAACACAATAATGAAAATACGATTGGACATTCATATTGTACGGTTTCGATACATTTCGTATCTGTTGCTCCATCTCGATCGAATCTGAATTGCGAGATCGATTCCACTGAAATGAAAGTCAAAATTTAAAAGTCCATATGTATTTCGTTGATACTGTTTTCTTATTTCATAAGAATTTTCCTTTTCTCCAATATATTTACTTACAGCATCCAAGTTTGGCAAAGAAACATGTTTCATGTTTCGAAGTAATCAAATAACCATTATTATCTTCACGTATGGCGTAATGTCCATGCGCTGTATTTCGTATAATTGGTATGTGACTCAAATGTTCAGTATACTCAACTGAATATTTCCAATGATCGTAATTACCACTTTCCGCAATAATATTAAAATCTTCTCTGCAAAAGCGTTAATAAAAATTTGAGACAAAAAGAAAAAAAAGAAAAAACAGAAAAAATGGAAAACAGCGACGTATAATGTTTTACATACATTGTCGGATTTAACGTCTTCATATTACTAAAATCAGCTACGTATTCCCAAACATGTATAGGATTTGAATCTTTTATTATTTCTTCGAACAATATATGATGTTTCTTTTTGTACACAAAAAGTACGTAGAAAACTAAAAGTGTCAAACTAGTGTACAGTATATTTCTGGTTTTCCACTTCATTGGATTGATAGCCATTTCTAAAATAATTTTACCGTATAATAATGATTCTATAAAAACTTTCTTCTATGTATAATATAGAAGTAAATTTACAACTATCATCAACGCGTGCTCTTAATGTGAACACTCGGAACGAATTAAATATGTCTCATATTCTCTCATTACATTAACTTTTTTTTTAAAAGCCAAAAAGAAAAAAAATATTCCTCACTTACTTGCCACTAAATATTTAAAACGAAACAAAAGAAATTTTCGAGTAAATTATATTTTTTATTAGGATACGAATTGAATTTGTATCTATTTGATATTATGAACTTCCGCTAGAGCAAGATAAACTGAGCAGCGATACTGCTTTCGTTTCAAATATTAAAGGAAGAATGTTGAATTATTTACTGCTTCACGATTTGCTAGGAAATGTAGCATTTCCCTCCACTGCTTTTTAGCTTTGGCCACGATGTCTTCCGTCATTTGTTTGTATGTATATATGTATGATCCCCACCATGTTCTATACTGGTCCTATAACCCCACCTCCTTACCAACTAATGTGCATACGTATGTATTACTATACACACGCAACCTAGCTACTCAAAATCATGTGATTAATATCATGAAATAAAGCAGAACTTATTTCAAAACTCGATCAAGTATTTAATGAAAATTTTGAATATGTAATATAATATCTTATACAATAGTTTATTGCACTGTTTTTTACATTATTTTAAAGCATTTAAATCTTTATGGATAGATCAGATACAACAATCGATAATTCGATAATCGAATTTCGAAAAGTCGAAACAATGGAGGCAAGTGAATGTTTCAATTATAATGATGTTTCCTCGAGTTTTGCTGCAATTTGGTATGTGATAAATCATTTAAATTATTTTTACATGTTTTTCAAATATTTCTCGTTATTAATATATTAATATTAATATATATTTGTTCCATTTCCTTGGCTAATATGATAAATTTGAGGCGAATTTACGTTACGTTACGTTATATAAAAGCATAAAACAAATTGGGGTTGCTTGTATTAACAATAAAAAATTTTGTTTATTAACATAATTTGATATTAAACATGTCATACTTTAAATATTCAAAATTACAAAACTTATTAACATTAAATATTCTAAATACATTTAATAAAATTTAAATACATAACAGTAAATTTTGTTCAATCATTGGCCTTGTTCAATTCTATGTAGTCAGTTTAATATTTGTATAAAATTATAAAAAATAACTTGCTATATATTAATAACAAGCAATCACCATTACTTTCGTAATACTTGATTTTAGTATAGTATAGACATTATAGATCATGATTATTTTCCCTTTTGTGTTAACAACATCCTTTTGTTGTAATCTTTGCTTTATTAAGCATAGATTTTACATGTTGAGGCAATAATATTTTTAATTCACGTGACATAGACATATATCTGAAGTTTAATAATCTCACCAAACCGTTTTGATAACCAACAACCATCCATAAGTAACTCCATGGATTCGGATTCCAAGATATCTAGAATTTATTATATATTTTAGCATCATATAAAATTTTAATATCAAAATGAATAGAAACATTCACGACATACGTACTCTGTTTACGGACATAAATGGATATTCCTCGATCGGAACTTCTGATACTTTTTCTGCATGCGGTCTTTTTTGTTCATGACATTCAACACCCTTTAAGCATGACAGAATATAGAATATTAATTTAAAAATACTGAAAGAAATAGTACAGTAAAACTACTTACTTTTAAATTATCGCAAAAGATAATACCAAATCGATTCTGGCACTCGTTATAAGTTTCTGGCATGTAACAATAATCTTTAGAATTCTTTTTGTGCATTTTATCATTTTTGTCATCTTCTTCTTTTTCTAAGAAGTCCATTATTTTAACAAATGAACTCAACTAGGAGAATCATTCATATTTAACTTTGTAAGAAATGATTTAAACCATCGATAATTTAAGCATATTAAACATAAAAAAAATACCTTTCTTTTCTTCAGTAAAGCCTTCTCGATATCTCTGCCATGTATAAGTTCATGTGCAAAGATTGTTTGTACTTCTCCAGCTACTGTGCCGTGTGCGATGCTATTTGCATAATCAGAAATAGCTACAGCCTACAAGTAAATAAAGAAAGTTACACTTTAAAAATACTCAAGATATGTTGCTTACATTACTTACATATGTGGCAGAATTTGTCCCCATAATAGGATAGTATTTGTATTCATGTTCTCTTAATGGAATTAAATAAGTATTAGTATGCTTGTACCTATAGTAGAATAATATAGTGTTAAAAAATAGATTGCACAATTGAAAGAATTTTTTAAAATATTAGTTCTTACCCCAAAGCATCATCAAAAGTAATGACAGCACATGGCCAATGTGTCATCCATGCACCATTTGTTATAATAGATTTCTGCATTGCAGTTTGACAAGTACTCGTGTCTTCTAAATTCCAAAATTTGTATGACCTATCTAGACTGCCAGAAGCTAGAAATCTTTTCCCATTATATGGAATTAATACTAGCACTACAAAAATGTTAAATTTGTTGAGATTATTTTTTTATTTAATATTACTTTGTCAAGGAATAAATAAATTTATGTACTTACTACTCACAGCATTACCATGAGCATAAAAATGCTGAAATGCATTTATAAAATATGTGTTTTGTCTCTTTTGTACTGATAATGGAGATTCGTATGTTATATCCCATAAAGCTATATAACCATTTGAAAATCCAGCAGCGATTGTACTGTGAAAATAAGAAAAATTATATAATTTTATTATTATAAAATTAGGAAATTAAAAAATTAAATTATTATAAAATTAAGAATATATTATTAAAATATACTTATGGCCGTGTTCCTTCGTCCATGATAGCTTGGTGCATTGCCAATTTTGATTTTTGTTATCATACATTGAAATATTTACAACTAATGTCATTATTGGATCAGTAGAATAAATAGGCCATCTATAATAATAAATATTAATAATAACAAGATACACGCCCAAAAATTCATATAATTTGAAGTTTGTTACTTACTCATTGGTTGTGGTCTTCTTAAATTCAAGTTCCTCCGGAAAAGGTAATGAATAAATATTTACATTTCCGTCTGAGCAAGCTGCCGCAAGCATACCCATTCGCTTAAGATTACTAGACATTTCGTTTTCATTCTTATAATTATTCAGACTTTCATCTTGATAGCATCCAGAAGGACACCATTCTAGACACCATATACTACCACTATTGTGTGCAACAGCATATGATAAAGTGGGAGATTGTATTTCACTATTATTCCTAAATAAAAAAAAAAAAATTATTTTGGAGAAATTTGATGCTATTATATTCTACTCTTTCTTACTAACTCATGATTCAAAGGTCCAACATTCCAAACTTGTATCATATTATGTTCAGAGTGTGATTTTCCTACAGTGTATTCACTTTTCATTGTCGGATGAGTACTAATTGCGATATATTGGTAAGGTTCTTTAGAATACATTGGTGATGGAATAGGTAACCAAGCTAATGCCCATACTGGACCACCAGTAAAAAAAGTCAAAGTACCTGAAAAGTTATTTTCAATATTGAACATTATGAAATACATAGTCAATTAATTAATGAAGTAATTACCTTCATCTAAACCACCTTCAAATCGTTTCCACTGCTTCCATGTAATTTCTGTATTAGGTAGTGTTTCACATACATTTTCTTTTTTGGTTCGCATGGAAATTTCTAGTTCTGGCAAATATTTAAGAATATCATCATTGTTTAATAAAGTGAATTGATTTGGAGAATAGTCATTAAATAAGCAAAATTCGTAATTCTTTTCTTCACTGTTAAAGAAAATTATAAAAATTATTAATTAAAGATATTCAAGAAGTATATATTTTAATTTTAAAAAATATAGATATTTACAATTCCATAGACCATTGCACACCAGGTAGATATGGTTCTGTCCATTTAATTTTACGAAATTGTTTTTTGTCTAGAAATTTCATTGTATAAGATATTTCTACAAACAAGAATATGTATGAAACTTGACGATTTAACTTTTATAACAAAATTTACACTTACTTTCATCTGAACTATAATATTCTTCTTCAAAATCTGATGATCTATCGATTTCATCTACTGTTGCATGATTTTCTATTATATGCTTTTTTGTATCTTCGTCGGAGGTATTTAAAAATTTACATATTTTACACATATAACACTGTAATAAAATTGAATATGTTGAGTTTCCAGATATGTTATAAAAATAAAATTAGTATTATTGTAACATATACCTCTTGAGGATTAAAATTACAGTTAGAAAAATGTTTACACATATCTTCAACAGAAGAACATGTATAAGTACAACCTATTCGACAACAATTTATTGTTCCCATTGAAGACACTTCTTTTTTCCATATACCTTTCCATACAGAGGGTATTGGTTTTTTATAACCAGGCATTTTGATTAAATTTTTCTGTAATATTAGTATTTTATAGTTATTCATTTAATAACACTTTTTTTGTATAAAAAGATGTATTTTGTATAAAAAAAAAAGTAATACCATCAAATAAGAGTCAAGTTTCATTTTTTTCTCAGGAAGTGGATTACTATCTTTGACAAGTTCAGTAAATTCAAAAATTTTTGAAACTGCTCTGTAATTAGAATATAATATTATTAGAATCTTTTATTTCATTTAAATTATTATTAATTTCTAATTTCTAATTCTTACTTTTCTGCAGCTTTACGTTTTACTCTTTCAGTAGTACGTAATTGTAATTCGACTATTTTACTTCGTTCTGATTGCCTATGAGTTCTTTCATGTATTTCCATTGAAGATGGCATCATAACAGCACTACAGATAGGGCAACTTACCATCAAAGCTTGCTTTTCCTGGTACAAAAAATTATTATTACATATATATTTATATTACATCACTTTTTAGAATTTTTGAAGTAATTGAAGAATTACATACTTCTTCTGATTTTCCACAGAATTGCATATGAGATATGAAACCATTTACACTTCGTTTTACAATTCCGCACTTTTCGCAAGATAATTGACCCCTTTTCTTTTTAATAGCAGACATCAATACTTTTCTCCATAATTTAATATTTTTTTCAAAGTCCTATAAATTGTTATAATTGTTAATAAAAAGGATAATAAATTTACAAATTTATTTGTATTAATCTTATATTTACTATGGGTTCATTGCCCTTCTTCCAACTCATATTGTTATGTTTAAGCAAATTGTGCGAATCCCATTTGTTTTCTAATATATCTTCTTCACATTTGGCACAAGTTACTAAATTTACCTGAATTAAAATAAAAAATATATATTACATATATAATATATGTAATTAGAGATAAATTTATGTTAAAAAGGACGATATACAGCTCTAATATTTTATATAAAACTTACTTCTGATGCAACAATATTACTTTCATTCGAATCTTCTTTCTTTATTGGTCCCTTTGATTTTGGTATATATTCAGTATCTAATGCAGAATAAGATGATTCTCCACCTCTACCCCTCCCTCTTCCTCTTCCTTTTCCTCTTCCTCTTCCTCTTCCTCTTCCTCTTCCTCTTCCTCTTCCTCTTCCTCTTCCTTTGCCTGCAGATGTACCTGGTGGTCTACCTCTTTTTCTAACAATAATTGAATTTGGAATGTTATCTTCAGTACTACTATTATCACTTATGCCATCATTATTGCTAAAATTATATGATTGTTCACTGTGTCTCTTATTATGAACAACTGTTTCTCCGATAGAAATATCATTTATTTTTTGTAAAGTTCCTAAATTTTCTTCTAATTTTTTATTTGAAATATCTGAAGTTTCTTGAACTGTAAGCATAGTTTTTCTAGGTCTTCCTCTCTTTTTTTTTACTGGTATATTCATTAAAACTTGGTTGTTATCACTTTGATCCATTAAATCTGTATTTAAATTTTGTTGATCCAACAAAGTATTTGATGTTACATATGAAGAATTAATTCTATCTCCATTAGCATTTGTATTTTTAACATTTATATTTTCAGAGTTTTCTAATTTTAAAGATATTTCACATTCAAATAGAGAAGTATTTATTGTATCCATTTGTACTTCATCACCACTCTCATCATTTAGTTCCATTTTTATTAAATTTTTCAATTTCAAGTTTTCATTATTTATTTTATTTTTATAATGTTGCCAATCCTTATTTTTAGTATTAGAATGATTTTCAGAAATGTTATTGACATTCAAAGGCAATGAATTTTTTGTTACAGCTAATGTGATAGAAGTAGAATTGCATGATTCAAGTGCAACCATATTTTTTTTATCATCTTTATTTTCAAGCTCTTGGTTTATATGTTTTGTTTCATTAACAATATCATTTGTGTCAGTTTTAATTGATAAAGGAACGTTACAAATTATTGCTTCTTTCGATTCTTTATTAGTACTCTTTTTTCTTTTGTCTGGCATTCCTTTTTTATATGGTGTGATATAGTTATCAAATTTAGTTTGCTTATGAATATTTTTAGATTTGTCAAGTAAATTTCCATCAATTGCATATTTAGCTTCTGCTTCTTTATCTTTTTCTATACTTTTATTTAAGTATCTTTTACTAGTACTTTGTTCAGATCTTACATCTGTTTTTTTAGACTTTGGTACATCAGCTGAGGTAGTCTGATTATTTTTTAAATTTGTAGCAATACAATTTATTTTTTGTGATCTTTCCTGATTTTTTGAAATATTTATTGAGTTATCTACTTTTATGCTACCTTTTTTTTTCTCTGTATTATCATAAAGATTCTGCATTTGTTTTGGGTGATTTATGTTTGATGCTAACTTTTTTTTATTTGTATTAACTTTAGGCACTTTTGTTATATTTTTTAGACTTTCATTAGCTGTATTATTTCTGCTAATTTTTACAATTGCAGTTTATCTCATCACAATATGCGAATTTGGATTTTCGATGGATGTAGGAATCTTAAGTTTTTTATGTTCTTCTTTTATAAATTCTAAAGTTGATACTATGTTTCTATCTGCAACAGAACATTAAAAATCGTAAATTGAAATTAATAATTATTTCATCCTAAATTATATTAATGATCTTAACTTAGTTTTTTCCATAGAATTACTAAAAAATAAATATTTTGTAATACACTAGGAGGAACAGTAAATTTTTTTAAAACAGATAATAAATAATTTAATTTAATAATAAATGAATTCGTATTATCAGTTGAAATATCAGAATCTATAATCTTTTTGTTCATTATTAATATAATCTGAGTAAATATTAAGAATATGTAATTTTAAATTATATATTATAGAACTATACATTTACAATTCAATATATTTTTTATTATTTTTCTAGAATATTTTATAATATAAAAAATATTCCTATAATTTATTAACATAAAATTAAAATAAGTAGGATTCGAACATAGAACTTACGGTAACGAAACATGCTTTCTAGGATCTAGGCCAAAAACTCACAAAAAATATTTATTCCTCGAAAGGAAGACGTGGGACAAATTTGTTAGTTTCACATTATTAATTATAATTTATTTTTTATTAATGATAAAATAAGGTTAGGCATATAATACGTACATGTGAAAATATTTATTACTTGGTTCTCACATTTATTGATTTTTCAATCTTTTTGTAATATACTTACCAAAATTTATTAAAGAAATGTTTTCTGCATTAAAAATAATATTCTATTGGAAAATAAAATATTTTATCCAAAAATTTCTGGAACAAGATTCGAACCAGTACACTTTGCTTTGACACACCATTCTTTCATTGTAATGCGTTATGTACGAAAGTGTTCAATATAATTGACCAGCGCATGCGTTTATCTTTTGGCATGGTTTTACATTAAAATACTCTTGATAATTCACATGAGCAGATGTAAATTATTGATTTTAGGAAGCGATAACTACATTTATAGTATATGCAGTTTTATATACATAATTCTGTATACATATTAACATGCTAGTTTTACATAACCTTAAAATTATCAGAATTATATTTTTCGCGAATTATAATTAAAATACTTTAGATTTTTATTTATATCAGTATTACTAAATACGTAAAAAAAGCGGGCATGTAGGTAAAATACAACATGATATATATTTTATTTAAACTTTTATTTATCAAGATTTTTAGAAATTTAAACCATTCTCCTGAGAAGTTCATTGATTTTGTCTTCACGGTTACCAAAATCACCACCTTCCACATAATGGTTAGTCTTCTTACGCCATCCACCATTAGGCGTGTTGAGCTAAAAGTAGAAGATTAGTGGCGTAAAATAGCAATTAGCTAATGAAATGTTTGAGTTTAACTAAGAAACGCAAAATTACGTGCGTCCCACAAAGAGAAACTCGTATTATTTTACGACATAGCAGGAGATTGATAGAATAATAAGTATTTCTATAACCATGCCTATGTCGACGATATCCGAGAAGGTACAAATTTATATACCTTGAATGGCCATAAGAAATTGCTTGCAAACTTGAATTTTGGTCCAACTGTGAAAATTTCGTGGATCAAATCTTCTATACAAATAATACCAGAACGTCCTGTAACAATACAATTTTCATATTATTATTATAAGTATGGAAAAAAAAAAGAATTTTAATATAATTATGAAATGTAAGAACCGTCGCAAACCTAAACATAAAATATATGAGAAAGTTTTTCAATGATTCTATTACTCTTTGACAAGCTGGAAAGGAGCAGATAAAATAATAAACACAACCCCAATGGACTTGTCAAATGTAACGAAAAAAATGTTCACAGTAATGAACTTGACAATACTAACCAAGTTTCTTTTCAATGATTGAATTGCTGGTAATAGGTATACGCTGCCTATTTATTTTTGCAAATCCTCTCTTGTAGATCAATTCTCTAACTGATTTCAAATTAGGATATCCCCATGTGACATAAGGTTCAACAATACGAAGCATGTTAATTGTTGCCTTGTTCAGCTTGAGAAATACACCATTATTGATCTGCTTCAACCGAAACAGCTGAAGTACCTTACGTACTTTAGGAGCAACTTGATTTACACTAAAATAGTAAAATATGATTCCATAATATGTATAAATTTTAATCATAATTTCAATAAACTAGAAATTTACCCTCGAATACGGATAACAAATGCAAGACGTGCTTCTCCAGGGATGTAATAATTGCCACGGTTTTTAGCTTGTCTCATCAATCTGATTTCATCTCTTTCTTTTGTTCTGTACTCTCTTACATATTTTTCAGCCCTTTTGAAGATTGTTTTCCTTTTCTGGTATCGATTCGCACGTTGCTAAAATTAAAAAGTTTATTAATCATCTTCTCCAATTTGAAGCATCGATTTGATAAGAAAAAAGAAAATATATATATATATATATAATATATAAAGAAAAAAAATATATATATATATAAAACAAAGTAAAAAAATACCTTAATCGATATTTGAAGACGTGCAGCTCGTACAGCTTCACGAGTTTTCCTTCTCTTAAGGACTGATTCCGGCACTGCCGGCAGCTTTTTAGTTGCTGCGGGTTCAGTTTCCTTCTTTCTACATAAATTATTTATTAAAGTTAAAAATTATATTTTTTTCATATAAAATTAGACAAGTCACATGATATACCGAGTAGAATTAGGTTAGGTTGTATGTATAGGTTATGTCGCCAAGAAATGTATTACTTTAAATAATACATACAGAAATTTAATTTAATGTAAAGCAAAAAATTACGTTTTATTAAAAACTTAATATAATTATTAATATGTACAAAAAATGTGTTTCATATTGATCAATGATGCGACTTGTCAGCATCGATAATGATTCATTTTTATAAGAAAAAAATCAAAAACTACAATACAAATGTAGAAAAGAACTTTAAAAGAATGATTGATAATACACTTTAAAAATAATAGAATGATATTAATTATCGATGTTTTTAGATTTCATTACAACTTTGAACGATACTCACGCATCCGCCATTCTTTCGTCACGTAAAGAAATTCTCAGTCATAGACCACTTCAGAGCCGTAGAAATATTGAGTTTGAAGTTAGTCACATTTCTTCCCAGCTACATAATAGCGGGAAACTTGAAATTTGAAATTGTAGTTCTCTATATGTAGTTCTATAGCATTTCGCTTTTTGTAACGTATTAATATTAATTTTGTTTGAATAATTAAGACGGATAACCAATAATAGGGTACGATCTTTATTATACTTAAAAAATTCAATTTTTCTCGAAGATCTGTCTTAATTACAGAAATCTTTAAATAAAAGGTATATGCAAAGAAACTAATTTCTGGAAATATTCTGGAATTCCTTCAGTTAATTTGAAGATTTAGCTCCACAGAAGATTCAGATTTCTATGGAATAGAAAAAAAAAAAAAAAAGAACGAAAGCGCAAAAAGAAAAAAATGAAACATAAAATAAAAGGAAAAGAGTCGTCGTATTCTTTTTTTATATAATGCATCGTTCACACTATTATATTATTTACAATTTGCAGACAGAAGTGGCATTTTAAGCACTTTGGAATTGGTCCAAGGATTCGCTCTTTATTCCTCATGATCATGTGTTAACATTGTTTGACTTCTTTTGACAAGTATAAGTATCGATTGTCAATATTCACCTGTTTCGTGTACATCTTTCTTCGCGTTCCATTTGGAAGATATCTTCGATGATCCATCATCGAGAAGACGCATGGATTACCAATCATCTTCGCGAACAATGAATTACACGTGGACCAAAGGTGATCACTCGAGATAAAGAACAAGACCACTGTCAATACCTAATCAACGGTAACAATTAACGTTACAAGAACACGTACGAAAAAAGAACAAAAAAAAAATTAAAAAAGAAGAAGAAGAAGAAGAAGAAGAAGAAGAAACCACAGATTGCTCGTCGATCGAATTGGCTAGCAACATTCCATGAACACCAGCAAAATGACAGATGTGTACAGATGTGTCGATCAGTTTTATTCACTCTAAAAACGCAGCAAAAAATCATCGAGTCAGCAAAAGTTAATACAAAGTGAAATATGGAATACGATACAATGTAATATCTCTATCTCGTTACAAAGCAATACAATAAAAGAATATCAAACAACGTTGTCGCCGCACGGTGATTCGAACGCGAACAGAGAGACATTATGGCAAACGTATACGATATACTTACGTATGTATATAGCTTATACGCTAACATAATTGGTAATATCGTTTGGAATATTATAAGTCGAGTAAACTCCCGCGAAACGTCGCCTACGTGTACGCTCGCAACACGTTCGCGCCTTCTTCAATTTGACAGAGGTCTAATAATCTCCTATAGAAAAATCGATGAATTTGGTCCACGTTAAGCAAGCATACCACGCGCTCACGGAATTCACGGACAACTTGAACCTATTACGGTGCAATGTATAGAAGTAGATTATTTGATCTATTAATTTATTATTTTCTTTTTTTTTTTTTTCCTTCAATCGTTCGTTCATCGTCTAAGCGAAGAGAAAAATACGTATTAGACAGGTTTCGTCGTCATCCTCCGTAGAATCGTCGAGCCTTGGTACAAGTCGTTCGTTCCGGACGAACGGCCGCCATTCAATCTTACGTTAAAGCGAGTCGGATCAACAACAATAAAACGCACATTCGCGCAGCAACGATCAATAAGTCTCTACTCTTTCGTTCCTTTCTTTCTTTCTCTCTCTTTCTCTCTCTTACTCTCTTGCTCTCTTTCCCTTCTTTCTTTCTATCACGCTTGCTTCGGATGCGGCGCGGGAGCCGCTGGTTCCGAGCGGAAACAGGATAACAGGAAGCCGGTGTACATGGCGAATAGGACGGTAATGGCGATCAGCATGTACATGTAGATGTTTAGCTCTGGTTGACGGTACCTGTTCTTGCGCAGCCATTCCAACACGTCTTGTTCGTTGTGTAGATTACCTGGTACGAGGAAAAATCGTTTGTTGATGCTATGATTGGAAATTAAAAATATCGAATCATCTCGCAAGTAACGTGATCGTTTAAAAATTTTCTTCATTCTTTAGTTTCTTTTCCTGTTGAATTCTCCATTCTAGTTTTCTAATTTTTAATTTTCAAATTTTCTTTGTAAATTTTCTTCATTCTTTATTTCCTTTTCCTGTTGAATTCTCTATTCTAATTTTCTAATTTTTAATTTTCAAGTTTTCAAAAAAGTGAAAAAAATGAAAACACGTCGCTTATAAGGTGATTCATTAGATATCATACAGTTCGTTTTAGGAGAGTTTTACCTCGATAGATACTGGGAAATCTCTTGCGAAAATAAACGATGGCAGGAAGTTTAGTGACACCCCACTTCCTTGCGTATCGTGGATCAGCCATCTTGACGAACGTGATGTCCAAATTATCCGTTTCTCCGTCAATGTTTTCCAACTTTTCGCTCACTTCTTCGCTTTCTTTATTGTCGTGTTCATCTAGAATAATTGGTACAATTGTTTTTGTAATTGTTGCAATTATAATTTAGTGACGACGTTCTTTCAATATGAGGATGTTCCTTCTGCACTTACAGAAAAAGACAGCAAGGAACTCGTTCTCGTCCAACAATTTGTCTAGCATCTTTTTGTTAACTTCCTCGATTTCATTTTTAATTTCGAAGACGTCTTGAGATGTTAGCCATTGGAGAATCTTGTCTTCTTGAGTCAGATCGCCGTCATAGATCAGCGGTGTCTTTTTGCGGAAATAAACGAGCGACGGGACGTTTAGAATTGAAAATTTCTCTGTAGCTTCCGTGCTGAGCACCTTCACGAAGTCTATACCGAATAAATCTGCTTCACCGTCGATTTTCTCCAAAGCTTCCATAATTTCGTCGCACTCGGGGCAGTCTTCGTCGTCTAATTAAATTAATCAATTCAAGTGAAATTGTTTATAAAATAAAATAGAAACTAGATAGAGATTTGTCTGATCTAACTTGAATTTCTCATAAATGCATAAAAATCTGCAGTTTATTTGTAATAAAATGTAACATACAAAAGAAAACAGCCAGGAATGGAGATTCGTCGAGAAGTCTCTCCAGCATCCTCTCATTCACAGATTCAATCTCGTCCGCTAGTTCTCGATTATCGTCGTCGATTAGCCACTCGAGAACTGATTCTTCGTTTTGTAAATCACCTGATAAAATTGATTGTAGAATGAAACTGGTTTTAAATTGTGGCAAACGAAGTGGTTTCAATTGGTATAAGTGGGAGTGAAAAATTTAGAAACCTTCGAACAACAGAGGATTGCCATTCCTGAAGTAAACCAAGGCTGGGAAGGTTTTGATAGAATATCGTTTGGCTAGTTGAGGATCCTGAATTTTCACCAAATGAATACCGAACACGTCGCATTCGTCGTCGATCCTCTCTAATCCTTCCAAAATCTCGTCGCATATATGGCAGTTTAGTTTATCTACGACATAACATTGTGATTTCGTTTATTTTGTATCCAATTTCGACTGTTGTATCGAAGTTTATAGCACAGGAACTCATCAAGACTCACAGAAATAAACTGCAAGATATTGAGTCTCTTCGACAGACGTCTCCAACATCACTCTGGTAATCAGTTCTATTCGATCCTCCGTTTTCTGAGTAATCAACCATTGCAAAACTTCCTCTTCCACTTTCAAATCACCTTTACAAACGAGATTCAAGTAGTTTAATTTTCTCTGATGTATAATTTGCAGTATGTAATTAATTCAATAAAAGGGTAACCTTCGAACACATTTGGCAATTGTTTTTCAAAGTAGACTAACACCGGGAAGTCCGTGACGCCATAATCTTCTGCCACTTTGTAATCCTGCGAAGAAACGATAAAAATTTCTCGAGTAAATATTCGTCCAAATATCCAAAATACTTTAAATGTTCACAAATAAATCGTTCAGCCATTTTCCTACTCACTTGTGTCTTTACGAACGTGATGCCATGTCTATCGCAATCATCGTCGATATTCTCCAGTTCCTCGAGGATGCCCACGCACTGTTCACAGTCTTCGGCATCTAGAGAGAGACGATATCGTTATAAAATTCACGAACGCATCGAAGTGATATCTACTCGAAAGACAGCGATCTATGATGACAAGGTGAGAGATCGATCGGTTGAACAGTGATCTAAGAAAGCATTCTTCTGGCCTTATCTATGAAGGAAAAAACTAGCTCTATCGAAAAAGAAAAAAATACCAATGACGGACAACATATTCGAACGTACAACAAAATCTATTAAAATACGGACAAACAGAATGGTTAGCATGCTGGTCACTTCTAGGGTAACTACGACGATTTCTCGTCATCTGGCTCTATGATGTTTCTCATGCTTTCTAATCGTGCAGGTACACCTGTGTGTGACAGTGTGGACGTGTAGTGAAATGCACGGGTAAAAGTCGGCCTGGAAAAATTGCTCGTGCGCGAAACGAATTCGCGCGTGATTGCGCGTACTTCCAAAAACTGAACGGGGCTTAAATTATATTACATAGCGAATTAAATAGATTGCTAGAGCGAGTTTGAATTTTGCTGCGAACAAAAATACCGCAGCGGCCATCTGAAAAAAAAAAAGAGGGAACATCTGTTTCGTGGTTCGCATTTTCAAAAAAGAGATCGGATAAAAATACGCATATAGTACGTTGTGCTTCACCGACCAAAGTGTATTTTTGTAAAAATATCAGTGAAAATATATTTGTAGATATATTATATATGATGAGGTGAGTGATGTTCTGGGTATAGTGCACACGGAAGACGGGCTATCTGGAACATAGTCTAAATCGGTAGAACAGTAGAGAAAGAAAAAGAAAAAAAAAAGAAGAAGAAGAAGATCAGGTCGACAAATCAATTGTTCTCTTTTTCTGTGTTCACGTGTACCATCGAGTTCCTCGGCTGCTTCGTGTTCGACGATCTTGCGCTCCCTGTGGCGGGTCTGCTTCCGCTGATATTTTGCCTGACACAAGTCACAAAGCGTTCTGTTCCCTGCGGCATTAGCAGACAACGTGTACAGCGTATGGACGGACAAAAAGACAGATAAAAGTGAGAGAAAGAGAGAGAGAGAGAGAGAGAGAGAAAAGACAAGCCAAGTAGCAATGATCGTGAAGAGATATATATACAGAAGACGAAAGATTAAAAGAAAAAAGGACAACGGACAACTTAGAATTGAAAAGAAAAAAAAATTGGTTAATTGTTGCGACACAATTAAGCGCAAATTACGTAGACAAATACAATATAACAAAAATTCCGCGGCAATGTATGTACACGTTTGACGAGAATTGAAATTCAGTGCAAGAATTTCACGTGGAGCAAGAATTAATATACGCAGACGAGTATGGCTACGGTAAGAATTAGAATTCTCTTCGTCAGATAGAAAGAGAAAAGACAGACTGACAGAACAGTGTGAAGAGAAGAAAAGAATGGAATGGCAGGAAATCCGCTCTAAATGTTATCTTCTGATTATAGCTTTAACATTAGAACTGTCTACAATATTTTATAATATGCATACATATAGAGATTTAATTAAAGTGATTTAATAAATCAAAAAAGTAATGAATACAAGCATCCAATTTTCAACTATTTCATACTATTAAAATATCTTAACCTGTTAGACCTAGTCGAATAGATATATTTGTTAAAATATGCACAACATTTTAATTCTACAAGTAAATTACGGAGAGAGTGAAAAAATACACAAAAGTCCCAGAATTAAATAAAAAATACTAAATGCTTCTTCTTCCACGAAAATCAACACTAATTTTATCAAAAACTATATTTTTCACAATTGTAAAAATAGTTTCATTTTTAATAACTTTCTAGTAGATCTCTAGTGTTAACGATCGAAATGATGTCACTGAAACGATTCTCTCGACTTTATCGATGAAGTAAGACGTAAATGTGAATGCTTGAATTTACAACTATATTCCTGTGAATATAAAGAGCGGGATAGAGTATGGAAGAGGAAGTGATAGTACAAATGTATTAGGAACATGGAAGAACCACGCAACAGGCTAGAGATACATTCCTGCTTGGCAATTGGCCGTGGCTGAAGGACTGTCAGACTTACAGAAGTATACTGCTAACGATTCCGACTCCCTTATCAAATTTAGCAGATCTTCACCCTCCAAATCTTCGATTACCTCTCCGGATGGATCTTTTTGCGTCAACAGCCATTGCAAAATCTGATCTTCGTCGTACAGATCGCCTTTGGTTCGAGATAAAATTTGATTAACTTTAAATTAATTCTATCACGTTTGAGAATCATTGTACCTGCATAGATGACTGGTTCCTTCGAGGACATTTTAAAGAACAATATGGCGGGCAACGCAAAGACACCGTATTGTTTGGCCAGCTGTTTGTCGTCAATCTTCACGAACTTTATTCCAACACTGTCCGCCTCGTCATCGATATGTTCGATTTCCGCCAATACTCTGCCACACTGTTTGCAGTCGTTGCTGTCTAAACATACGCGCGCCACCGCGTTCGACATGCTCGAAAGTCTCGTTTTTTTTTCTTTTTTTTTTTTTTTTTTTTTTGTTCAAAACAATAATTGTATCTGTTTCATTTTATTTCTATACTGCGTCGATCCATTCGATGTTGGCAATCTTTTGACAATTTTCTGTTTTACAAAAATTAAAAAAAAGGGGCATCCTGAACTTTCATTCCGAAATATTGAAAAGCGCACTTATAAAAGTGAGTTACCCGCATGAGGGTTGAAATAAAAAAATTGAAATAGAAAACGAAGATTTCCCAAACGAGTTCAAGTCTTCAAGCCCACTGATCTTGATCTTTAATCGACTGTACTCGTGCAATTCGATTTTCACCTTATATTCTAATTTGTAAATTTTGTTCTCAGACATACAATTTCTCCTTTAAATTCAATACTCACAGAAGAACACCGCCAAGTAATCAGTGGTCTGCCGTATCTTCTGAAACATCTTCTTATTGATTCTCTCGATGTGATCGGTCAGCTCCATGTTCTCAGGATTGGTCAGCCAGTCGAGAATTTCCTCCTCGTCGTCGATATCCCCGTCGTAATTGATGTTCTTGCCCTTGCGGAAGTACGTGATACCGGGCGGGTTCCGGTAGCCATATTTCTTCGCCATCAATCGATCCTTCATCCTCACGATCTTTATACCGTACTCAGCAGCTTCATCGTCGATCAACTCGACGTGCCTAAGTACCCTAGGACTCTCTGGATCCTCCTCCTTGTCTACGGGATCGAGAGTCTTTTCTTTTGTCGTTTCGTTTCAAAGCGAAAGTAATATCAACCCCTTAAGATTCTCGTTTGAGAGGCTTTCTCTTTCTAAGTAAACTAAGGATGTTTATGCAAATTTATATTTTTGCGAACACGACAGAAAGAAGAAAAGGAAAAAGATCCAAGTATTTTGAATATTTTATATACGTTGGATAGTATTATATTTTCATATACTATTTCATATTCATGTGCAACTACTATGTAGCTTTATGCATTTTCCTTGAATGTGCAAAACCTTAATAGAAATCTTATTATGCGCATTTTACATATTTTCGTGTACTTTTCATAAATGCATTAACATCGATAGTTTATTTGTAAGAGTTGCATGTATGATCGTTTCAATTATTACTCGATCACTTAAGGGATGAATTTTATTTGAAAACACGTCAGTTATGTTTAATTAGAAACAGTTATGAGTTTGGAAAAATTTCAGCGATGAATCGTTGAGTATATATGAAGAAAATTCGTCATCGAATCTTTCTATCGTATTAGATCGACTCTCGTAATTGTTAAATTCGAAACGAGCAAGTCAACCGGCGAATTATGCAACTTACCGCTGGCAGTCAACAATTTTGCAAAGGATTTGCAGAGAAAAAAATGGGCTATATCTTACAGAAAATAACAGCCAGGAATTCTTTCGTCTCGATATATTTGGTCAGGGTGTCACGATCGATTTCTTCGATACTCTCGTCTGTCTTCTGCTTCACCATCCAATCGAGCACTTCCGTCTCGTCTAGCAGATTACCTAAGTTATCACATTAATTCGTTGCTCGAATTATCGAACCCTTATTCATCATCATCGTAATTAATCAAACAATTAGTCAAAAGAACCAACTCTCAGATTTTTATAGATGTCATGTTTTATTCAAGATCTGGAATGGCTATTCTCTTCGTATTTTGGTAATTTCTGGAGATTTCTAGATGTCGGGGGAAACTTACCCTTCGTGCACGTAGTTTCAAGTCGTGACATAGTTCACCGATGAATATCGGAATTATTGAAAGAAAATGCTCATTGATAAGTGGAACGATTTACGATTTACATGTACGTAAAATTTATAGCACCAACTTTTCAATCTCAATTCTAACACTAGAACTACCAATTGAAGTACAACATTAATATCAGATAAATTTAAGCGTAAGGAACATTTATTTCTCACAAAAAAAAAAAAAACGATATTCAAATTTATAAAAATTCACCACTGTAGATCTATGAAGAATTGCCATGAAAAATTACAAATTTGACCGACTTGGTAGTTCTACTGTTAATGAAAACATTTAGGCGATGCATTTTTTTTCTCTGGCATTTATTTTTTGAGAGGTACGGATGTTGAGAAAAATCCTCGGTGGAAATTTGATGACCGTGTTGCTGAAGTATCGTGAAGTGTGTTTGTTCGTCGAGTCCAGTTTATCATAACGTCTCTGACAAACATCTGAACAGAAACAAACGGTGAAAAAAAAGTGAGAGACTATTGTACAAGTGTCGCATGTGAAACTGCGTACAGTTTCATTTCATTTGTTGGACGTTCACGAGAACACGATTTTTCGACTTTTCATCCATCCGTCTCTGGAGAAATGATAGATAAAGGGTTGGAGGACTCTACCATCTGTCATTAGCAGTAGTAACGGGCAAAGCAAATACAAAAGGATACTAATTGGTACTAGGAAACATATTTATTATCGAGTTTTTATTATTGTACATGTTGCTCTTATGCGATTAACGAGGATGCCGTACGGCAGAAAATGCGCAAAAAACGTTTTACGAGTCTGATCAATCGCGATCACAGACGCAGCGCGATGATTAAAATGATCGAATGATTCCTCTCTCTTTCTCTCTCTCGTCGAGTAACATTTATATGTTTTTCTCGAATTTTGATTTCTGTATTCTGTATTGTCAAGCTCCCCATATTTTTATGTATTCTCTTTCATCACCAGGTTTGAAATTCACTTTGTCAAATTGTTATTTATCGATTAATTATCGCGCTCGAGGATCGGTGACCGCGACGAAAGTACAGTGTCCACGCGATGTTACTTTTTATATACCAAGTACAGCTCTCGTACAGATTATCGGCATTTTCGATTTAACGTACGGCTAGAACCACAATGAATACAGAACTCAACAGAATAAGACATTTGTATAAATAAATAAATAAATAAATAAATAAATAAATAAATAAATAAAGGTGAGCGTGTTTCTTACGATTTTTCCTTCCCCTGACTTTCGTCCGGTTAAGTTCGAAAGGGGAGGAAAAGAACAAGAATTTTCCATGTGTTTTCTTTGTGCTTTGTATTTCTCGGACTTTTCCTTTACTGTCGTTCATTTTATTTTATACGTGTATATATGTTTTTGTGATTTTGATACTTTTTTTTTTTTTTTTTTTTTTTTTTTAGTGCTGGCTCGTGCGGCCCAGAAAGCGATCAAAGCGATTAGTGATAGCTGGCGTAACAAGAAACGCACGTGTTCCTCGACGTTTTACTGTTGAGGAATATTTCAAAGAGGGTATGTTTATGTCGCAGCCACGATCACGGTGTACGGGTAAGAACAGCATCGTGTGTCAATGTATTGCATAAAGACTGCGGATAAAAAATATGATGAATCAATTTTTTAAAAAGGTTTCTTGAAATATAACACGTCACATTGCATGGAATTAAATGCGTGGTCAGCTAAAACATGTGTCTGTATAAAACACAGAATTAAACGTATTGCTTTAACGTTTTCTTATAAAGCATCGTGGATTTGTCGCATATTTTTGAACTCTTCTTTCCAACTACAAGAAAAATGGACTTATCATACTTTTCCCGTCTTTTTGACTCTAAAATGTTTAATGTAAATGTTAAATGATGGTGTGCGCGTGCATGTACAAAATAGAGATCGCATTGTATCGCCATAGAGATGCGCGAGATGTAAATTACAAAAAAGAGGGGGAAAGCGGATGAAAGGAGAATAGGGGGATGCGACCCAAGAGAAAGGAAATCATAAGTATTTTGTAAATTCGACTGGCAGACAGTGTCTGCGTAGGTTCGCGTAGGCGCAGAATCTGAAACGAGATAAACAGTGAGCTTAATCTCGTGTCTCTGGAATGAAATCAAGAAAGATCGAGCGGAGGATCAAAGTAGTCGTTTATTCCAGATTGGTCGATTCGATCAGCACGTGGCTACAAACCTACGTTAGTACGCGTTGCACTCGACATAAACATACTCTGGAGAGATCTGCTGTTCGATTAAGGAATTATATAGTTAAGAATCCAAGTCGTTTCAATCTTGGAATCAAGTCGCGAACGCCTCGAAGAGGAACTTCGAAGGGATCGGATCTTCTCTTCGATTCGAAGAGAACTTAACCCTCCAGTCCAAAGTGATTTCATTTTTCTACGCGAAGAAAGATAGACGAAGAAAATGGAAAATATTTCTAGCTATCATTGAGATATTCTGAAAGTGCGACTGTAATAGCGTGGCTTGTCGAAATGATCAAACATCGCGATGACTGGAGGGTTAATTAAAAAATAGAAATAACTTCTTGAATATTCTGTTCCTCGTTCGAAGATAATTGTTCCAGCGTCATCGGGATTCCAGGATTAAAAGACCAACGAGAGAAAGTAATAAAACTCAACGAAAGAAAGTACCCGTCGCTACAACCTATACCGCGAGATCTAGGTAGAACACTATAAGAGACGTTCGGCAAACAGCGAACAGCCCACATTTTCCATTCGATCGTCGACGATCGATCGTTCCCGCGACAAACAGAGAGAAGCCCTAACCCCGTTCTCTCCGCGAGCGTTACCGATCGAAAATGCAATGGGACGGCGGTATCGCGTCGTCACGACGATATGTAACAATAAAACAACGATACGCAAGACTAATTTTATTGGCAGGACGATCTTCGATTCTCAGGCATTCTTTGAGTCAATAAATCGACCATTAAAAATCGTCTCGTGACGGACTGAGCAAAGTCTTATGTTTCTCGAGAAGCGTGTGCGCTTTGTTATTAATATTGACTCTCCCGATGTGACTTGAGATACGCTTGAATTGAATTGAACGTGACGATAATGTTGTTCGAGTTCGCTGCTCTACGTATATTCGCTGTGTTTTTGTTTTTTCATTTTTATAAAAAGTTTGATAAGAACGATCGTTCGAGGGAGGGGGGAGGAGGAGGAGAAGGAGGAGGAGGAGGAGGAGGGGACGCGAGTGCTTGAAAAATATGAGGAGGATGTGTCTCGGGGGTAACAGATGAGAAGAGGGGCGCATGATTCATTCGATGATTCAACTTATGGATACGCAACGAGATTTTGTGACATTTTGTTCGTGACGATGAACGTGGAGGAGACAGGTGATTACGTCGATGATGATGATGCTTGCGAGATGTCGATGACAAATCGATAATGACGACAAAAATAGTTTCAGGAACGAGTTTGCTGGATGAACGAAACTCTCTCGTAATCTATTTTACAAAATCTACATTTCTTCTAGTAGTGTCTTAGTGTCTTCGTTTCTTCTTCTCTTCCCTTTCAGTATCTCGTCGTTCCCTCTCGTGTCTTCCTTTTATGTCTCTCTCTTTCTCTCTTTCTCTCTCTCTCTCACTCTGTGATCCAATTTCGTCCTTCACCTCCACCTCGTGCTTCCTTCCCTGCTCTCTCGTTCTCTAGACTTTCATGATGTACGGAAGCCCGGCCACAACTGCAACAGGCCACAACCCCCGACCCAACTCTCAGTGAGACGTAGAAAAACTGTATCCTCACGATCCTTTCTCATCGCGGCATATATATATATATATTTTTTTTTCTTTTCATTTTTGTCTCCTCAAAGCCGACGACAACATTATGCGTATAGCTCGGCGAATCGCGTCGTGTGAGCGAATCGTTCGTTTCGTTTAATTGTCACGGATTCGATCAACGATTACAAGGCTCTTGGACAGACGTACACAATAGTAGCAGGAAGCGGGAAAGGATCTGGCAGACAGTCAGACGGAGCCATAACACCGATTCTCGAAAAGAAAGAAAATCGAAATGAAATAGAAACGTTGCTCAACGATCCAGTTGATTAAGTTGGACTTAAGAAGAAGAAAGAAAAAAAAAAAAAGAAAAAAAAAGAAGAACATTGAAAGATTGAAAAGATTATAGCTCCGTCGCGGTTGAATTGCATTTAACAGTTACGCATATTATATCCGGTCGCTCTAGAACGTTCACAAGATGGTTGATCGAGCGTGTGTGTTAGAAGGCTAGAGACTCTCGCGAAACTGTTATCCCAACGATTCGAGGAATCCGAGGAGGCAGCCCACCGGCATTCCTAGGCACGTTTTCTTGGATCGTCTTGCTCGTCTGCAGAACTTGCGGCTCGTGATTCTCTTCATGGACCGCGCGACACACCTGTATTCCAGATACGAAGACTGTTTCGTCAGCGGGCCCTTTTTCTCACTCAACGTTTCTTACCAGCCCCCGTCTTCACACAGATCGGCTGTCACTTCGTTTTTTTTTTTTTCTATCATCTAACACCCTCTGCTATGTGCTCCCTACTTTGCCAATTAAATCACTGCCCACTCCTCGCGTGGACACTAATTTGCCTCAGCGTTGTATTATAATTCACCCGTATGCCAAGCATGGATGTTAGAAAAAGAGTGAGAAAAATATTTATAAGATTTAGACATTGAGACAAATAATTGCTTGAATTGTTTCTCCAGTACATAATTATACAATGTGAAAAAATTACGAATTATAATTTAGTACTTAGAACAGCAGGAAGAGACTAGTAGCTGCCACTGATGAGTTTCCTCGTGTTAATTGTCTTAATGTCTAATGTTAGATCTTATAAGTATCGTTCAAATTTCTCTAATATCCTGTATGTACGTATACGAGTGTTCCACGTAACTGGGCCAAGCTGTAATTTCGAAACGACGAAAGGCAGACGAAAATCACGCGAGGTAAAATTAAACGAATTAAATTAATAATAAAAACAAGATATAAATGCAGGAACAACGTGTCTTTGGCTTATCGACAAAATTAAACTCAAAAATATCCTTCGAATTCATTATTTCTAATTTGATATAAAGTGAAAATAAAATAAAAGCAGAGAATTTTCACGCATCGCTCTTAAACAAGCTCTACAGCTTGGCCCAAACACGTGAAACATTTCGTATTCTTTCCCGCCCTTCATTACCATCATTATCAAACCAAACCAAACTTTAATCTTCCGTGACAAACGTTGATTCGGTTCGAGTTCGCTTCAAGTCAGGTGTCCTGGGTGTTCATGGGCAGTGATTTAACTCCGCCGATTACCACAGCCAGTTCAGATATTTACCGCTTCCGAAGAATCCCTTCTTGGCCTTCTGGTCGCTCGGTTTCCTAACCCCCGATGACACCGTGGCAGTCTTTTTGCTGTCCTTCGCGGTGAGCTTGTTAATTGGCTTCAGGCCGGGCAGCGCCAGCTTTTCGGACCTCTCATGTACTTTGTTCTTGTCCTTGGTCACCGGGCCGACTTTCGTGACCTTGGCGACCTTGGTGCCGTGGGCGACCTTGGCAGGACAGCACTGGTAGGGCTCATAGGAGGGAATCTTGGGTTTCGCGCTTTTACCTCCCATGCCGATGTAGAAACAGCCGTCGCCTGCAGTAAGCAAATACACAACGAGTCAGATACAAGAGAGATTGATTCCAGACAGTGATGTGTGGCAAAAAAAAAAGAGAGAGAGAAAGAGAGAAAGAAAGTGATAGAGAAAATTGGTGAGAAAATTGGCTAGCCTACGGCTGATTGATTCGTCTTTTCACGAGTCAATGCGGACGGGGTGGATTGAAAAATAAAAAGAAATAAAAAGAGAGAGACAAAGAGATTTAGAGTGCACAGTAAGACAGAGAGAGAGAGAGAGAGAGAGACAGATAGAATATTGAGAGATAGAGAAATTGATTTGAAAAAAAAATATATATATATATATATATGACGGAGAGAAAAAACAGATGGAAGTAGAAGAATATAGAGAGAAGAGAGATTGACTCGTGAGACGTTTTTCGACGTTAACTAGTGCAGAGAGAACGTGTCACTCCAACCTCAATTGCGCAGCAAAAGCCAAACGTGCATGTTTTTTTCTCACAGACGAGAATATCTCGCGGCGAGTCGACGACTCTTTCATGGCAGCCATTATAGCATGGACCAGCCTCCACTTAAATCTTTTGTCGAATTATCAAAAAAAAAAAAAAAAAAAAAAAAAAAAAAATAAATGAAGTTCCAAATAGAAAAATAATTTAAATTGATTTTTTTATATTATCCAAATTTCAGAAATTTCAGTCATACCGAGTTGCATGTGTTAATTTCGTATTTTTTTTTTTTTTTTTTTATTTTCTTTACAAATGAAACGGTATGAATTTGTATGCTGAACTTTTATAAAGTTTCCACGTCGAGTTTCTGACTAATCTATGCAAAGATTGTTATGCATGATTTCTATGTTTCTATGTATACGAATGAATAGCGAATAGTGAAAGTTTACTGCTGAATTTGAAGTTAGTGAAGTCACACGAACAATGAGACTGTCGGCATGTTTAATCGGTCGCGAGATATTCCAAACGAACGACCCCCCCTTTCCGCGTCATTTCCCCGCTCTTTCAAGCGGAGGCCAGTCCGATTCTCTTCGACTCGGAGCTCGCTGCAGACGACAGCTGTCAACTACAACAGGAACCATCGGCTCGCTTTGGAGAAATCGTTGTTATTTCGTTTTGTTGGGTTGTAAAAGTGCGGTCGAGGTCTTCCGGAGCTACGGTACCATCGTTCGAACAACCAACGACGACAATTTTACTTACCTCGGTTACCCATTGAATGAAAATAAAAACAAACAAAAAGAGAATCTAGCTCTGAATACAAGAAACGGAGAAGAAAGCCGTGTCGTGATAAGTGCGTATGATCTGATCACAGATAATAAACGCAACGGACGATAGCGAGCCATACGAATACAAATTTTCCCAAAGTGGCAGCCGTGTTTTGGTAACGTAGCTCCATCGACAAAGGGGACATGTCACAAGGCTGGCATGCAAACGAGGATAGATTCAAGACTTTTTCTAGAGGGCGGAGAGTAAAAAGTAAGAGGGACGAAGGGAGCCAGGCTGACTTAGTCAAGGCAACAGAAGAGTTTAAAAAAGAAAAAAAAAAAAATAGAAAAGAAAAAAAAGAAACACGAATATTTAAAAAAAAAAAATAATTTTGAGAATTTTAATTTTCATGCAGGTACGCCCTACGGCCACCAGCTCGGCCATGTACGGCGAGCAGACGGCCCAAAGATTTCCAATTAATCAAATCTTTCGCTTTAGATTACTTGTTACGGTCAACTCGAATCGCTCTACAGTGGGATATATATATATATACATATACATGTATATCTCTATCTGTTTTTCTGCAGGGATATCATTGTACATGGTATATTATTTGCTTTTCTATTTGGTGATTCCTTATATCGCGCATTATACAACACAAAGCCCGTCACACTTCGATCTCTCACGTGAAATCCTCTTCGGCCTCCTCGGTTGTCGTCGGGCCTTTACCTTTGTCCAGGATATTCTTCAGGGCTTTGTTCAATTTCTCATTACTCTCTTCGTCTTCGTTTTCATCATCTTCATCGTCGTCGTCGTCTTGGTCATCGTCATCGTCGTTATCATCGTCGTCTTCGTCATCCTCGTCTTCGTCGTCTTCGTCTTCATCGTCATCGTCATCATTATCATCATCATCATCATCATCACCATCATTATCATCATCTTCTTCATCATCCTCCTCATCATTATCATCATCATCTTCATCATCATCATTATCATCCTCCTCCTCCTCCTCCTCCTCCTCATCATCATCATCATTATCATCATCATTATCATCATCATCATCATCATCATCATCATCATCATCATCATCATCATCATCATCATCATCATCATCATCATTATCATCATCATCATCATCATTACCTGCGTATTAACAGGATCATCGATAATATTCTCCGCGGCCGGAAATGAGAGCGTGTACCTACGTTTTTTGTGATCGATACGATCTCTCGGTTCAAAGGATTGCATGCGTTTAACGTTCATTTAATGTTTGAAATGGATCACGTTATTTACGTTATATTAACAACGAACACGTATGAATTTGATGTTCACGATGTGGACGATCGCGACACAACATACATTTGACAGTGATGCACTGTATATGAACGGAGAAAATAATTTATGTGTATCATTGTGTGTATTCACGGAAATTTTTCTTCGACTTTTCGTTTCTTTTTTTTTTTTTTTCTCTCCACTGTTTCGTCGTTTGGTGGTTAGATACTTGTTAAAAGAAAGGAAAATGAAAGAGAGAAATGAGCGAGCGATTGGTTGATCTCTTGAATCAACGATCACTTTTCCAAAAATGCAGAGCAAAAGTTGTTTCTTCTGCTCAACGATGGATCCACGACGAAACAGTTTGACGAAAGTCGCGTTTAAAGAAAGATCTTGCATCGCAGAACGTCGCGTTCGCAAATTTGAAACGAAATAGATTACGAATTATAATTGTCAGCATGTTATATCAATAGTAGCTATACGCTCTGCTTTCATCTTCTCATCGAAAGAACCGCGCTTGTCGCCGAAACGGACGATCGAAATCGCGATGTCGAGCGTTTTATTACCGTGTCGTGGTTGAGCGTGACAGAGTAGTGAAATAGTGAACAACTAAATAAACTGAATGACTGAACAAACAATAAAAAAGAAACAGAATGCGCAGAAATGAAAGTCATTAAGATAGAAAAAGAGACAGTAGAGTAAAAAGTGGAATCAAGTGAACAAAAAGAAATGGAAGTTCGCATTGTGTGGGTGGAGCTTTTTCTTATAAATGCAATTGTGAATGGATCAGTTGGCCAGAGCGATTTTGCGCGTTAGAAGCTATATGTCATGTAAATCGAATCAATTTCTTTTGATCTTTTTCACCGAGCTTTGTGAGATCTTTCTTTTTTTTTTTTTTCGTTCTTGTTCTTTTCGAAACCGAGCAACGAGCAATGCTTGTCTCATCTCACCGCCGATCCTCTTCCAATCCTCGACGCCCCTCAACGCTTAAAGAACAACTCACCACGTTTGAAAATTGAAACAACATCAAGCATTTTCGTACACGTAACAATGATTAATTTCTACATTAGGCAAACGAATAACATTTAATCCCTCGTACAGCAATTAATCTCCATTTTTTTCTTTCCTTTTTCGTTAAAACAATATCGACTGGCGGTGCAAGATAACATCGTAAAGCGTATCTTTAAGCGTCACTATACAACTGCAACGAAAATGATCAATGGTTGTTCTTTCCGAACACGGTGTCAAGGGGACTGCGATTGTGGGAGAACGATCGGGGTGATCACCACGGCGCGAGTGTTATACTCGTAGCCCGGTGGTATTGTCACGACCGAGATTAACGTCACAAAGAACAGTACACCAGTAATAATAATCATCATCCTAGAAATCTCCTTACTTTTCTGTTCGATTAGCCATTCCAGAACTCTCTCCTCGTTCTTAAGATTACCTACAAAAGGCACACACGCATATCAGGATCAGCTCAGTCGCTTGGTGAACCGAGATTTCATTTCAGTTCGGTTGGCAAGGGGGGAGGGGCAGGGGGTTGAAAATAGTTTCGAAGAAGTCGCCAGGTCTTTTTTGGTCACGGGGGATGGATAGCCAGTTGTTCTTCCTTTTATTTATTTATTTATTCTTGTGTTTTCTTATCAATTCAACGTGATTTCCATTGAAGATGTTTGTTGAATTGAGAAATTGCTCGACTATCAAAAAGATACTCTACATTTTTACTTTATAATAAATTTACTACTTTGTCACTTTATTTTATAATAAATTGTACCATCTCGCCTTAAAATATTGTAGTTTAAAGATGCAAAAGAACAAAAATAGTTTTAGAAAGTATCCGTTCTTTAGTGACACTCCGAGCGATTGGCATTTCTTTGCTCGAGAGAAATAAACAATAATATTCACTGCGATGCACTTCCTTAATAAAATCGTTTGTCACGTTTTTTTCAACCATAGTCACGAGTAAAATCTGAAACTGACTTTTCCCCATGATCCAATTACGATCGATCAAAGAAGAACAATGCGGAGCAAAAGAGGGATGTCTAACGAGGAATGTAAAAAGCAGAAATTTCGACGTGTCTTTGCTTCAACGATACCGAACAAAACGAAAACAAAAAAAAAAAAAACAGAAAAAAGAAATAAGAGAATGATTTCACTTGAAAAAGAAAGAGGGAGAAAGAAAACAAAGACGATCGAACTGAAGGAAGCGCGGGTGTTGATCGCGATCGAACAAGCCAAGGATTAAGCAATCGAGACTTACCGTCGTACATGATGGGCACGCCAGTCTCGTAATAAACGAGCGCCGGAAACGAGAAGACGCCGATTTCCGCGGCTAATTTCGCGTCGTTCGACTTAACGAATTGTATACCGTGTTTGTCAGTGTCGTCGTCGATGGTCTCCAGCTCTTCGAGTATCTCCGAGCACGTTTCGCATTTGTCATCGTCTGTTTGGAGGAAATAGCTTACTATTTTTAACGAGAAACCGTTCCTTTTCATTCTCGTCGATGCATCTCTGATGCGTATCAATTCAAATATTCCAATGAATGCGAGTCGAGAGTTAAAAGATTCATAGGCAGATTCATGGCAGATTTATGGATTGTAGGAGACTTACAAAAGAATACAGCGAGATGTTCAACGTCGTTGATCAGCACCTGTAGAGTTTTCCGGTCGACGTTCTCGATCACGTCCGGCGTCTGAGTTCGAAGCTCCAGTATCCACTCTAGAATCGCTTCCTCGTGCATCATGTCACCTGTGTAAACTTGACGGAATTTGTGCCTGTAGAAAGCCAGCGCTGGCAGCCCGGGAAGGTCGTATTCCTTCTCGATCCCTTCGTCCGAGATCTTCACGAAGTCGATGTCTTTCTCCTCGCACTCGTCGTCGATGTTCTCGAGTTCTTGCAGGATCTTCTGGCTCTTCTTGTCTCCTTCCTTATCTGGAATCGAACAATGGTCGATCAATTAGGCAGGATTCACGATGTAAATATTCTCTGGAATTTATCTTAAAATTTCCTTAGTTTTTTTTTTTTTTTTTTTTTTTTGAGAATCTAACAATCACACGAGCATAGCAGTTGGTTGACAATACTAACAAAAGAAGATAACAATGTAATCGTTCTCCTCAAGAATGTTCTCCAACATCTTGGAATTCACTTCCTCGATCTTCCCTGGTATCTCGAGTGTGTCCTCGTCGGTGATCCATGAAAGAACCTCGTCCTCATCCTCGATATCACCCTTGAAGATTAGGGGCTCCTTGTTCCTGAAGAACGCCAGCGTGGGGAAGCTTTTGATTCCGTGTTTCTTCGCGAATCCCGTGTCTTCCGTTGTAACGAAGATGATCCCAGTTTCGTCCAGTTCGTCGTCGATGTTCTCGAGCTCGTCAAGGACTTTCTCGCACTCGTCGCTATCCTCGCAATCTCCGCCTGAAGAAATTTTTTCCCGAGTCGAGAGAACGTGTGCCGATCTTAAAAATATGCCGAGAGAAAATATACAGGGTGTCATGTAACTGGTGGTACAATTGAATAAAAAATATAGAATAAAATTTTTTCACACGAAGCTTCGTTCCCGAGAAAAGTAGCTTTGAATGTTCCTCTTGAAATTCGAAGAAATTTACCAACAAGATGGAGTACCATCGCGTTTCAGTGAGAAATTTTTCAAACGAAAACTACCAATATTGGATCGATCGTAATGGAAGAACACAAACTTCGGACCTGTCATCGCTGGATTACTTATAGGGTGTTTAAATCTATGGTGTGTTCTAGCGACGTAGCGAACGTTGAACAATTGAAAGAAAAAGTTATTACAACGTTTGCAACATTGAAACTACAAAATGACACATTAGAAAGTGTTCGTAGAAATTTAATGAGAAGAGTACAGTTATACATGCAACAACGTGAACGTCACTTCCAGCAATTTTTTTAAACTAAAAAAAAAAAAAATTGGTGAGAAGTAGACATTCTGTGCCCTCGCGTACGAACATTGGGAACGTTTACAAATGTTGGTGGAGACAATAATGAAATCCGTTGAGTTGAATCTTGATCAAGCGCACGCGTACTCGATAAACATTCAAAGCCATTTTTTTCAGAAACAAAGTTTCGTATGAAAAAGTTTTTTATTCAGTTTTTCACGTAGAATCACCACGTTCCCGCTTGTACCACCAGTTACCCGTCACTCTGTATGTGTGTTTGAAATTTTCGAAAAGCGACACACTCACTGAAGAACGCGACGACGTATTCGTGCTCCTCGATCAAATCGACCAGTATCTCGTCCGTCACTTCCTCGATGGTGGCGGTGTTCTTCTGCTCGATCAGCCACTCGAGAACTTCGTCCTCGTTCAATAAATCTCCCTCGTAGATGGCCGGGATCTTGTTCTCGAAGTAGACGAGAGTGGGAAGGTGATCGATGCCGTATTCCTTCGCCTCGGCGTCGTTGTCCATACGAATGATCACGATCCCTTCCTTCTCGAGCTCGTCGTCGATGTTCTCCAACTCGTTCAGGATACGCATGTCCTGCTTGTCGTCCTTGTCGTCTACGGAAAGGAATCAATTCGTGTCTCGTTTTCGCTCGCGATCGACCAACAGCACCTACCTAACCGGTAACAGTGGAAGAATGTTAAAAGGAGGTAGAAAGACGAATCGATCGCTTACAAAACAGGACTGCCAAGTACGGCGAGGTCTCAATCAGCTTCTCCATCATCTCGTCGGTCACCTCCGGTATCTCTGTGTGTTTCTTCTGATGCAGCAGCCAGCCGAGCAGTTGATCCTCGTTCATCAGATCTCCTGGAAAATTCGAATAACTTGCATCCGTTATTTTGTCGAGTCTTTGTCTGTGTTAGTATATTTTGTTTCACAAGGTTTCTATAGGTGGAAAATTTTTATTTTCAGCTCGACGCGCGCGAAGAGAATTAGAGGAGTACAATTTTTACTTGAAAGCTTCGTTTTCTTTTTTTTTTTTTTTTTTTTTTTTTTTTTTTTTGAGAGAGAGTGATTTGAAACATTACAAAAATTTTACTTCTTCTTTTCGTTCTCTTTTGCTGACTTCAAAGATCCGTCAAGATTTTATTTCGATTTTACATCTCTTTTTCTTTTTCGAATTTCGAGCATTCCGAAATTTTGCGTGCCTTTCTCGTTTCTAACTGAACCTCGCGAAACGAAACTATAAACAATGACTACAAAATTTTACTCGTCAAGTTTTTACATTACATTCGCTACAAAAATTTGGTCCTATGAGAATGAAACACGTAGGATCTGATAAAAATTTTTTTTTACTGGAAAATTGAAATAATTTTATTTTATTTTATTTTCTTTTTTTGTAGTCATTACATTTCACTAAAATGACTTGAATCATTGTGAAAAATACCTTCGTACACGTGTGGTATTCTTTTCTCGAAGAATACCAGTGTAGGCAGAGAATCGATTCCGTACTCCTTGGCTTCCTCTACGTCGGAAATTTTCACGAACGCTATATTATGCTGGTCACAGTCGTCATCGATGTTCTCCAATTCACCAAGGACCTTCTGGCTCTTCTTCTGATCCTTGTCATCTATTTAAAGAGAAAAGAAGAAATTAACGCAATAAATCTAATGGACAAAATAACATTCCATACAAATATCCACGTCGTATAGTACACGTAAATAAACGCTCAAATAAAAAAGAAATTAATCACTGACAAAAGAGGACGGCTACATGAGGCATCTTCTCGATGACCATGTCGAGCATTTCATCCGTGATGTCTTCGATCTGATCGCTTTTCTGTTGACTCTCCAGCCACTTCAGAACCTTCTCTTCGTCCTCTAGGTTCCCTTCGTACAGTGTTGGTATCCCTTTCTCGAAGTAGAGCATGCTGGGAACCTTTTCGATACCGTATTCCTTTGCTTCCTCCGTGTTGTCGATCTTCACGAAGATTATCCCCAACTGATCGCACTCGTCGTCGATATTTTCCAGTTCGTTGAGAACCTTTTGCGATTTTCGGTCGTTGTTGTCGTCTAACGATAATTTGCAATTTGGAATTACAAGTCTTCTGTCAGTTATTAAAATTATTTTCGTTGCAAATTGACTATTGACTACTGCAGATAAAATTGATTTTAGAATCAACTGAATTCTTTGTTAAACCATTTTTTAGTCAATTTAAAGTTTATTCTAGGCATCTTTGTATTTTAATTTCCCTTCTTCCTTTGATAAATTTTAATTATTAAAAATTTACTATTATCAAGCGACAGTGAGTCGATTATATTAAATGGACTTCTAATGTCACAAGACAAAACTTGAATCGAAGATTAGTTTAGAAATTAATACTAAGTGAAAAAATTGTAGTTTCGCGATGAATTAATAAAAATAAAGTAAAAGACGTAGTTGATTAATGAATTCTGAGTGGAGGATCTTACAGAATAGAACGGCAAGGGTTTTCCCGTCCTTGACCAGACGATCCAACATCTCGTCAGTGACATCCTCGATCTCGTCCTTCTCCAACTGCGACAGCAACCACTCTAAAATTTCGTCTTCGTTCTCCACGTCCCCTACGATCGTTCAATTTCACATTTCATTCAATTCCCAAACCGTGCATTCGGTCCTCCGTTTTATTTTTGTCGGTTTGCCCAATTGCTCCACCCACCTACCCACCATCGTAAAGATTCGGGATTTGTTTCTCGAAGTACACGATCGCCGGCACCGAGTCGATCCCAAAGTCCTTCGCAGCTTTCTCGTCGTCGATTTTCACGAATTGTATCCCGTGCTTGTCGCAATCGTCGTCAATCTTCTCGAGCTCGGTCAGCACTTGCATCGAATCCTCGTCACCGTGGTTGTCTGGAATGATTTGAATAACAAGTAGAACGACAAACGATAATAATAAAATACAGAGGACTACATACAGAATAAAACAACTAGATTGTCGATATTCCCGATCAGGGTGTGCAGAGTCTTCGCAGTCACATCCTCGATCACGTCCTCTTCGTCACCCGTGCTCTTGTTCGCCACCAGCCATTCCAGTACGTCCTCCTCTCTGCTAAGCTCATCTGCACGAACGTTCGATTAACACCGCGCAAGCAAATGATTGGAAATTACATTAAAAATTTAATCGTCTAATGAACAACTTCAGAATTTTCTTGTCCGAGAGAAAAAGAAATGACTAATTTGAATATAACTTTTCTCGTTTGTCCGGCAATTAAAATATCTTTCATTTACTCTTTCTCTCTCTCTCTCACTTTTACTCTTTTAACTTCAATTTCAAGAGTGCTTACGCTCGTAAATTATAGGAATCTGATGCCTGTAGTAGACGAGAACCGGAAGAGGGCCTAGATTGTATTCGTCGGCGAGTTGTTCGTCGGCGATCTTCACGAAACCGATCCCCAGTTGATCGGCCTCGTCGTCGATGTTCTCCAGTTCTTGAAGGGCTTTCAGACACTTTTTGCAGTCAGGCTTGTCTGTCCCATTTGAAATAAAGAGCAATGTTATTCGAGTTTCGTGGCTCCTGCGCCGTGATTAACATACGGAGGATAGATATAGGGGAGTTTCGAGCTGATAACAAGTCTGGTTAAATCGGGTATTCCATTGCGTTCCTTCTTCTCGCACCAGCGGCGAATTTACAGGAATACATCGTACCATTCCGGTATCTTTCCTTTCGTATAACGTCAAGGGATACTCTCGAGGGATTAGTATACAAAATATCTCTTAGTCATCATACACATTCCTTCTATTCTAGGGGGGGGGCAGGGGGATGCAAGATAATGCATACTCTAACATCTAAATCGCGACTATTTTTTTAAATGCACACGACTCTTGATAATTAGCAAACTGAAACGATGTACGTGTGTATCTCATTCAGTTCTTTGATCTGGGGAATATCGTTTATATTGTTTTACATAGAATTTCACGGAGAAATTTACGAAAGATCTTCTTCGATCGTTTATCATTTTTACTGTCTTTAGAACGATTTCTCGTGCTTCTTTGTCACCGTATTCCCTCTAGACTCTTCAACTGTAAACGAATAATTGCTGAAAGTAATGCAATGTTCTTCAATATCACTCGCAAGTGGATGCTACTTGTTACGTGTGTCGGTGGGGTGAAAACGTACATGGAAACATATAGTGCAAGCATCACGTGACGTACCATCATGCTTAGGAAGAACGCAAAGCGAAGAGTATAAATTTCTTCGACAAAGAACTGCACTTTTATCGTTATCTCCGACATCTTTCACATTTCACGTTTAGACGCTTGTGAATTGTTAAAATGTGTCTCTTCTTCGCAAACATTCGAGTTGGTGCATCACAGTATATGGGTACAAGCATGGTTGCAAACGAAAGCTGTGCGACATCCATATAGCAGTGATTTCATTGAAGTGTGTACTTACTAGAACCAACGCCAGCGCATCGTTGCGTATCCGGACCTATCCGTATCAACACACACAAGAACGTTTCACATATATGTATTATTTACAAGTATGTCGTAAGTGATCGGATCGCAAAGTGGAAAGAATCCAAAAGTCCAAATTCTCGCTTCGTCGAGGTGAGAATCCATCTACGTTTCTCGCGCGCATTTCAAATCCGTCTGATCCGTCCATCTTTGCGATGCCGTTGATCGTGCCACAACGGACAATAACAAATTGTTTACAGACGAATGGAAGAAAGACGAATACTGACAAGAAGACCGGTAGGACTGACGGAGAACGTAAATTGCGCTCTTTCGAGTCGAAGAAAAACTTTTAGAAAGCGAAAGTTTCAAACGAGAAAACGAAGTAACGAATTTTCACGTATAGAGGGATTTTAAATCAAAATGAAAAATTTACTATTTTTAGTCTCGACTCTTTCTTTTTTCGCAAGATAACAAGCAATAATATAAAATGATCGAAAAATGTTTCTTCGCATTGAGAAATCTCGTTAAGGCGACGGATAGGGAACAGAATGGAACGACGGTCACGGTCGAGGCGAAAGACGTATCTACAAAATAACGCTGTAACGATATCTCGATACCGCGATATCATTGCATTGGAAAAAGAAAAACGAAATAAAAAATGAAGAACTCGCTCATCGTTAATATCAGTGAAAATAAAACCAAAGAAATCCGCTTGAGACGTGACGTGTTAATGCGACCGAGCTTCTCAGCTGCTTGTGACACTGGTGAAAGCTCTGTTAATCGTAATCATACACTGGCAGAGTGTCTGCGCAGACATATATTAGTCAGACAACAAAATAATAATAAGAAAAATTACTGCGTATTAATGTACACGAACTGTTTCTGGATGTTTCGATATGCATACACTTATGTACACATATTATGTAACGTTATATATGTATATGCATTCGATTCGCACACGACTCGATAATTTGATTATTTACATGGCTGAAATCGAAATATCTCACGGTGGTGTTTTTGTTGTTCGAAGATTTGAAAAAATTATATTCCATTCTTTGTACCTTCGAGAGATGATTTTATATAGTTTTTTTTTTTGTTTTTGTTTAAATACTCTTTCTGATGAACGGGAGATAAACTTGCTTTCGAGGGAGACAGAAAGAGAGAGATGTGATTTTTTTTTTGTTTGTTTTGTTTTCTTATTGAGAGAAGATCACGTTGGAATTACGAGGGAAAGAGAACTCACAGAAAAGGACTGCCACGAATTCCGTGTCCTCGACGATCTTCTCTAAGATCTTTGCGTTTACTTCTTCGATGCGATCGGGTAGGTCCATCGCTTCTAGACTCGTCAGGAAGTCCAGCACGTTCTCTTCGTCCATCAAGTCACCTGGAAAAATGGCGGATGAATGACGAAAGAAATTTGTGGGCAGGAAACTTATTTTCTAAATAGAGAGCGAATTCTTCCTTCTAGCGGACAAAAATTCATTTGTCAAAAGATGATATTTTGACTGCCAAAAAGAAAATTATATATAGGCTGCAGTGCCGAAACATTTCTTTTCTATCACATTCAATTACTTGGAAACCTAAATAAAATAGTCTCTGACACAAATGAACTATTTTCGTCTGAATTTTAAACGCTTAGAGACTCTAAACAGGAAGTTTCTTGATATAATTAATTAATTTTCTTTTTTATCTTGTATAGTGCTGAACTGCAAATAGAATTTTGTAACGATGACGTTTCGAAAGGACAGCTTCGGCAGGCGTGATTGATTCGTTGCAAAATCGATTCTGCATTTGTTACGTTTGATCTGCGGAACGAAAGAAATTGCTTAAGACGTTCGCGGCGCAAATTAACCGACGCAGTACCAATTCTACCGCGCGGTAGAATAAATCGGTTTTTATAACATGTATCTTCGATCGTGACTGCTTCTCGCTTCTATTTACCATCTCGAGCTGTCGAAAATAGCTGTACTGTTGCATTAGCCACAATGGAAATAGATGCAACCTGTCGTTACGTCATCGAACGGAAAATCAAGTCGAAACGGTTCCGGGTGAACGTTAATTCTATCGAGGCTCTCCTCTTTCTTTTCTCTTTTTTTTTCTCTTTTTGCCTCTCCCTACCTCACTGGATCTCATCTGGACCAGCATGGCAGAGTCATATTTCGCGCATCTATTTAATAAATGCGCGAGATCCTGCCAAACGCAGGTTTTCGTTGATCACAATGCAACACGATTGATGATCACACTTGTACTTTGATCTACTTCCGTGTTTCGCGTCCAATTTCCGAGCTTCTTTCCTCTGTCTCGTCAATGCGTTTTCTTTCATTCTTATCCCCAACGAAGAGAGAATAGAACGTATAATTTCGTCCTTCTTAGATAATTTATAGTGTCCTCGAACACGATTTAATCGACTAAATGTTTCATGTAATTGTAAAATACGGAGTTCCAACTTATGAGAATTTCATTCAATTTTTCACTTTACCTTTTCAATTTTATGCGACTCGTTTCGTTCTTCGTCGAGTTGCTTGATCTTATTGTTCTCGACTGATTGGACTGCCTCCTCGTAATTAAACTAATTACGTGAATTGAACGTAACGCGATCCATCGAAATCATAAACGTTATATAACATATAATGCTACGTACAATAAAATCCTCGGAACAATGTTCATTTATTTCCCAAATGCACCAAATGTATGAAAAATGTACAGACTATACTACACGCACGTGTGATACTTTACTAAGATACGTAATACCAGTGTACTAAGTTTCTCAAACAGTTGGCGTAGAATAATACCTCGATCCAGAGAAATTAATTGGAAAATTTTCAGTCTAATCAAAATTCACTGAAATTCCACAAAAATCACGTTTATCGCGACGCAAAATACGTTGTCTCGATATTTTTACAAATCATCCATCGGCATGTTCTACAACAGGAATCTCATAATTGACCAGGTTGTGACGGCGCGGTTATAAACCGAATTCGTCGGGGGCAAATGGTCGCGTCTCAATCTAAATGTAGAGAGGCGAGATGGAGCGAGCCGTCTCAATGAAATCGTAAGTCCGCAGCACGCGCCGACGCGACGACGCGTCGTTGCAATCGGATTGGTTACGTAACGCCGTGCATTCCTCTTGTACCCTATTAATTTCTCTTGCTCGCCGGTTCTCGTGTCATCTGGCTAGTCGAAATCGAACCCGCTGGCGATTCCCGCGAACAGGCGGCACCCTCGCCTCGTGTCGCGGGGGTGGTTATGTCGAACAAAAGTCGAGCGCACGAGCGCCGCTGTTCCACGGGCTAACCTTACTAAATACCAACGCCTGGGATCGCTGCCAGATCGCCAGAAGGTGGTACGATGATCAGCGTAACTTCGTGGCTTCGAGGAAGATCTTCGGTCCATCCGACGATCATTGTTTCGTACTATTTTCATTTCTCGTTTGTCGGTTGTTTGAATTCTTAGGTGTTACGTTGCGTTTGTTAAGAGAGTTGGACATTTCTTTTCTTTGGAGATCGGTGAGGATTGTAATTGAGAAATGTTTAAGTTTAGGAGAAGTATGACGTAGAAAGGGAAATTGGAAATATCCCTGATATAAAGTTGGAAATCTTTTTTTGGGAAAAGTTTGTTAATATTTCAATAATGTATTAATAGTATCTATATTATGATGTTAGAAATTGAGTGAAATATAAATTTGGAAGAAAATTAGTAAAATACTTTCTGTGTATAATTTTCATATCAATTTTACTTCTTAAGTATTACCAGTGAACGGAGTAAGTAACATTTGAATATATTAAAATTGAATAATATAGAAATCTGGGTTTAAACATTACTGTTTCTTTCTTTACATTTTTATAACGCATTTGGTTACCAATTTATCTTCTGAATAGCGTCATATTAATAATTTTTGACATAGTAAAATATTAATTTTGACATAGTAAATAAGTTATAGGGAACTATCCCCTATAAAATTAGTGGAAATTAAGTTTGTTTTAAACGGGCAAAGGAGCGCACAGTGGGATAATACGTCGGTGTCTGACCGTCACTGACATATTCCACTGGAATCAGACGGAATGTTAAAATCGCGAAAATTCGAGAACTCCGTCGATTGTTCTGCGGATTCTGGGTCAAGTACTATACCGCGGCGAGTCTCGAACCTTGTTTCTCATACCTGGCAAGGTTACCGAGATCGCGGCCGGATTCCAATAAAAGTTTGGCGAACTTTCAGCCATTAGGAATCATTACTATCCGCTTTTGTTCGTCGTACGCGTGAAAATCTTGCAAGTGCTTAGAAAAGAGGTTCCCTTTCATCTTCTTCTTTTCCTTCCTCCCTTAAAAATTCGACGTCCATCAGCAAAAATTTTTAACCACGGACAAGCGTGTTATTACACTGCCTACATAGCCACTCCTAATTTTTTTAAACTTTCAAAAAAGAAAGTTAAATTGTTTAATGAACGTTTCTCTAACGTATGGTGCAATCAGTTTTTAATTAAAATATTTAGAAGGTTTTTCAAGAAGAAACAAAAATATGCTTCGACGAAATTTCTGAATGAAATTGACAAAATTTTGTTATAGAGGATTGAATTATGAATTAAAGATCTAACCTTCGTAGATGATCGGTTCCTTCTCGCGGAAGTACGTGAGCGCTGGAAAGTTCTTGATGCCATACTGCTTGGCCAGACGTTTGTCGTTGATCTTGACGAAGTCCACCCCAAAGTGATCCGTATCGTCGTCGATCTTCTCCAGCTCGGACAACACCTTGTCACATGTCGTGCAACTTCTCGCATCTGAAACGTAATTGTATATATAATTATCCAGAAGATTCATCGTTTACTGTAGAACGCTATACTTTGTTCAAGCGAAAAATGACTCTATCACGATCTTTAACATGGAAATTTTCTCTTTACAACGACCTCTTGAAACTTGCTGTACGATTTCTTTTTTACCATTTTATTGAACTTTAAAAATTAGAGTCAGTTGTTGAAGTTTCTCGAATGTGTATTCAATTCGAAGTTCAACAAAATGATGAGAAAAAAAGACGTGCAGTAGGTTTCAGGGATTCGTTGAATAAAGAGAAAATTTCAGTGTTCCGTAGTGGATCTAGCCAAACAATTTTTAAGAATACCCTCTCACTTTCCCTCCCTTCAAAAAAAGAACAAACTTCAGGTAAAGTTTCACGCTTCAAAGCGAGACCCCATATAATTTTCCTTTTCCTTGACCAAATTAGAGCAATTTCAAATATCGAATAAACTCGTTGACGTGTGTACACAACAGAGTGTCTGCTCCACCCATTTTTTAACCTGTTCCAATCAACATCGACGTATAAATAATTCAGCGGAAAAATTCCATTCGACAACGTTCGAACGAACTCGAAACCGATTGGCAAGAGACAGGTATCTGTGAGGTTAACGATCATTTCGCCGCGGCCAGAGGGGGCCTTGGTGGTGGCCTTGCGTTACAGAAGAAGGAAAACTAATCCTTCTGCCCCGCGGAGTTTTATGCTTATCGTCGTTGGCTCGCCAGTTCCAAGCGCTCTTGGCCGGCTCCGATTCGTTCTGCTCCGTCGTGCTGCAGCGAGCAGCTTTACGCGGGTGTTGGGTTACAATCATCGGATACGGACACCGAGATATCTCCGTCGTGATTTTCTCCGTGCACTCTCACCAATCTGTACTCCCTGCGGTCTCGTGCGTCAGATCTGACGGGGCAACGATTTAATTTCAGTCAGTTCAATGTTGGTTGGTTCAATGGACAATGATCTCAATCGCGGCGAATTTTACGTTCAAAACTGCCCGACAGCGACAGAATGACGCGTTTACCAATAAGTTTATCTTTTCCCCAATCTCAGATTTGTTGGAAATGACGCACGATGAAAATAACTCAATGTGTTTTCACATTCTAGAGATGAGCTAAGATGCACGTTGCAATGTGTCTAAAGACCAAAAAAAAAAAAAAAAAAAAGAAAAAAATGCGTTATTAATTTATCGTATACTCCTCCAATATCGGACTCTTCGATCTTTGACAATTTCAACGAACGTTCGAAAGATCGTTAGGGAGACTGGCATCTCAATTGAAGAATCATCGTTTTTCGCAAGAATCGCAAGGAAGAAGACGAACAGGTGGACGTCGCCATTTTTGGCTACCGCGTCCTCAGAATAGAGCCACAAAGGCTGCGAGAGGTGGATTCGATTCTTTCTCTTTCCCTGCTCTTGCTGCCTCCTCTCGCGCGCGCTCAAGTACGCCGCTGTGCGTTCTAGTGTTCGATTCTATTTTTGCGTACTAGGACTTTTGTAAAGCAACGTCGGAAACAACGTTTGTGTTTCTGGGTCGATCCACCCTCGCTCCTCTTATTCATCCTCCTTTCTTTCAATCGGTTTCTCCTCCCTTTTTCACGTTGCACGTTTAGGAACGATGTCGTTGAAACGAGGTTGCTTGAAGCCCGGTTACGTAGGCATTACACCCCCGCACGGTAAACCGAATGTAGCTTGTGAAAGAGATGGAGAGGGCAAGAGAGCGAGTGGTTCGTTGAAAAACGTGTGCCAGTTAAATTGGACCGATTCCACTTGCTTCTTATCCCCGCAACGGTGGAAAGAAGAAAGAAGAAATTGGAAGAAACTGTGCCTAGCTACGACGACGATCACGCGAGAGAATTCCTTTCTGCTTAATCAGCGCAGAAAACCAGTTTTGAGATAGAAATAAAATTCCAAGAACTCTCGGTCGATATCTCTTGGCAATTATTTCTCGAATTTTTAGCTCCTTGGTCCAGAGTTTGCTAATTCGACACGAATATAGAAGAAAATACAGGAAATACAAGTAACGAAGTTTGTATTTAAATAAAGAACTTTATCGTTATGTAATGTATTGATTCGATATAAAAATGTAGGAGAAACTATTCAGTAATTATGGGAAACGAAGTTTCACATTATAACAAAATATTTTATGTTTATGTATTATATTAATGTGTTATATCATATTAATTATTATGTTTATGTATTATATTAATTAGATGTAAAAGAAAATATTGAGTAATTATAGCTCTTCGAAGCTCTTCGTTTGAACAAATTGTTTCATCGTTGTACATCATCGAAGATCATAACATCAGTGTAGAATAATTTTTGCAGATTCGCTGAATGCGAAAACGATCTCGATCCCATCCTCCCGGTGAAGCAGAGACTCGCAAACAAATATAAATAGAGCGACACAAAACAATTCTATTTTTATTTCCTATCGCGTCCACCCACTCGTTTCACTCGTTCCACTCCTAATGATACGCTGAAACTCGATTTCACGCTCATCGTATCGATCATCGCGATTTGCTCGTCGCCCGTGAATCATACTGCCCTGCAAATTCCACCTAGTTTCAGTCCACTGTCTAATTGCTTTTACGCTGGTGATAGCTGTGGATTAATTTTCAACTGTCTGAACTATTTATTATAAATAATTTTATAATTGAAAGTTAAATTCCATCTGAATAATTTTAAATAAGAATCGCTTGTATAATTACCCCTTTTTTTATCTTCCACAGTTTCAAAAAATTATCCAATCTTTGACTAGATTTTATTCTGATTAATTTCTAATTTGTTTAATTATATAATTTATAATTCTATGACATTGTATAATTATATAATTTATAATTCTACAAATGTCCAATCTCCTATCGTTTTTCAAGTTTTCCAATTTCTTCATCGCCTGCGTGTCTCTCGGCCACTTTATAGCGGAGGTCGAAAGTCAATTATTTCAGCATCTGTATGAATATTTTTCAGCCTGAAATCTCCCTCTCGCGTATCAATTTCCCCTTTCAACACTCCCCCGAGGCGAGAAATGTATCCGAGAAGACGTCCACAGTCGAAATGCAAAGTAAAACGTCGCGATAGACGGCGAGGTCGTTCGTTCACGTATTTTTAGTGGCTCGTAAACTAGGCACTGACCGTCGTTCGATCACGTCGTCTCCGTTTCTCGCAGGGTCTGGTCTTCTCTTACGTGCTCGCGCGCACACCTAAGTGTGCCTCCACCTCTGATTTCGTCACCTTGAAATATTGAAGAAGGCACGTGGATCAGACGCGATTACATCGGAGAAATGTCCCTGAGAATCGAAGGGTATTCTAATTCCAACGAGTACAGACCATTTTCACCACAGTCAGATCTAACGACAGACAAAGCTAATAATGAAGTCCCATGCTCTCTGCAAAGCACATGGCAGCATTTTCTACACGGGACACGGAGAGTTCGAATGCTTTAGCAAACTGTGTTTAGACCGGCGTGTTTTGACTGGACGCGTTTCGTTCTCGACGATTAGGCGAGATTGATGTTGGTAGACAAGTCACCGCGATTCGAATGAATGCCTCGTTGTGGAAGTGGAGAGCCTTTAAATTGGGCATTAGCTTCGAGTCATTGCGCGTTTTGTTTAGTTTGGATGAAGAATGCGGTTTTATTTCTATCTCTGGAGTTTAGTTTCGCGAAAGCTGCGGGAGGATAGGAATTGCAAGGAATTATGGTATAGGAAATATGGTAATTACAATCACAGGAAATTAAGAGCTCCAAGTTATGAAATTAATAGAATGTCAAAAGTGAAGTGAAAAAATGAATATTTAAATCCAAATCCAGAAATCAGAAATTTCCGAAGCAGAAGATTCAATAATAAATTGCCAAACAATATAACATAGATGGAATTAAATAAATTCTACCCAAGAAATGCGTAATCTTGTAACTACAAACTACGTACAAATTCATTCTTTAAACGTTCTTTAAGAGTAAAAAAAAAAAAAAAAGAAAGAAAGAGGCTTTGGTAACTGAATGCAGTAGAGAAAATTCGAAAGAATCCTTTCGATAATGATTTTTTTCCTCGGGCAAAGGGGAAAAGAGTGCGCGCTCGATGGTTTTATTTATACCGGAAGAAGCATTCGAGGCATATCTTCAGGGTCCCGGTCCGTCTCTAAAGATAGCCACTCAATCGGCCGTATTTCTTGTCCCGCGTAGACGCGTGAGTCGCGATTGTGTCGGTGTATCGGTGAGCTTTGGTAACGTGAACCAACGATTTGGGACATGGCGTGGGTGCTCGTGAGAGCTTGCGCGATCAGGTACAACCCGTGCACGAGCTTCGAGTATTATCCCATCATTGGGGCTGTTCCAGCACGTGCCACGATTATTTTCCTATTGCACACGTGTGAGATTGTGTTTTATTTATACCCTTCGTTCGAAGCAACATCAATGTAACAGACGTAACAAAATTCTGATTGGTGATGAGTGATCACTGTTGTCTTTATGTTAGGACAACGATCGAGTATTGTACGTTTGAAGCATTGAAAAGGTTGAGACAGATGTCTCTGTAATTGTCATTTCATACATTTTACTAAATATAAAAGTAATTTATAGATAAATATTTTACTAAATATGAAAGTAATTTCTAGGTAAATATTTTACTAAATATGAAAGTAATTTATAGGTAAATATTTTGCTAAATATGAAAGTAATTTATAGGTAAATATTTTACTAAATATGAAAGTAATTTCTAGGTAAATATTTTACTAAGTATGAAAGTAATTTATAGGTAAATATTTTGCTAAATATGAAAGTAATTTATAGGTAAATATTTTACTAAATATGAAAGTAATTTATAGGTAAATATTTTACTAAATATGAAAGTAATTTATAGATAAATATTTTGCTAAATATGAAAGTAATTTATAGGTAAATATTTTACTAAATATGAAAGTAATTTCTAGGTAAATATTTTACTAAGTATGAAAGTAATTTATAGGTAAATATTTTACTAAATATGAAAGTAATTTATAGGTAAATATTTTACTAAATATAAAAGTAATTTGTAGGTAAATATTTTACTAAATATAAAAGTAATTTATATCCGTTTTGCGCGGAGAATAAACTTGCGTGGTCGTTAAATAAGGATTCCGTTTCGCATGAAAGGAAGACCTTTATGGTCTTTAAATTGGAGTAAAATTGAGTTGAATTGAAGTTTCAGAAAGTCAAGGATGTGACGAAGGAGAAAGATATATAAAACAATGGAACTGTATTTAAAGAGAAAGGTACAGGGGTTTAATTGCATCAAATACTCAAAAAAATGAATTTTTGAAATGAAAATGTAGTTTGGGAACATCAATTTTCTAACACCAAGGTGCAATCACCTGTGCAAACATTATGGTAATTATTTAACCTCTCTATTATATTTTATATATCGAGCTTACGCGTTTAATCAATTCCTGCCTGTTTTTCTTCGTGGCAGCTGGCTCTGAATGAATCGCACGTCTCCAATCGTTTTATTACTAACTTACACTTCTAAACATTAAATAAGCTTCGAGTGTAACATACTTGTGACAAGCATAAATAAATTGGGCAAACTGCACACGACGAAGTGATAATTTTCACCAAAATTACAAGCTTCACAGTTAATTCCATTATTTAGTGGAATATTTTCTGTTTCATCTCTGTGCACCCTTTAAAATATTCGTATTATCTTTTGCATTTTATTTCTTCGTTTCTTCAAATTTAAAAAAAAATTTAAACTGCCTTTCTTTTATTTCCTTATTTGCGTTATCTCGTCCCTCTCAATTCTTTGCCCTTAAACTAATCAGATTATGTTTCTTCTTTGATTTAAGGATCCTTCGAAGAATCGAAATTATCCCTTCAAGTATTCCTCGACGTGTTCAATTGGACTGTACATCTTTTCCAATTCCACGCTTATCGCGTCGAAGCTCTTACGAATCAGGACGACGATTCGAGAAGACGAAAATGATTCTGGACTTGAACGATTGAACAGAGTTATTATTAAAGGGGGTTTCAAGGTGGCAGCACGTTCGTTCTTCGAGACCAGGTTATAAAGTCGCAAGAGGAGAAACGTAACAACGACGCGAGTCTATGATTGAGGTAGCGATGATACGCTTAAGCAAATATACCGCCGACTATCTACGCTCTTGAATAAACAATCTACAGTATCGCGTGCGTACATATCCAAGCAACGCGAATAGTTGGCAGAGGATCAGGTTTTAGTTGCTTATCACTGAATTAGCAATTTTCTCATTCCCACTTTTTCCTGGCATAGCCGATAATTAAATTAAACCGAGGGACAGGTGGCCAACTATTCGACGCTTTCAAACAAATCTCGATTTTAACTATATTTTTACTATTATTTTCCTTTCGTGATAGAACAGCAACTTTAATAACGTACAGTATAGTATGTACAGACCTTGCATATTTTTTATTTTTTTTGGATTTCATTTCTTGGATTTAAACGTTTTGCTTGTCGGGTTAATATTTTTGGTTCAGGTCTCTGAATTATTTTTTATACTGATCTTGTATTTGCCGAGTTATTCATCAATTTAGATTCAATATCATGTTCCTTATCCCCGGAAAAATCGCAGTGACACTTGTAACTGCTCCAAATAAAAAATATGAGCACTTTTAACGATCTTCCGGATCCTCCCCACATATTTTTCCTTCTATCTCCTGAAGAATTTCAAAAATGCCAATGCCCACGAATTCCACCGAATTCTCGCCATTTTTTCATCGCCGTTTTACAAAGAAGAAACAGTCGTACAGGTGAAAATATTACTCCAACCGCGTCGCGCTGCCAAATTACGCGGAAGTGGAACATCATCGACGTCCACTATCGTGTAAAACAATTTTAGATCCTGGTCGAACCTTCGAAAGATGCACTTTGTTCCTTTGCAGCGTTATTCGTCCTCCAAAACGCGCGAAGATACAAATCTCGCGTCTTTCGATCTCGCGAAATCTCATGTTTCTGAGAAAACCTAAGAATTTCCAGTTTCACGAGCTCGAGGTCGACGAGAATGAAACTCGAGACGACAGTCGAATCGGTTAGCGCGGGGCTAGGAAAACGGAACAGTTTATTAGTGGTACGAAAGCTATAGCGAAGTGATTTTCTTCAAACAGTGTTTCTAAGCCAATGTTACGTATTTCTAGTCCAACTTTGTTTCCAAACTTGTCTGCCGCGGGTTTTTACCAAGTCGCGAGGAATCGCAAATTGTTTGCCTGTAATTAAATCACAATCTCGATGGAGGAAAATGTTTATGTGAAAAATGGTACTTTACCGAGAGATCAGAGGAGCGATTGTTCTGATGACGTTTATGACGTGGCAGAAATTGAAGAACACCGGTTAGGCAAGAAATCGTCTTTCTAATTGACGGGGCGGGAAAAGAGCTCGTCTTTCAGGAAGCGCGAAACGAGGGAGTATAGCTGGAAATATCTACTCGAGTGCCTTCCGGTACGCGTTTCCAACTCGCTCTCAAGCTTCTTTCCTTCTCGATGATTATAAATACGCCTATCGGTAAATATTAAGAACTTTTAAAACACAAAGTTGCTTGTTTTGTTGGAACGATAAACCTACCGACGACGAGAGAACCACTTTTCACGTGTTTGCAAACCGAAGAAGAAGAAGAAGAAGCAGCTCTCATAAACGAGTAACCTAAATAAACTCCAACTTTCTCTAGTTAAAATTCACGTCATCGCCGGAAAAACTCTCGACTGAAACTCTCTCCCTCTTTACCTTCCATCTTCTTTATTTTTCCATCTTTTTATCTTCTTTGCTTCTCTACCGGAGCATTTTGCAAAACCTCAACGAGAATTCCTCTCACCGAAACTCCACCGTCTCTCCGTCTGTTTCGTTTTCTCGAACGTCACTCGAAGATTATCGGAAGAAAAAGCAAGATTCACGTGGCAAAAGATCGACGAGAGAGAGAGAGAGAGAGAGAGAGAGAAAGAGAGAGAGAGAGACGGCTGGAAATAGGTCCACGTCCCGAGCTCGTCGTCCGGGCCTTCGTACGATCTCGAGCCTCTGTTCGAAAAGTCTCGTCCCTTGTTCCCCGTCAACCTTGCGACCTTGACGATCTCCCGGACCAATTAAGACGCGCTCGCGTGCCCCGGAAGCGGTTCCAGTTCGCACGATCTCGAACACGGGTAGGACCGTGGACGATCGTGGGTTGCAGGGTGGTCGAGGACGGTATGTTTTCAGTCGAGACGATAGTGATAGGCTTGGCGGCAAGCGCTAAAATAACTCGAACGTGTGCTAAAAGCGGTGGCTACCGGAGCGCCGGCCTTGCTACGGCAAGCTTCGAGAGGAGGTGTCGCTCTCACTTCTCTGCCGATCGATCAGAACCCCGGCCAATGGAGGCTCTCTGTAAAAATCCATCCGATAAAATAAATAATTTCGTGCCTGCGTCGTCAGGGTGAGACAAAGGGGGTGGAGGGGCATAGGAAAGCTTGAGATCGACTATTTTTACAGGGGGCCAACAGAGGATGAGCTGCAACGAAACGGCCCCTCCTCGGTTTCGCGCCGGTGTATTTTCAGAGTAACTCCGTTACGTCACGAAAACGACGTCGAAGACGAGGAAAAAGCCAGGGAAACCAGGTTCCTTTTTTTCTTCTCACAAAGAAATGCCTGTTTTTTTTTTTTGGTTTGATCGACTCATATCTGGAGAATGAGCGATACTTTTGGAGATTTGGGTTTGAAGTTTTTGCTTTCATTTTTTAAGACGAAGAACAGCTTGTGTGTATTCTTCATGGTAAAATAGATAATGACAGAGGTGATAGAGACAGCAGTCGAAACGAAATATAAAATTCATCAGAGAGATTAAAAATTTGCCCATGATACCTGTCGCAGAAATATTACACATTTACAATTTACAGTTCTGACTTTATACATTATCAATCTAACGATCCCACTAGAAAAATGTGTAAATTCAATTTCGTATTCAACATCGGTCCTCGAGACAAATTCTAAATTCTAGTCGCATCTGATCCTAAATTGATAATTGTATTATTATGCGTTGATGTCATTATTTCTAATAATACGCCACAGAGGGGAGCTTACCAATTTCATTTTGATTTTTACAATGATCCCCATTGCCCCCGTTCGTTTTTACCACGTTATCCGCGGCTCTAATGTTAATAACAACGACTGTTTCGTCCGATTTCGTGCGATCGTTCCCTCTTGGCACCAACCGTCCGAGATGCCTCGGTTGCTGTTGGTTATTTCGTCCGTCTTCTAGCGTGTTAGCTGTTACGTCAGACGGTATTATGAAAACGTGATTCAGGGTAGAGTCGCGAGAGGAACGCAGCTTGCGCGAGGGACGCGACACAGTCTACAACCGAGAACAGGTTGTTAAGAGGCGGAGAGGAGGATAACCTCCTGCATTCGAGTGGCTTTAATCATTCTCGGACCAGGTGACGGTTTATCTTTGCGCGTGCTCCACTTTACCACCATTCTCTCGATCTTTGTCCGTCTTTGCGTTAGGGGAAGAGTTGAAAATGCAATACGAAACGAATTTACTGGAACAAATAATATTAGGATTGAAAGAAATAGTGCGACGAAACCACGTCTTGTTATCTACATCGCTGAATCAATTTATTTAATTACTGGTTACTATTAATTGTACATATTAGTTTCTGATCTTTGTATTTGAGTTTTTGGGTTATTAATATTTTGGAACACTTATAGGATCGATTTTAATTTGTTTAGAATTTTAGAGGAGGTTAAATTAGACTTATGGAGCAGAGTATGCTACTGTGTGTATAACTCGCATGAAATATGTTTTTACATCAATGTTACTATACTGTGGAAGGAATAGTGTCGAATTTTAACTGAATTCATTCTGTTCTCACGTGACAATCTTGTAAATAACGAAAGTAAAGATAAATACGTCGAAAAAGTATCACGTATGAAACATATTAACAGATTACCATGTGATCATATATCACGTGATCTAATCTATAATGAGTAATTGTCTACGATGAGTAATTTTCTACGTTTATCATTACATCGTCTTATAAATATCTTATATGTCAATGTTAATTGAATTCTCATGGCACGTGTCGAGTCAAATCGAATTCAAATCGACGAATCGTCTTGTAGCCGTATAAATGATAAAAGCTCTTTGTCCTGTTAATTCTCATCGTCGTGTCGTTGAATTATGAGCACGACGCGTACGAGTTATATCGATGGAATTAAACGAACGGCTGGCAAGCGTGACTTGATGTGCCACATCAGTGTGTGTCACGACGCTGAGTCAATGGCCGCCGCATTTCCTGCATTGGAGCAAATAAAACAGCCACACCAACTTCTTAGGTTCCCATCGGTTCTCACCTAACTGTAACACTATCTTCCAGCCGATTTTTCCAATTCATTTTTATCGGTTTCCTATTGCTTCATTTTCGAATGAAATAATTTTAATTTAGAAAAATCTTTCCTTGAAGCAGAAAATACATAGTCCCCGATTATACGAAACATACGGGAATGTCGAGGAATTATTTGTAAACGATCTTCGAATCTTATGACACTTAATGAACGCTCGAATTGATTTATTTGTCACTAATGGCGTTTGACGTGGCAACAGGAAATACTACGTATCGTTGGAAATCCTTTCGTTTTCAATGGTGATCGTAACACACATGAGCAGAGTATATAATCTCTTTAAAACATCGTAAAGTTTTACGATCATCTACCATATATTTTGAACAATAGCTTTCCTCAAAATTATCGCAACGTGTTTACGTAGGAATACAAATGTCCTCTTTGAAACATCATGAAATTTTATAGTCACCCATGCGTGGTGCCAACTATTTTCACATGCTCCGCTTATATCCCTGGTTTTGATGCTTCGCGCATTGTGGTTTCTATATTTACAGTTCGAAACGATTAATGGCACCGTCAGTTTCGACGCCGAGGACAGACGTGTCAATGTTCCGCGATTGTCCTCGAAGAAAATGGCGAGATCGATGCCACCGTCCGCGCGAAAGAAATTCACTGGTCGAGACGGAGATTCTATTTGGTCGTATTTGTTTTATCAATCCTATTTATTCCACGTTACGTTCCGCGCTGTACAGAAGCAGCAAAGAAATATTGTTTGTTCTGATAAACGTTTCATTGTGCCAAGGTGTTCCCAGTTTCTATATTTACGTGCTGTATCCAAAAATCTCGCAGAATCAACAGTTCGTTCGACGGCTGCTGGTTGCATTTTATCCCCGGAGATAAACAGCGAGTCAAAATTATTTGCGCATGGGGGGGATGCGCGAGGTAACGGGCCATCCTTTGATGCTTTTGATTTAAAAGCGTGGAGTCAAGATTCCGAGGTAACGAGATCGTAAATTAAACGCGAAAACTCGCATATTTTGCAACAAATTTCCGAAGAAATATCCACCAAAGTAAAAATATACAAAATAATTGTTTGATATTGAGAACCTTGATAATTCATTTCTCTCGTAATTGCAAATCGCGATTTTCCGAGTTTCTGCTATTACAATCTCGGCTATTTCTGAATAAAACGTAAAAAGCTGCGTGTTTCTTTTTTCATCACATTTCGCCACAAGTTCTCGTCATCTCGTGTATTTTGTGAATAATTTTTCTCACCCACGGCAGAGATTCTCCCCCTCCCTCCCCCCGCCGTTGTTTTGACATTTGGTTTGTTAAAAATAACAGGCAGTGACGTAACGCCGCGGAACAACGGAGTCGCCGAGAAAGCGAAAAGGAACGTGCAGGTACGATGAAGAATCACATGGTGACGAATTATTACAGTCGCATTATTTTAATTACGGACGCAGACGCTTACGAAGGCTCGCGTTTACCTCGAGACGGCTTGTCCTACTGAGTCGACCGGCCACTTGGCAAAGGGTGTGAATTTAATACCTGTTAATTGTCACGCGAATGCAATCCGCGTGCGTAACGTGTATATTGCACTCCATCCTATATATAATCGTACACTCCATCAACGTCGTTTCACCAGAAACTAAAAATCCGAAAGACGAAGGAAATTCGTCGAAATTTCACAGTTTGCCCTTTTCGAAAGGTGATCCGCAAAATATTACGAAATAATGTTCACTGCACAGAAAAAAATGCAGAAACTAGAAAATTTGTAGATCTTCCACGTGGGTTTCGCGAAGTTTGGAAATTATTATGGCGTGTTAAATTCGTTGAAAGACTCACTCTTTGAAGATCCATCTTATCTAAATAATAAGTATGTAATCAATGAAAATCTACCTACGATCAAACTCTGCAACGTTCGAAAAATTTCTTTCTATGCAAAATGTAAGATTTCTGCGTGCAATCGATTCCTCGGTAACCCTAGTACACTCCAAAGTCAATTTCATTTTGAAAAGACTAGTCTTCGTTTTCTTTTTTCCTCTGTTTATTTATCGAGAAACAATTGCACGTTCGTCGACGGGGCGCGAGGGAATTGAATCGTCGGGGACGACACGGTCGTTCATCCTGGAGATTCGGCGAGAGGAGAGAAGCGAAAGGAGGCTTGGTCGAGGCCAGCGATTTCAACGAGAAACAGAGGCGTCAATCTCTCCTGCCGAGAGATTTATTTATAACGCGCGAACGCGCGTCTCCGCCTTGGTACATTAAACCGTGCCCGTATTGACGTCTCACTTGTCGTCTTTTGCACGCAAAACCATCTCAATGACGAATCGCGTGCTGCAGTTCTGGCTTTCATCGACACCCACTACGGTACCCAGCGCGCGGCACACGGGTTATTATGTAATTCGGCGAGGCAGAAGAAGAAGAAGAGGAACGAAGAACGTGGAAGGGTAGAAAAGGCGTCTAGCAGCCAAGAAAATTCTACAAATATTCGTGCGATGGCCTGATAAATTCCGTCAATTTACAAAAATACACTATTGGTCGAACGCTTGGGATTTTCACGTAACAATTTAGCCGGAGAGATGACAGATTTGAAATTTCGTAAATAGAGTCTTTCCATTTGCTTGATCTTGACTGATTTAATCAACGGTGGACTCGGTGGGGAAATAGTTTTTAAATTTTATTCACTGAATCTCGCAATGTTGTCGTTTATATCTGTAGTTTGCAATTGACAGGAAAATTAATCGAAGATGATTAAATTCGTCGAATTTTGAAATCTTGCTATCGACGTCTAATAGTAGCTTTGATTACCCCGAAGAAAGCCCATAGGAAAATAATTCCAATTATATATATTTATAAATTAATTCCAATTATATAATTATATTCATTAAATTTCGAACAATTAGAACAACTATCTGCGCCGCCAGACTTCGCTGTCACGTTAAATGTTTCGTACACGTTTAACCCGATTTCTGATATCGACAGCCTGTCGCGGGCCGTTTCTTAATTTAGTATAATCTTCCCCCGAAGAATTCGGATCCTAACCCAGATTTCTTTTAGAAGAGCGAAAAAGTTGGAAGGCGATGGAAGAGGATCGAGAGCCAGCTTCGCGCTCGAGTCGCTGAACCGAAAGGAATGCAAGAGTCAAAATGGAGAGCGAGACAGAGAGAGAAAGAGAGAGAGAGATAAAGAAGGTGAAGCACGAGGTACCTCGAAGAATTCGTTGGCTGCATCAGAAGCAAAAGGGCTTGAGCTATAAATGGGTTACGTAAGATCGAGTAGCTGCCACGTGTCGGCGGACGTCGCGTTGCTTCTGCATTTCCTGAATTCACTTTCGCAATCGACAGACCTGATACCTTTCCAAAAAAACACTGGAACGTCGAGCTGCCAATTTTCCAACCGCGTAATTCTTTGCAAATTCTCTTCGAAAATGAACAAAAAAGAAAAAACTTTCGAAAAGATTTCACGAGTATTTTTCTTCCTTATTAACTCATCAATCATGCTTTGATTCATGTACTTTAATCAAATCGTGTATTAGGGATCTCGTTCTATCTTAAATTATTCTTCGAGCCTCTCTTCAACTACACAACATTCGACACGATCCTAAAATACCGTATTTCAAAACCTCGACCGTCTACCTCGAAATAGAAGATATATGCTAAATATTAATCTAAAATATCAAATCGCCAAAATTAGAGTTTAAACTTTCCCAAGATTTCTCTCAAACGCAAAACCTAAAATATAAGCCAAACTGACTCTAAAAAGTCCAAGAACGAAGAGAAGAAATTTGAAACAAATTGGAAACTCTAACTATTGCCACCGTCTAGCTTCATCCCCTTCCCGGAATAAAATATTTCGCAATTTACCTCCAGGACTCACCAAATATCCTCGCCCATTAGAAAAAAAGAAACAAATTCAAACGAAAGATGCCTCGTTAAGAGAAAAAGAACAGCAATCCAAATCGGTGAAACAGCATGAAAGTAAACCCCAGAAGACGAAGAATCATCACCGTCTAATTTCACCCTCTCTTCGAAGAATCCAAGCCATTCTCCATCAGCCATCAGAAAGATTTCAACCAGATTCAAAACCAGAAATCAAAGTGAAGAGAAAAAAAAAAAGAAAAAGAAAACTCTCCGCTAGACGAGAGTAGCTTCTTTTTTTTTTTTTTACAACGATCACGATTTCCCCGATACGAGGGAACACTTACACCAGTACACGGCAACAAAGTCCTTCTCGTTGAGGAGTCGCTCGAGCTGTTTCGCGTTAACTTCCTCGATGACAGGCTCGGACTCCTTTTGGCCACTCTTGGACCGTGGCTCGTCCGGTTTCGTCCTGGCGACGGCGTCCACGGTGCCCAGCACGGTGCATAACACCGCGACGACACCGAGAAGGACGATGGTCGTCGCGTATCCGGTCGGCATCGTCGTTGTACTCCTCCTTCGTCTCCGCCAGCACCACCACCACCGGCCGAACCGTACCGTCGAAACGTCGTTCGCCGTCGACATCGCCGCACTGACTGGCACACCGGCTATTTTTGATTTTTCGGACAGCGCCGCTGAGCAAACCGACGACGACGGCCACGCCACGTTCGTCGTCGCCGTTTTCAGCTTCCTCGCGCCACCCCCTGGCGCGACCCACCCGGAGGACCTCGAATCTTTAGCCACGAAGACCAGCGAGAGAGATTCTCTTGGTCGCCTGTTTCGTTACTATGGTCTACTATGGTTCTTGCTTCCATCGGGTTGTTTTATTCTTTGCATTGGAAGTTTTTCTGCTTCTTTCGTTTTGCTACTGAGGTCATGCAGTTCGTTAAGAATTTTCTGCCGTTTCTTCTCCTTGCGTACGATCTTTTCCATCACAATGTCATTCGGATATTAAGGAATTCTCTCTCCTCTTGCGTCAAGGTGATTCCTCGAGATGATCTCTTTCACAGTCTTCCCTTTCTCTTGCATTGGAATGTGATCCTTTTCCTTCTCTTACTTTGGAATAATTTAATTTCTTTCCCCCTGCATCGGACTGATTTTCGAAGATTTTCCTTTCTTCACGCTGGAGATTCTTCGAAGTTTCCCGTTTCGTTTTACCGTGGGATAATTTCGCAAGATCTATAGAGACACATTGCAAATAAAAGTTGGCAAACTGAACCAAGAAAAATCCGGGTCCTTTCATATTCTACACTTCTTCCAAAACCTTGCGAGTCGTCGAAAAATGAATTACGGATTGTATTTTTTCTTTTTCGAGGATTAGCGTTACGCTACTCCAGTGACCAGTACTACATTAGTACCTACATGTGTATGTTAAGACGAGGATTATGCTAGGACAGGTAGTTGATCAGCGGCTTCGGTGCAGAACGGTATACCATGGCGGTCGTCGATCGAAAGTCGCGGATTGCCATCGTGGGGGGTGGTTTGGTACGTGTTTTCAATTTCCAAATCGTTTCCTCCGAAGGGAGAATAGTTGCAGCTTCAATATAACAGAAAAACTGTCTTCTTAACTGAACACTTTCCAAAAAGATTGCGAAGAAGAAGATTGATACAACGGGTGTTCGATCTTGCAGGTCGGTTCTTTGGCAGCTTGCTTCTTCGCCAAGAGAGGCCATTCTGTGTCCATCTACGAATATCGTGCAGGTGATTTGTTTTTTTTTTTTAAAGAATTGTCTTAATTGCTCTTTGAAATTTTATATCAGTTCTAAATTGAACTCCTTTCTTTTTTTCTTTACTTTCAATTCGTGTCTCCCCCTTTTTTTTTCTAACGTTCAATTGCTTTAACCATTGAACGCACAATTTTTCTATTTTAACAACGGTGGAGTATTGCGTTCAACGTTTGACAGAAACCAGCCAGGCATTGAAATCTCTTTCGTTCTTTCATATTCACTTTTGCAATAAAGAAGTATACAGTATCTTTCGATCATCCTTTTTCCATTTTTTTTTTTTTGGTCAAAAATGCAAAGACGAAAGTAGTGCTGTCACGATTTAGATATCAGAGTGGAGGATTACCGGGGCCAGAGTATCGATTTGGCTCTGTCGATCAGAGGGCGTGAGGCTTTAAGGGCTGTTGGCCTTGAAGAGGCTGTGGTCGATCATCATGGTATTGCCATGCGTGGTAGAATGTTACACAACAAGGACGGCACCCTCAGAGAAATGCTTTACGACAGCGTGAAAGGGAACGTGAGTGATCGTCGAAAAATCGATTCCTCTACTCGAATTTATCTGTCATTAAGTTTCTGTGTCTTTAAACAGTTGCCCTCTCTTCTTTCCAGTGTATTTATTCAGTCAGCAGGCGATATTTGAACATAGTTCTACTAAATGGTAAGTGAAAATCTGTTACCACAATTTTCTACCACTTTCTCAGCGTAAATATCTCGAAAGAAAATATTTCAGTACACACATCGTGCGAAATTCGTATGCTTCTTGTAATTGATTCCATGGCAGATAAATTATTATTTAGAGACGAATTGTTTGTACAAAATAACCGAGAGGTTCAGACAGATGTTATCTTTAAGCATTGTCGAATTATTCTGACAGAAATAAATTGTTGTTTAGAAATAAATTGTGTGTAACTGCAATAGACTATCTCGATAGAACACGAGATGCTTTCACGGTGAAAGAAAAATGGCTACTGAATATCCGATAACGCGGCAGTGCGTGAAGCCACAAGAATTCGAGCGTGTCGAGTTTCTTGCTACCATCAGCTCTTGTGTGTGCTTGCTTATGATCTTCTGCGTGAAACGCCCCAACGCCGTCTTTATCCGACGTATACCCACTTACGCGTGATAACCGTTATCAACAAAGTTTCGAAACAATTTTAGCACAGTATCCTTTTGTTTTTCATTCTGTCTTCAAGTTGTCTACTTTTGTCTACTGTTGTCAAAAATCTTGCGGCTAGTTTCATTTCTTTACAAAGTTTCTCTAATTCAATAATATTTTTTGCAGAAGTTCGTAGTATCAATGGAAGATAGTACGTGGAATATTTTTACAATAATTTAACAAGTGTTGTTTTTTACTTCATTCGACAGAGAAGGTGAAGAAATGTCAGTCAAATCTGTTTGATCTTTTATTTCTGTAAGATCTTCCGAATGTACATACATAGGATAATTACGGAAAGACGAAACCGAGTAAAATTCGACATCTGTTAGAATATTAAATTCTATTTATCAAAATTCGAAATTTCATTCCATTATTGTTTTCTGCTACTCTACTTACTGTTCTTTTTCTTTCCTTTTTCTTCGCGAAATTTCCTTACGTCGAACAGCCGCCGAGAAGTATCCGGAAGTGAGTCTCTTTTTCAACAAGAAAATCATCGACGCAAATGTGGATAATGGAAAGCTGAAGATACTGGAGTAAGAATATTTCTCGTAGAACGACAAAGGAAATTGCACATTTCTCGTGTGGCGTGTAAAGCTCGTTGAATTTTGCAGCACGAAGACGAAAACGATCGAAGGGGTGGAGGCTGATTTAATAATTGGCGCTGACGGTGCTTACTCCACTGTCAGAAGGATAATGGCGAAAAGACCGCTGTTCAATTGCAGTCAGACGTACATCGAGCATGGTTACGTTGAGTTATTTGTCCCCGTTGGGGCAAACAACGAGGTAAGTGCGAGGTTCTGTCTCTCGCAATTTTCGCAAATATCGCTGAAATCTTTTTCTCTTTTCACGTGTCCTTCCTTTCTTTTTCTTTCAATTCCAAAAGAGATTCAAAAACCGTTCTTCAATATTCGATTTTAGGTACATAGATTCAGAAATTTTTACGAAAAAAATTCTTCACTCTCTCGTCGCATAATGAATTTGTAATATGTTGAAATAGACGTTATTATTCGTTCTCCAGATGTTGTTCTCGTTACTTATTTATTTTAGCTTATTTGCATTAGTATTCTCAATGCCTCTATTGGATTTCAAGTTCGCGATGAGTGGTGAACACCTTCATATCTGGCCGCGCGGAGAGTTCATGATGATAGCTTTGCCAAACGACGATCACACCTTCACTGGCAATATATTCGCTCCTTTTGCAACGTTGGACCAACTGAAGACACCGCAGGATTTTCTGAGCTTTTATCAGAAGCAATTTCCGGATCTACTGGAGTTAATTGGAAGAGAGAAATTAGTTAAGGATTACTTCGAAAGGGAGCCAAAAACATTGATTTCCATTAAGGTGAGTTTGAGTGGTTTCGTTATCAATCGAAAGGGAGAAGATAGTTGAGAATTGTTTCGGGAGGAAGATTATTAAGGTAAATTTTGAATATTTGGTTCGTTATATTTAACATCAGAATCTTGAGATCCTTCAAAATGACGGATTTTCTTTTCTTATAATTGCGAAAAAGAATTGATTGATGAAATCAATATTTATTTTTAATTTATATAATGTTTGATGTATAATTAAAAATATAATTTCACTAATGCCATCTGAATTTTAATAATTTAGAAGATACGTGTGTGTATATTTATTATAGTTCTAACTATATATGCATATAATTATTCAAACTATATATGTACTTTTAATATTCTATAATTTTCTATAATTTATTCAATCTCTTCTGACCTGTGATCTAAAGCAAATTTTTTGCACTGAAAAAATAGCATCAGATGATTATGCAAATTAAATATGCAACTATCTAGAAGGAATATGAAGCTTAATATTCTCTATATGCATATGATTTGCAAATATTTATATTTAGATAAAGTTAAATATGCGAAGCAGTGTAAATATGCAGATATGAGAAAAATGTAAAAGATATATCGTAATTTTGTTTTTATGAAAGAGAAAATCTCTACAAATTAAATTACGATTAATAAAGTATACGTAATTTTATAGACTTCTTGAAAATGGTACCAATTAAATTTCGATTTTCTAGATTCAATATATTTCGTCCATTATAAAGTAATCTTAAAATCACTAGTCGAACAATTATAATTGATTAGCTCATTAAACAATTATTACTCATCATTTCCTGGTTGATTGTTCATGTTTACATTTTCTAATCTAAATTTTTCACATAGCAGAATTCACTAAAATTTGATGATGGTACGCGGCATCGTTTTGTTGCATAATCTACCTTTTTATAATTAAAATAATCGATGAAACAAGAATTTGGTTAAATTTGGCAAATTTCAAGCTTTAAAATCGACACATTATAATATTTATATTGAATTGTGTAAGTATGTTCATTTGTATCTACAATTATTCCTTGCTAATTTCGTGTGTACCAATTTATAATTTTCTGCTACAAAAATTATTACGATCGAATAATAATGAAGCGAAATTTTATCTTTACATTTCTCGTAAACACGTCGTAGTGCAAACCATATCACGTTGGGAAAACGACCCTTCTTGTCGGGGATGCTGCTCACGCTATGGTGCCTTTTTACGGCATAGGAATGAATGCCGTGAGTGTTATTCAATTTTCACGCCTGACTAGCTTTATAAAAAGAAAAAAAATATATATATATATATAAAAAAGATATCTTCGGTCTTGCAATTTATTTAAGTAACCATGGTTATTTACAATCTCGTAAGTCGATCTTTTAATAAATTTCATTTGCCAGGGATTCGAGGATATTTTACTGCTGGACGAGTTAATGGAACGCTACAACTCGGATTTCAGCTTGATCCTACCGAAATTCACGGAACTTCGATGCGAAGACGCGCACGCTATTTGCGAGCTTGCTATGTACAATTATATCGAGGTAACTCTCTCTGTTATTAAAATTTCGTCGAAAAAGGAAAATAGCGATCTTCCCTTTTCGCCCAGTTTAAGATAACATTTCGCGCAGCGAAATCGAAAGAATCTAAAACTGGTAGCTTAAAATCGAATTCTAACGAATTTTGAACAATATCGCAATTACCTTCGAAATATCAACCGACAGAGAAAATGAGATCCCTTGATCTCTCTTAATACTTTAAAAATAATAATGACATTTGAAGAGTTTTAAGGGACGAGAAAGAAAACTTTCGAATTCGTTGAAATTGACTCCATCGATATGAGAGACTGGCGTTGTTGTGGAGAACTGATGGAAAATTTTCAGATGAGGGATTTGGTGACGAGGAAGTCCTTCCTTCTGCGAAAGTCTTTGGACACGTTCCTCCACAGACGAATTCCAAATACATGGATACCGCTCTACAGTACGATTCACTTTTCGAGGATGAAGTTTCGGGACTGCATCGCGAACAAGGAATGGCAAGACAAGGTAAGAAAGTAGAAAGTGAAGAGGTAACGTAAGAATTATAAATGTTACGAAAACTATCCACGAGAAAGTGTTACATCTTTTTTTAGGTGTTGCGCAGAATTGGTTGGTGCGTGATGTTTTTGATCATTGGGATGTTGATGGCACCTTTCGTCGAAGTGCTCGCAGGGAAAAACGCGTTTTCTACTGAATACTGAACATAGACACATGAACATAGATACATTTGCACAAATAACATACGCGTAGCAGCACGATCATTCTGATCTGTCATAAACGTTTCTCACTCGCAATAAATTTTCAGACTTTCAATGCGAAATTTGTGGTCGTTATTTCTTCGAATTCACTTGTATGCAATGATTTTTGTTTGCAAGGCGATTATAATAGCAATCGTTGAGCAACGATGAACAAGCAAATTTTGCACGTCATATTTCTTTCGTTATCTTGACCTACATGTACATCGTGCACATGTCAATTTGCATTTACGTTCGTAATTTGATTAAAAATTGCAAAATTATGCATGAATATGAATTACAAAAACTTACAACACGTTGCAGAGCAGTAACATAACATGAAGCATAAACTCTGTGAGTCTCTTATAATCTTTAAAATATCACGAGGATCCTTCTGCACATTTGGTTACGTTACCATATTTATCAAATGCGTTAATTTTTGTATCAGATATGTTTTACGATTTAGCATGGACTTTTCAAAATAATATTCTATCGCTTTGTTATTCCGTATGATAATCAAGTCACGTTATCCCAAGTTAATCGGTGCACGAGATGACCGATTGCAAATTCCTTCCATTTCCACGAAATTTCATATTTCCTTTTCGCTCACCTCATCATGCCAAACAACTTGCAGTTTTACTGATCCACCTGGCTACTCTCAGCAGCATGTTCAAAAAATGAATTCGAATGTCCTCAGAGGAGTATTCTACAACGAGAAGACCAGATCATCTATCTTCATTAGATCAGTTTCAGATCACACTCTATAATTTACATCTAAAGTAGACGGAGTATGTACTTAAAGAACATGACAATCATAATCTGCATTTATATGGAAATAGATATAAAGAGAGAAGGAATGAAAGTCATGTTAGAGACGGTTACGTAAGGTATGAAATGAAAAATATCATTATCATTCCCAAGTCTGAGGTTGAGATCAATGGTTCGTCAAATCAGTGTTTCTGCAGGAATGGTTATTGTTTAACAATTTGATGTAATCCTCAATCTTTATGAGACTGTTTGAGAAATGTTCGAGAAGTAGTTTACTTGGCACGATCTAAAAAGTCATTAATTCAGTAATTCAATGATGAAAATAATCACTGTTTTCCTGCGTTATATAAAATACGTCTTTTCTGTACGAGAGAAACATGTAGCTAGTTATATATATCTATGCAAACTAATGTGTCTCTTGTTATTGATTTTAATAACTACAATTTAATAATCTAATGTAGCTAGTTGAAGAATTAACTAATTAGGTAGTGGAAGTACCGTAAAATGAAAGTTGGATTTTCAACAAATAATACACTATAGGTTTGGAAATAGGAAAGTACATAAAATTTAGCTTTTTCATCTCGGCGGTTATTCGCTAATTATAACTGATCACGTGAATCGAGGAATGTATATTGATTAACGGTCGATTGATGAATATTAATGATATAATTTTTTATATTTCATCGGTTACTTACAAGAAATATACATATGTATATGTGTAAATTTGCATGTACGTCTGTATTTTAAAGATAAAAAGTAAGATATGCTACGGCGCAGTTACAGAATAATATATAATTCAAGATATTCCAAAATATTTCAAATTCTTCTGCGATAATCTGCTAAATGCGTTAAATTTCGTAAACCGAGTATCTTTTATAATTTAACATAGTTTTTTTTTGAAAAACCAGCGTCTTTTTCAAACCAAAACTTTCTTACTGCAAACGGTAGTCAATCACGTGGAATACACACCAGACGATTGACGAAAAATTCCACCAATTTACTATTACTTCCCCCACCTCTTCATACCAAAAAATTTGCAATTTCATTATCCAAGTGTCCTATCCTGCGTATCGTGTTTGAATCTTCTCTGAAGAGGAGTTAACTACTCTATACTCTAGATTTCTAGTTTCACAGGATGAACTTTTATAGATCAAGGTGCAAGTAGATATGTGACATACAAAATATGAGGGCAGTGTAACATTTGCTGTATTGTTAGATTAATTACGTGAGGAAGAATCTTCATCTACTCTTGCATGAAAATAGACATAAAGAAAGAGGGAACTAAATTTCTGCAAGTCATTTTAATTTGTAGAAAATTTAATTAACAGATTGACTACAATTAGCTTAAAAGTGGCACATTGTATGTACCAGAACTCTACAAATCACAAAAGTCATTCGGAAAATAGATATTTATAATTGAGCAATTTCCATTTTTTGTTCCACTGAACATTACACGAATTCTAAGTGCACCGTATCAGCATTCTCGACGTATTTGTGCTTCTCCTTCTCGAAAAAGTCCACCAAATGATCGACAAATTTTCCGTGATATTCGTTAATCTGTTCTTCGGTTGGTTCTTCAATTTTTGGTAAATCCATCGGACTACCGACTGCAAGAAAAGAAAATTACGAAAATGATAAGCGCTCGCGATTTTTCTATAGAGAAACGTTCAAATCTGTGCAATACTACAAGCTTCCTACTATAAAGTTATTGTTAGTAAGTTTCGAATTTTTCTTCTAACAAAATTTTGTTACAAATCTCTGTCAACAGAATCGTCTAATAAAAGAGGAATTGTCAAAATTTTAATAACCTAACTTCAATTATCACAAGCATAAATACTATTTGTTCATATTATTGACAAACTATACTATTTGTTCGTTAATTAGTTCATTGCTTACCAACGACAGTGATTGGTGTTCGCCGTGGAATGAAACTGAAACAGTATTGGGAGAATCCTCGTCCTACCAGATAAAGCAGGGGCACACCGAATTTTTTACGAATGTAGTTTTGGAGCTTCTTCATAAACGAGCCTTCCGTAAATGTCAATTGGTCATATATATTCGTTTCTCCGAACGAACAGACAGGAACAATGGGAACGCTAAGGCAAACGTGTTCTGTCGTTATAAAGGAACATTACAACACTGATTACGTTTTATCATTACACTGTAAGTAGAATGCGGATTTCCACGTATTTTCACGTTAAATATAGGTATCGTTATTACGTTGAATGAGAATACATATTCAACGTAAGGATTTTCCTTGTCTCATATTTGTATAAGGTATACACTACAATATATACTTTGTTTTAAATATTTCGAACACCCTTGCAATTTTCTCAGGGAGAATGAAATTATAAATGCACGATATACATGAAACGCATGAAAATGCATAAATCCATCAAAATTAATAGTGAAGTGAAAAAATGGCCACAAAAATTTGTATAGCGATTATGATTTTAGTACGATTGTTTTACCCAACTCTCTATACGTTGCACAGTTTATCATTTGTCACGTGAAATATATAATACCATGTTAAATACTCCAATCGAACGACGAATTCAGTCAATTGTCATTGACACGGTTGTTTTCCTATTGTTTAGCACTGTTTCTTTTAAATTATAGCAGTGAACTAAAAGTGAAAGATTAATTAGTTGAAAGGTCATTTCTCTTATTTCGTATATTCACGAGCCTGCGATTCCAATCAACATTAATAATAACAATTCCAACCCATTTTTCAGCGCGAGCCTCACGAAGCCTTTCCTCCTTTTTATCAAAACACGGTAAGTGTCTGGCTTGGATTCCACTGCTTCCGCTGCTCCACCGACGATCAGAATTGTTACTCTTCCGGTGTATGGTGCCTCAGGTTTCGTCGACAGTAATTGATTCAGGCTTTCTGGACTGCTACTGGCACAGCCTGCAGACCATAGTTGAACGTGTGATACTTGGGTTAATGAAGAACTCAAGTATTCGAAGAAACAGAATGATTGTAAATTTGGGAAAGCCGAGAATCAGAAAGAAATCTGTTGTTTCACCGATTTATTAATGTGCTAATAACAATTAACGTGTTACGTTATAGATTCGACAAAGTTATCTAGAGGTGTGTATCGTTTCCTCGAAGAAGAATGTTTTAATTAGAAAATTCCTTCTAATTATCCGTAAATAGGTAGTAAAGGGAAATTCTTACATAGTTAGGTTGACTTGTAAAACTGAACATTCAGTAACGAATGTAGCTCTTCTGGTTATTGAACGTTGGCGAGATCTTCTTATTCCGAGTTAGATATTCAAATGAGATTTTATTATTTGAATGTGTAGAATTACGTAAGTGTTATGCTTAAATATCACTGTGCGCATGAACACGGCCAGTTTATGTGACGTGTACTATAAAGTTAAATCAAAAATACTCATTTGAATTACGAATCGAAATGGGACTATCAACGCGGTGCAAACAGTGATATTTACGTATGAATCTATTAAATCATACACTATATTATCACTGCAAGAAACACAGTTCTGCGATCTGATTATTCAATGATGAATAAATTTACATATAATAATTACCTGGAATATATGATCGCGTTATAAGTGAAATTATATTCAGACCGCAAACGATCGCTATTACACGCTAATAAGACAAATACAAATCAATAATTACAGTATTATACAGTATTATAGTATACATATGCACGATCAATTTTTTTTCAAGATGATTAGGCAATATGGAAATGATACGTACAAGTGACGCGGCAGTACTCTCTGAAAAGCGGTGTCCTGAAATGCTGATCCAATATGACAATTCTACTCTCGACATTCGGGAATAATTCCCTGTAACCGGCGGCATCTGTACCAAAGGCAACGCAAACTCCTGAACATAAAATCCCATGTGGGAGACTGCACAATAAATATAACTTGTTCGGGTCCAAATCGGTGGTTTTCACTAGTTTTATGGGGAAGTAATTGCAGAAATACCGGTGCACCGCACACGTTCTTAACCACTGTTTGAATTGTGCCCTGCGAACGTGGAAATTCAACGTGGTGAAGTAAAATCTAATGCATTATCTAAGAAGATTAAGCGGTTTACATAAGTTATACTGTTACATCATTTATTCTGTTAATGCATACACAATATTGTTTCCTAAAGTCTGGTTTGCATACGAAACATTCGACGTTAAATTTACGTAAAAATTTACTGGTGGATTCGTGAACTTTAAAAGTAAACTGCTTATTTTGAATTTAAATATTCGTACACTGTTATGCAAATATATCTGCAGAATGCAATGCGAATTATGAATAAACTACGATCTCGCTTATACGTCATTTCATATTCTGAGAAACAGGAGTATTATAATTGTAACTGATTTGAAGTGTAAATGCAACTGATTAACGATTTCCTATTACAAAAAGATAACACTACGAGCAATATATTTCCGGGAATTTATCATTTCGAAAACTTAACACGTTCTAAATCTTTTGGTAATATTTCAAAAAGCGATGGTGACGTTCACCATGTACGTTTTGTTATGGAATTAAGAGAAAGTTAAGTGAAACGTTCAGGTTCGAATGAAAGCGCAACTATGCATAAAATTTGCAAGAAATAATAAAAATCACTTCTGACGTGGAAACTATATTTATCTTTCTGACAAGGGATATTCAAATTGTTCCGGACATTCCTATCGAACGCTTGAATTATTCGTACTAGAATAATAACAGATATATAATTTTTGAACAGCATATGTGATTCTTTTAATCGATTGCAATTACCTTTTACCGGTGACATTGTGCATGCTATTGTCATAGTACATCCAGATGACGTAGAGCAACACGAAGTAGCGCGGAAACTTCGTATAAACGATGAAATATATTGCGAGAATATATTTTGCGAAATATCCTATAGCTATCATAAGGAATAAAATAGCATAGTACATAGCTACTGTAAGTGTTTCCAATCTTCGCTTTATTGGATCGTTCTGCGGTGAGAAGTTCATTCCAAAGATCTTCATCGTTTTCTTCCGTGCCTTTCGTTTTCTTTACGGTAAGGATCAATTCAATGATTTTTGGTCAATAGTTGGTGAACTGCAAGTGGATCGCGAAATTTTGTACAAATTCCTATACTGTTTGAAAACGATTGAAATAATGTATCACTTAGGTACATAAATAATTGTAAGAACTGCGGTAAAAATGCAGAGAATTTATCACTCTTCGTTACCAGCTAATAAATTTCTGCAACATTTTACGTCAATTTGGTTTAATATTTAATTTTTATTACTTTACTATTTTACTATTTTCTTTGTTTTTATTTTACTATTTTACCATTCACCGTTTTCACGAACTAAAGACTTTTGTTACTCTCATCTATAGTTCCTTTCTTTTTTCTTTTATAGAGCTTAACGACGAAAATAGATAACAGAAGAATATATACACTGTTCCTTAACACATCTTTCTTCTTAAACCGCGAAATGGCCGTATTCTGTTGACAGAGTTCTCAGTTTCCAGTTTCGATACAATTTTTATTCAGTGAGAATTCGTTTTTAACTTGAGGCCTTCACAGGGGAAACACTCGACACTTTTAGACAAGCACTACGGAAGAAATGAAAGAATGATTACATTATACGTAAACTATCGCCTTATATGTAAACTACGTCCTTGCCAGAAGTGAATACGCTTTTTCTAGGTGAGAAAAAGTTGCAAACAATCTATACTAGTTAATTACTCTCTTAATGTCCATTTCACCAATATAGGGGGAGAACCGGGGAATATAGAGTTTGATTGACGAACATTAATGGATTCTTTCCCCACGAATATATATACGTATATAAATTTGCATGTACGTTCGCATTCTAAAAATAAGTTATCTTGTATGATCAAGTATACACGTATGCGAATTATAAGCGAATAAAGTATCTTGTAGCTCAGTAATAGAAGTAGAAATTCTAAAATATCTCAAGCTGTCTTCTGCAATAATGTGCTCAATGCATTAACTTTCATACTGAGTATCTTTTACAATTTAACATGGTATTTCCAAAAACCAGCGTACGTTTATTACTGTAAACTATATTACTATATTACTTTATTACTGTAAACGCCAGTTACGCGCGTCATCACACGAGACGATTGATGGAAAAGGAAATCTACCAATTTACTATTTCTTCCCCTATCTCTTCATATCGTAAAATTTGCAATTTAGCTATCTATTCAAGCGTCCTATCCTGAGTATCATGAATCTTCTCTGAAGAGGATTTAACTACTCTAAAAACCTTTCGTCAGATTTCTAGTTTCACAGAATGAATTTTTATAGATCAGGAGGCAAGTAGATATGTGACATACAAAATACGAAGGCATTGCAACATTTGCAATATTGTTAGATTAATTACGTGAGGAAGACTCTTCATCTACTTTTACATGGAAACACAGATAAAAAAAGAAGGAACTAAATTTTTGCAAGTCATTTTTTTAATTTGTAGTAAATTTAATTAACAGACTGATTGCAATACATCCCTTGAAAGTGGCACATTGTATCTACCAGAACTCTACAAATCACAAAAGTCATTCGGAAAATAAATATTTATGATTGAGCAATTTCCATTTTTTGTTCCACTGAACATTACACGAATTCTAAGTGCACCGAATCAGCATTTTCGATGTATTTGTGTTTTTCTTTCTCGAAAAAGTTCACCAAATGATCGACAAATTTCCCGTGATATTCGTTAATCTGTTCTTCGGTTGGTTCTTCAATTTTTGGTAAATCCATCGGACTACCGACTGCAAGAAAAGAAAATTACGAAAATGATAAGCGCTCGCGATTTTTCTATAGAGAAACGTTCAAATCTGTGCAATACTACAAGCTCTCTACTATAAAGTTATTGTTAGTAAGTTTCGAATTTTTCTTTTAACTAAATTTTGTTACAAATCTCTATCAACAGAATCGTGTAACAAAAGAGAAACTGTCAAAATTTTAATAACCTAACTTCAATTATAACAAGCATAAATACTATTTGTTCATATTATTGTCCAACTATATTATTGATACATGGTTTCTCTGGCTTTGAAATACATACCAACGACAGTGACTGATGTTCGCCGTGGTATGATACCGAAAGAGTACTGGAAGAATCCCCGGCCTATTATAAGAATCGGGGCGATACCTGTTGTTTTCCGAATAAAGTTCATCGCTTTTTTCATAAAAGAGCCTTCTGGAAATGTTACTTGGTCGTATACGTTCGTTTCTCCGAATGAACAGACAGGAACTATGGGAACGCTAAAACAAACGAGTTCTGCTATTGCAAAGAGATCTGGCAACAATAGCATTAACTCTCAACCATAATTGTTGTTTTTACATTGTATTAAGGAAAAGTGCACGTTGAATAGGGATTTGTCCTGTCCTATCCTATAATACTTTGCTTTCAATACTTTGTGTATCTTTACAATTTTTCTCGGGAAAATAAGTCAAAATCTATAAATGCATAAGTATCCACAGTGTAGTCAAAAATAACTACAACAATTTAGATAATGATGATAATTTTGGAGCCGACGTCTTTGTCCAATCTACTGTAGATTGCTTGGCATTGCTAGTGTACCATTTCCATTTAGGATATAAAATATATAACACAATGTCAAGTGTATCGATGAAGCAAGGAATTGATTCGTTTAATTTTGACTCGATGAACACAGCTGTTTACTTGTTTTTTATGAATTAGCATATCAATGAAATAAAGGTGAAAGTCTCTGTAATATTCTAATTAAATTTAAATTAGATTATTTCAAAGAGCCGTTTCTATTGTTACACGTTTTCTCGATCTTGTCGTTCGAATCAGTAGAAACATAGCAATTCTAACCCATTTTTCAGCGCGAGCCTTACGAAGCCTTTCCTCCTTTTTATTAAGATACGATAAGTGCCTGGCATGCATTCCGCTGCTTCCGCTGCTCCACCGACGATCAGAACTGTTGCTCTTCCGGTATATGGAGCTTCAGGTTTCGTCGACAGTAGCTGGTTCACGCTTTCTGGACTGCTACTAGCAACAGCTGTAAGTGGATCGTAATTAAACGTAATTATCGGATGGTGAGACAAAAAGAAATTGGAGAAACCGAAAGTTAAAAGGATATCTATGTACTACTGCATTTGTAATGACAATGGAAGAAATTTTGAAAGGATAAGGAAATAATATTTCTCATATTATCGCTTGATACGATGTTCCACGATTTTGTACTTTTTTGCAATATTCTGATTATTCGACATTACGAAACTATCGCACGTTGGTGAGTACATTTTCTTCTGTACAGACTTTCAAATCAGATTTTACTGTTTTTGTGTGGAGAAAAACTATGTAGTAGCTTTGTACTTAAATATCGTTGTGTGCGTGAAAACGTGCTCTACCAGTTCATATTACATGAATTACAGAAGCACTATACGGTAGAAGTTTATATAATACATTTCAAAAATAGTCAAAACAAAAATGTTTGTTTTTAAATTTCGGATTGGACTGTCGACTTGTATTTAAACAAGCCACATTAAATATAATTTGTAGTGAGAGCAGTGATATGTAATTCTACATATAGCAAATGTTAAAATTATATTGTCGTTGCACGTTGTTAGCAAGAAACATAGATCCATGTTACATATTATATTAATAAAGCGAGTGATAATTAATTAATTGTAGTATTAGTATGAGCAATTTCTTTCAAGATGATTTCCGGAAAAATTTCCAAATATTACGCACAACTGATACGACAATAATCTCGCATGAACGGTGTCCTGAAATGTTTATCCAGTATGACTATTGTAATATCGATACCAGGGAACAATTCACTGTAACCGGCGGCATCTGTACCAAAAGCACCATAAACTCCCGATGCAAAAATCCCATGTGGGAAATTGCAGAATAAATACAACTTGTTGGGGTCCAGGTCGGTAGTCTTTACTAATTTTATGGGGAAGTAGCGGCAGTAATATCGGTTTAGTGCACATGTTCTAAACCATTGCTTCAATTTTGCCCTGTGAACGTAGAAATTCAACTGGTTAAGTATTATCTAACGCATTGCCGAAGATTACTTGATTTGCAGAAATTATACTGTTAGATCACTTATTTAGTTAATGCATGTGTAATATTATTTTGAATAAATTAAGTCTGAATTGCATGTAGTTTCTTTGAGATATTTTATCAATGAGGATACTAATATTAATAACTACGATGACATTCAGTAGGACTTCACGATAAACGATTTTCTGACAAAAATTTCCAAACTGCACTCCTTTTTTCTACCAAATGCTTCAATTGCATGTATTGAAATAATGATAAAGGAAAGAAATTATATAGATATTATTTTTTTAATTGACATCACAAGCGTAGTTATAAGTACCTTTTGCCACCTACATTGTACAAATGATTATCGTAGTATATCCAGAATAAGTAGAGCAACATTAAGTAACGAAGAATTTCCGAATAAAAGAAAAAATATATTAGGAGAGGATATCCCATAAATAATAAAAATAATGTGTAACTGATATTCACTCCAACTGCAAACGTTTCTAATCTTCGCTCCCATGGAACGTTTAGCGGCGCGAATTTTATCCCAAAAATCTCCATCGTTCCCCTTCTTGTTCTTCGGTTCTTTACGGTAAGATCAATTCAATGATTTTTGGTCAATGAAGTTAATGAACTGCAACAATTGCCAACTAGATTGTAGTTTTTTATACACTTCTATACTGTTTGAAAACGATTAAAAAATTGGCATCTTGGTAGATAAATCACTGCATGGAGATATTGGCGGAAATGTAGAAAATTTATCACTATTAGAGACGTATGAACTGTTTTTCAAATTTCCATCATCAGTTAACTTTTGCATCTATGTACAGCGACGTACGTTTTGATATTTCGCTACTCTCTGTTTTGATGACCTAAAGATTTCTTTTCTTCTGTTTCCTTTGTGGAAATAAGTAACTGAGAAATATTCGTGAACACTGTATCTTGATATAACTTAGACTGTGAAATAGCAGTATTCTATTGTCAGAATTCTCGATGTTTCAACTTCAATATTTTGAAATTTGGATTCCTTTTTGATTTAGAATTTTGACTTCGTTTGTAATTTCGCTTCTTGTCGGATACACTTCCAATGCAAGCACCGCGGAACAAATGTAGGAAATTGCACATTGGCGAATTTTAAATGATGAGAACGTGATGCAACCATGCTTTTTCTGTTCAAGAAAAACACGTAGCAAATAATCTATGTTAAGTTATTCTTGATTTCAATAATCTGTAATTCTGTGCTTTCTTGTTATTGATTTCAGTAATCTACAGCGTAGTGGAACGGATTAAATAATGGAAGTATCTCAAAATGGAAGTTGGATTTCCAACAAATAATACATTTCGGGTTTCAAAATAAATTAATAGAATTAGCATTTGTTAGCATTTATTACGATACCTGACTGATTCTTCGTCGAGTAATAACGTGGGTCGAGAAATGCGAAGTACGAACGGTTGATTAATAGGACAATTTTTTGTATTTCCTCTGTACATGAATATAAATATATTGTATATTGTATTTATATTGTAAATATATATACGTATATATAAATAATACATCAATTTGTATGTACATCTGTATTTTGTCTCTACATGCTTGAGCTAATTGCTTCATATATTCACAACACTTAGGTTAATGAAGAATTCCTAGTCCAATGGAACAACAGTAAACGCATTGATAAATAAAAATTGAATGCCGACTCATTCGTCGTTCGTACTACTTAATGATCAAAAATTATTTATGCAGATATTATTATATGGTAGGTGAACAGATTAAGAGAGTTTTGAAGAGTCTCATCCATCAAATCAAGCTTTACACAATTGCATTAAACAATCTGTTCACATTCTTTAAACAAGGTACGTTTATGCTGAATATATCTAACACGTCTGTATGCATACAATCGATGACCTTAGAATGTACTGTTTCGTGGGATCTTATCGTCATACACGATACAATTATTTTATTGGTCCTTTTGTATGGAAACACTTTAAAATGGACTTAATTGATATATTGACTAACATGCCTCACCTAAAAATGATAAATTCTTTACAACGCAAAAGTTAATTGGAACATTGACATTTGTATAGTCGAGACATTTTTTGGTCCGATGGCAGCCATTGTGAGGATCCATTAATGAATGGTCATTACTATCGTGGTGTTTGCTATACGAATTCTAGGTGCACTGTATCAGCATTTTCAACGTATTTGTGTTTCTCCTTCTCGAAAAAGTCCACCAAACGATCGAGAAATTTCGCGTGATACTCGTCGATCTGTTCTTCGGTTGGTTCTTCAATCTTTGGTACATCCATCGGACTACCGACTATGAAAACAGAAAATTACGAAAATGATAAGATTGTCTGGGCTAAAGACAAAAATGTTCAAATCTGTCAAATCTGTCAAAAATAAATACATTTCTGCTATGAGACTATTTTCGCTCCTCATGAATTTGACTGACTGTATAATAGAATAAAATTTGTCAACACTCTAGTAATCTAACTCAAGTTGTCACGAATATCTGTACTGTTTGTTCATGTTGTTGACCAATTACATTATTTGCGCATTTCATTATTGATACATGATCTTTGTGGCTTTTGAAAACTTACCAACGACAGTGACTGGTGTCCGCTGTGGTATGATACCGAAAGAGTACTGGAAGAAACCTCTGCCTTTCAAAAGTATTAAGGGAATACCGAATTTCTTACGAATGTAGTCCAGCAGTTTCTTCGGAAACGAGCCTTCCGGAAAGCTCACTTGGTCATATAGATTCGTTTCTCCGAACGAACAGACAGGAACTATGGGAACGCTAAAGAAACGAGTTTTGTTATTATAAATATTACAAAATACTAAAAAATATTATAAATATTATAAAATATTAAAGAATATTCTAAATACTCTAAATGTCACAAAAGGACTTGGCAAGGCTGATAAACGTTGGCCAATAATTCATAAGTAGAACGAGCATTTCCTGAGGATGAAAACTAAAACTAAGAAAAGAGATTTCCATTGCCTCATATTCATGTAGAGTATGCATTACAATATATACTTTGAATATTTTATATATGTTTGCAATGTTTCGTAAATGCATAGAAATGACTAGTAGAATCCAAATCACGGTAATAATTTTAATGTGTAGTGTTTTATCTAAGCCTGTGTACTTCAACCGATATAATTTGCCATTGATACTTATAACGCGAAACATATAATACAGTATTAAGTCAAAATTGGTGACGATTCGATTAACACAATTGCTGAGCTATTGTCTCATTTATAAATTGTATCAGCTAATTAAAAGTGAATTAAAAGGGCCGTTTATTCTCACGAGTTTGTAATTTCAATCAACATTAATAGTAATAATAATTCTAACCCATTTTTCAGCGCGAGCCTAACGAAGCCTTTTCTCCTTTTTATTAAGATACGGTAAGTGCCTGGTTTGGATTCCGTTGCTTCCGCAGCTCCACCGACCATCAGAACTGTTGCTCTTCCGGTGTATGGAGCCTGCGGTTTCGTCGACAGCAGTTGGTTCACGCTTTCTGGACTGCTATTAGCACCACCTGCAATTGGATACGTAATTAAACGTAAAATTCTCGGAAAATGAAACAGAAAGAGATGAGAGAGAAACAAATCGAAAATTAGGAAGGCATCTATACATTGCCATTATTGGAATGACAATTGAAGAAATTTTGGGAGGATGAAGAGTAATAAATTGTTCGATTCACGGAATTGCTATTTATATTTCTAGCAGCAATTATGCAAGAATTAATATATTACGTTGTAGATGCAACAAACGTATACTGTGTTACAGATAAAATGTTCTAGAGTAAGATATTTCCGGGAAGAAAAATATTTTGATTACAAAACTTCTTCGAATTATCACATAGTAGATGATAAAGGCAAATCTCTGTATGGCTAGTTTGACATGTAAAAGTAAATATATAAGGATGAAAGTGCTTTCTGCGGTTATTGAACGTTGCGAAGTTACCACGATGGTTATACAGGGTTAGATTTTCAAATGAGATTTGTATATGTAGAATTACGTACGTTTAAGTAACATTGCATGCATGAACACGACCATGCTGTCAGTTGCAACGTGTACTATATAATATACATCAAAAATGTTTATTTGAACTTCGAATGAAAAAGGGACAATCAACGTGGTGCAAACGATGTAAATACAAGTGATATAATTATATTATTACTGCAGCGATAAAATTAAACTATCACTGCATTCTTTTAGCAAAAAATACAGTTCTGCGATGTGGCTATGCTATGAAGAACAAATCTACAAAATAATTATAAATCACGAAGAATATATGATCGCGTTATGAACAGAACCGTATTCAGAGCATAAACGATCAATTCCACATATTAATAGAGCAAACAGCAATTAATAATTATATTGTTATAGCATACATGTGTATGAATATCTTTTTTACAGGATGATTGGGGAATAATTTCCAAGTGGTACGTACAAGTAATGCGACAGTACTCTCTGAAAATCGGTGTTTGATAATGTCGGTCCAATATGACTATACGTATTTCGATACCCGGGAATAATTCACGGTAACCGGCGGCATCTGTACCGAAGGCAACACAAACTCCCGTAGATAGTATCCCATGTGGAAAATTGCAAAATAAATACAATTTGTTCGGGTCCAGATCGGAAGTTTTCACTAGTTTTATAGGAAAGTAGCTGCAGACGTACCGGCTCATTGCACTCGTTCTTAACCACTGTTTGAATTGTGCCCTGCGAACGTGGAAATTCAACGTGATGAAGTAAAATCTAATACATTACCGAAGAAGATTAAGCGGTTTAGATAAGTTATACTGTTAGATCATTTATTCTGTTAATGCATGCACAATATTGTTTCATAAAGTCTGGTTTGCGTACGAAATATTCGACGTTAAATTTACGTAAAAATTTACTGGTGGATTCATGAACTCTACAAGTAAACTGCTTGTTTTGAATTTAAATATTCGTGCACCGTTATGCAAATATATCTGCAGAATGCAATACGAATTATGAATAAAATATGATCTCGCTTAAACGTCATTTTATATTCTGAGAAACAGGAGTATTATAATTGCAACTGATTTGAAGTGTAAATGCAACTGATTAACGATTCCCTATTACAAAAAGATAATACTACGAGCAATATATTTCCAGGAATTTAGCATTTCGAAAACTTAACACGTTCTAAATCTTTTGGCAGTATTTCGAAAAGCGACGGTGACGTTCACCATTACGTTTTGTTGTGGAATTAAGAGAAAGTTAAGTGAAACGTTCAGGTTCGAATAAAAGCGCAACTATGTATAAAACTTCTGACGTGAAAGCTATATTTATCTTTCTGACAAGGGACATTCAAATTGTTCCGAACATTCCTATCGAACGTTTGAATTATTCGTACTAGAGTAATAACAGATGTATAACTTTATAACAGCATACACGATTTTCTTAAGTGATCACAACTACCTTTTACCGGTGACGTCGTGCATATCATTGTCATAGTATAACCAGATGGTGTAGAGCAACACGAAGTAGCGCAGAATCTTCGTATAAATGATGCAATATATTGCGATAACGTATTTTCCGAAATATCCTGTGACGATTATAGAATATAAAAATGAAAAGTACGCCCCAACTACAAACGTTTCCAATCTTCGCTTCAATGGAACGTTCAGCGGCGCGAATTTTATCCCAAAAATCTCCATCGCTTTCATGTGTCTCGTCCTTCGTTTCCTTACGGTTAGGTTTGTTTTTGAAAACGATTGATATACTGACACATATCAGGCAGAAATCATTGTGTGGATCTATCGGATAATGGAAGAAATGTATCAGACTTAGGGGCGCGTGGACTTTTTTTGATATCAACTAATAAATTTTTGCAACTACGTGAGATAACCATGTGCTTTAATGTTTAATTTTCACTGTTCACTGTTTTTACGAACTAAAGATTCTGTCACTCTCTCTTTTACTTTGTGAAACTCAACTGCGACTGTATATGGTTCAGAGATACACACGTGTACTGTTCCTAAACAAATCTCACTCGTTAAACCACGAAATAACGATATTCTATTCGTAAAGTCCTCAATTTCTAATTTCAGGATAATTTTAATTTAGCTGGATTCCGTTCTTAAATTCAGATGTCCACCGTGGTGACACTTTCAGGACTAGCAATGCAGTGCAAATGCAAAAAGACGAATACTTCTGAACATTATATGAAAACCATTGCGTCCTTGAGCGATGTAAATAACTCGTAAATGATGTAACTTTTTTTGAGTTTATTGTGGCTAATTGACGACTCTAACGTTTTCGATATTTTTTATGTATTGCATGTTATTATCTTTATGCATAGCATATGGATAGGCAATACTTATGATTGATCAATATTAATAATTGTTGTCTTTTTGTACTTCCTTCGTTCTGTACAGAAATATTCATACGTCTATACATTTGCATATGTACGTTAAGGTACATTATCAAGTATACACGTGTATGAATTATAAAATATCTTGTGTTCAGTTAAGCATCATCTGTTCAGTAACAGAAGCGAGTCGGTTAGAATTTCCAAAATATTTTGTTGAGCTATCTTTATCTATCTATGAAATGTATTATATATTTTAAAATTTAGCACGATTTTTTCAAAGTTAGTGTATTTTATTACTCCACTGTAAAGAAAAGCAATTTGTCTGATTAACAGACAGAAACTTGGATTAATTTAATCAAATTTATCTGCTACTACTTTTTCACATTAAAAAATTTGCATCTTCATCTGTCTGTCAGTGAGTTAACCCCAACTTCGTGTGAGAGATTTTACGACGCGAAGATTTAATCGCTCTCCTCGCTCTTCATCAGATCAGACTCATGGAGACAAATTATTCAATACGGTCGTTATGAATTTTTATAGATTAGTATGCAAGTCAAAGTGTCGAAGTCTGACGCACATGCGAAATATGTCGACACTACAGCATTTGTTTCATTATCGTGGAAGTAATACATGAGGGAGATTAGTATCTTCATATGCCTCGATGTGATTACTTCATGAAGAAAGATTATTATGAATGTCCTCGGGGCATGTCGATGATTGACAATGAAACGACATTGTGTATGCTTGTGTGTATTTGACTATTCATACAAACTTAACAATAACAATTGGTTCTTTTGTATGAAAAAACCTTAAATGTATTTAATTGACATAATGACTAAGATGCTTCGCTTAAAAGTGGTGTATTTTACACAAAGGTCATTTGGAACGGAGACATGTAAAACATATGTACATAAGAGATATTATTTGGTTCATCGAATTGCTATTGTGAGGATCCATTAATGAATGGTGGCAACTGTCGTGGTATCACTATACGAATTCTAAATGCACTTTCTCAGCATTTTCGACGTATTTGTGTTTTTCCTTCTCGAAAAAGTCCATCATGTGCTCGATAAATTTCCCATGATACTCGTTAACCTGCTCTTCGGTTGGTTCTTCTATCTTGGGCAATTCCATCGGACTACCGACTGGGAAAAATTACGAAAATTATAAGAGCTTGCGATTTTTCTATGGTGAAAACGTTCGAATCTGTTCAATATTACAAGCTTTCTGCTATAAAGTTGTTCCTGGCAAGTTTCGAATTTTTAATTTAGCTGAATTTTACTTCAAATCTCTACCAGGAATATCGCGTAATAAAAGGAAAATTGTTAAAATTTCGATAATCTATATTAGATTATCACATACATCTGTAATATTTTCATATTATTCAGCAGCTTTACTGTTACTGTTTGCGCGTCGTTATTGATACGTACTTCTGGTGTTGAAATACTTACCAACGACAGTAATTGGTTTTCGGCGTGGTATGAAACCGAAATAATTCTGGAAGAATCCCCAGCCTATGAGAATCATGGGCGGGATACCAACTAATTTACGAATGAAGATTATCACTTTCTTCATAAATGAGCCTTCTGGAAATCTCACTTGGTCGTATACGTTCGTTTCTCCGAACGAACAGACAGGAACAATGGGAACGCTAAGACAGATAACTTCTATTGTTGTAAAGGGACAATGCAACATTACTTATCTTTTATCATTAAATTGTAGAGTTCCACGCACTTTTACGTTAAATATAAGTATCATAATTATATTAAATGAAAATACATACTAAATGTAAGCATTTTTCTTGTCTGATATTTACATAGAGTATACATTACAACATATACTCTGCTGTAAATATTTCATACATCTTTGTAATTTTGTTAGGGAAAATGAAATCGTAAGGGCACAAACTGCGTAAAATGCATGAAAATGCATGAATGCATAGAAATTAGTACTGAAGCAAGAAACGTCCACTAAAATTTACACTGTGATTAGAATTTTAGAACGGATTGCTTTAGCCAATTCTCTGCACGTTATCTGGCACGATTTATCGTTAATATTTATCACATACTTGTAACATAAAACATATAATACAGTTTCAAGTATGCCAACAGAACGATGAATTGGCAATACATTTAACGATGACTCGATTAACGCGATATATTATATCAGTGAACTAAACGTGAAAGAATTTAATTAATTAAAAGGGCCGTTTCACGTTCTCACGAGTTTGCGACGGCAATCAACACAATTAATAATAATTCTAACTCATTTTTCAGTGCGATCCTTACGAAGCCTTTCCTCCTTTTTGTAACGACACGATAAGTCCCCGGCTTGGATTCCATCATTTCTGCTGCCCCACCGGGCATCAGAACTGATGCTGTTCCGGTGTATGGAGCCTTAGGTTTCGTCGATAGTATTCGGTTCATGCTCTCTTCATTGCTATCAACAGAATCTGCAATTGGAATAGTGTTTAAACTAATAAAATTCTCGGAGCGTGAAACAGGAGGAAATTAGACAATTCGAAAATTAAGATGACATTTATATGTATATCACTATTATTGGAATGACGATTAAAGAAATCTTGGGATGATGAAGAGTAATAAATCTCTTGATTCACGGAATTACTATTTTCCTAGCAACAATTACGCAACTAACATGTACAAAATAACACAACTAACATGTACAATAACAAAATCATATTCAGAACGTGAACAATCAATATTTCATATTAATTCATATTGATAAAGCAAACACCAATTAATAATTTTGTTCTTAGTAGAATTATAGTATAAATATGGGTGAATAATTTTTTGGGAGATGATTTGATAAAAATTTCCAAATTACGTACAAGTGACGCGAATGTACTCTCTGAAAATCGGTGTCGTCCAATGTCGATCCAATATGATTATATATATTTCGATACCAGGAAACAATTGGTGGTATCCCAAGATATCTGTGCCAAAGGCAAACCAAATTCCCACACATGCTATCCCATGTGGAAAACTGCAAAATAAATATGATTTGTTCGGGTCCAAATCGGTGGTTTTCACTAGTTTTACAGGAAAGTAGTTGCAGATGTAACGCTTCAGTGTACACGTTCTTAACCACTGTCTGAATCGTGCCCTGCAAATGCGGGAATTTAACTGGTTAAGTAAAATCTATCACATTGCCGAAGATTACGTGATTTACATAAATTATACTGTTAGGTCATTTATTCTGTTATTTAATACACAATATTGTTTCATGAAAATTATGTTTGGCTTCTACGTTAAATTTACGTAGATATTTACTGGTGGACTCATGAACCTTACAAATGAACTGCATTCTTACTTTGAACCTTAATGTTCGTGCATAATTGTGCAAATATGTCTGTAGAATGCAATATGAATTATCAATTATGAAAATTCATATTATATTCTGAAGAACAGGTATATTATAATTGTAACACTTTGACGTGTAGATGCAACTGATTAACGTTTCGCTATTATAAAAAAAAAGTACTACGAACAATATGTTTCGAATAATTTATAATGTCGAAAAATTTAACACGTTCTAAATCTTTGGAAATATTTCAAGAAGCGATGGTGAAGAAATTCAGCAAGGTTTCATGTACGTTTCGTTGCGGAATTACGGTTAAGTTAAGTGAAACGTTCAAATTCGAATGAAAGTGCAACGATGTAAAAAATTGTAAGAAATAATAAAAACCACTTCTGACTTGGAAACTATATTTATCTTTCTGACACGGGACATTCAAATTTTTCGGAACATTCCTTGTTCCTATCGTACGCTTGAAAAGTTCCTACTAGAATAATAACAGATAATATAATTTTAGAATAGCGCATATGATTTTTCTCATTGATTACAATTACCTTTTACTGCCGACATGCATCAAATTGTCATAGTGCATGTTATTGTCGTAGTACATCCAGATGAGGTAGAGCAACACGATGTAACGCAGAATCTTCGTATAAATAATGCAATATATTCCGATAACATATTTTCCGAAATATCCCGTGTAGACTATAAATACGGAAAGAGAAAAGTACACTGCAACAGCAAGCGTTTCCAATGTTCGCTTCAATGAAACGTTCAGCGGCGCGAATTTTATTCCAAAAATATCCATCGTTTTCCTTCTTGTTCATCGGTCACTCATGGTAAGATCAATTCAATGATTTTTGGTCACTGAAGTTAATGAACAATTGCCAACTAGATTGTGATTTTTTATGCAAACTTCTATACTGTTTGAAAACGATTAAAAAATTGGTATTTTGGTAGATAAATCACTGCATGGAGATATTGCCGAAAATGTAGAAAATTTATCACTATTAGAGACGTATGAACTGTTTTTCAAATTTCCATCATCAGTTAACTTCTGCATCTATGTACAGCGACGTACGTTTTGATATTTAATTTCGCTACTCTCTGTTTCGATGACCTAAAGATTTCTTTTCTTCTGTTTCCTTTCTGGAAATAAGTAACAGAGAAATATTCGTGAACACTGTATCTGGATATATCTTATTTCGTAGACCGAAGCAGCAGTATTCTATTGTCAGAATTCTCGATTTTTCAACTTCAATATTTTGAAATTTGGATTCCTTTTTGATTTAGAATTTTGATTTTATTTGTGATTTCGCTTTCTGTCGGATACGGTTCCTATGCAAGCACCGCGGAACAAATGTAGGAAACTGCACATTGGCGACTTTTAAATGATCTAAACGTGATGTAACTATGTCCTTCCTGGGGTAGAAAAACGTAGCAAATAATCTATGTTAATTGATTCTTGATCTCAATAATCTGTAGTTCTATGCTTCTTTGTGATTTATTTCAGTAATCTACAGCGTAGTTGAACTGATTAGATAATGGAAGATATCTCAGAACGAAAGTTGGATTTCCAACAAATAATACATTTCGAATTTTAAAATAAATTAATAGAATTAGCATTTGTTAGCGTTTATTACGATTGTTGGATGACCAACCCAGACAGTATTGGATCTATGCTAATAATAACAACAAGCTAGCAACAGTCCACATAAAAGTGGACTGTGAATAGTTAGCCATAAGGGCAAGATGCCTCTGGGTTGGTCATCCATGCTCCTTTCCCTTCCACTTAAGGATGATAACCAAATATATATAAGGACATGTTTTACAGTACAGAGTTAGAATACTACAGTAAAGTTAGACAGAATAGAATACTACAATAGAGAGAGACAGACTAGAAGATCACAGAACATCTATATCATTCTATATCATCCTACATCATACACGACCACGAACAAGGAATAAACTTTTCAAAATTATAAGCGTGTTGACTCCATTACACGGAATCCAACACGATGCCTGACTGATTCTTCGTCGAGCAATAACGTGGATCGGGAAATGCGAAGTACGAACGGTTGATTAATAAGACAATTTTTTCTATTTTTTCTGTACACAATTATATATTGTATATATATTGTAAATATTTATATATACATGTATATATATATATATATATATAGAAATCCCGGCTTGAGACCCCAATTTGTAGGAATTTTGATAAAAGATGGTTGTTTATTTAAAGCTAAATAAAGAAAATTCATTTGATGATGATTATAGTGATTAAAGTGACGTTTTACACTACTTTCGTAATTTAACTCGCTAGATTCGCAGCTCTCAATTCACTCTCTTCTCTCTCTCGTTCAACTCTCAGCTCACTTCTTCTCTTTTTCAGGGCTCGCTCACTTTGCTCTCTCTGACATCTTGACACTCACTCTGCACAAAAATTCGTCACTCATGCACACATCCACGCAAACGCATCCATACCCTTAAACACTAGGCCTGGAGGGATAGCCATAAACAATCTCAAGTTCCAGGCAACTTTCGCTACTGTTTATGTACACCACTTGGGACATCTGCAATCGTCGGACACTAGGGAAACTCCTGGGCCCTTTTCCAGAACTGCCCATCCCACATATATAAATAAAACAACAATTTATATGTACATTTGTATTTTATCTCTATATGCTTGAGCTAATTGCTTCATATATACACCATATATTCATACATACATCATATATTCCCAACACCTAGGTTAATGACGTATTCCTAGCCTAATGGAACAACAGTAAACACATTGATAAATAAAAATTGAATGCCGCCTCATACGTGGATCGTACTACTTAATGATCAAAAATTATTTATGCAGATATTATTATATGGTAGGTTAACAGATTGAGAGTGTTTTGAAGAATTTTCCATCAAATCGAGCTTTACATGTTGCATTAGACAATTTGTTCATATTCTTTAAACAACGTACGTTCAAGCTGAATATATCGAACACGTCTGTATGCATACAATCAACGCTCTTAGAATGTACTGTTTCATGGGATCTTATCGTCATACACAATACAATCACTTTATTGGTCCTTCTGTACTATAAACACTTTAAAATGGACTTAATTGACATACTGATTAAAACGCCTCGCCTAAAAGTGATACATTCTTTACGCAACACTCTAACAACACATAAGTTATTTGGAACATTGACATTTGTATAGTCGAGACATTTTTTGGTCCGATGGCAGCCATTGTGAGGATCCATTAATGAATGGTCATTACTATCGTGGTGTTTGCTATACGAATTCTAGGTGCACTGTATCAGCATTTTCAACGTATTTGTGTTTCTCCTTCTCGAAAAAGTCCACCAAACGATCGAGAAATTTCGCGTGATACTCGTCGATCTGTTCTTCGGTTGGTTCTTCAATCTTTGGTACATCCATCGGACTACCGACTATGAAAACAGAAAATTACGAAAATGATAAGATTGTCTGGGCTAAAGACAAAAATGTTCAAATCTGTCAAATCTGTCAAAAATAAATACATTTCTGCTATGAGACTATTTTCGCTCCTCATGAATTTGACTGACTGTATAATAGAATAAAATTTGTCAACACTCTAGTAATCTAACTCAAGTTGTCACGAATATCTGTACTGTTTGTTCATGTTGTTGACCAATTACATTATTTGCGCATTTCATTATTGATACATGATCTTTGTGGCTTTTGAAAACTTACCAACGACAGTGACTGGTGTCCGCTGTGGTATGATACCGAAAGAGTACTGGAAGAAACCTCTGCCTTTCAAAAGTATTAAGGGAATACCGAATTTCTTACGAATGTAGTCCAGCAGTTTCTTCGGAAACGAGCCTTCCGGAAAGCTCACTTGGTCATATAGATTTCGTTTCTCCGAACGAACAGACAGGAACTATGGGAACGCTAAAGAAACGAGTTTTGTTATTATAAATATTACAAAATACTAAAAAATATTATAAATATTATAAAATATTAAAGAATATTCTAAATACTCTAAATGTCACAAAAGGACTTGGCAAGGCTGATAAACGTTGGCCAATAATTCATAAGTAGAACGAGCATTTCCTGAGGATGAAAACTAAAACTAAGAAAAGAGATTTCCATTGCCTCATATTCATGTAGAGTATGCATTACAATATATACTTTGAATATTTTATATATGTTTGCAATGTTTCGTAAATGCATAGAAATGACTAGTAGAATCCAAATCACGGTGATAATTTTAATGTGTAGTGTTTTATCTAAGCCTGTGTACTTCAACCGATATAATTTGCCATTGATACTTATAACGCGAAACATATAATACAGTATTAAGTCAAAATTGGTGACGATTCGATTAACACAATTGCTGAGCTATTGTCTCATTTATAAATTGTATCAGCTAATTAAAAGTGAACTTAAAAGGGCCGTTTATTCTCACGAGTTTGTAATTTCAATCAACATTAATAGTAATAATAATTCTAACCCATTTTTCAGCGCGAGCCTAACGAAGCCTTTTCTCCTTTTTATTAATATACGGTAAGTGCCTGGCTTGGATTCCGTTGCTTCCGCAGCTCCACCGACCATCAGAACTGTTGCTCTTCCGGTGTATGGAGCCTGCGGTTTCGTCGACAGCAGTTGGTTCACGCTTTCTGGACTGCTATTAGCACTACCTGCAATTGGATACGTAATTAAACGTAAAATTCTCGGAAAATGAAACAGAAAGAGATGAGAGAGAAACAAATCGAAAATTAGGAAGGCATCTATACATTGCCATTATTGGAATGACAATTGAAGAAATTTTGGGAGGATGAAGAGTAATAAATTGTTTGATTCACGGAATTGCTATTTATATTTCTAGCAGCAATTATGCAAGAATCAATATATTACGTTGTAGATACAACAAACGTGTACTGTGTTACAGATAAAATGTTCTAGAGTAAGATATTTCCGGGAAGAAAAATATTTTGATTACAAAACTTCTTCGAATTATGACATAGTAGATGATAAAGGCAAATCTCTGTATGGCTAGTTTGACATGTAAAAGTAAATATATAAGGATGAAAGTGCTTTCTGCGATTATTGAACGTTGCGAAGTTACCACGATGGTTATACAGGGTTAGATTTTCAAATGAGATTTGTAGATGTAGAATTACGTACGTTTAAGTAACATTGCATGCATGAATACGACCATGCTGTCAGTTGCAACGTGTACTATATAATATACATCAAAAATGTTTATTTGAACTTCGAATGAAAAAGGGACAATCAACGTGGTGCAAACGATGTAAATACAAGTGATATAATTATATTATCACTGCAGTGATAAAATTAAACCATCACTGCATTCTTTTAGCAAAAAATACAGTTCTGCGATGTGGTTACGCTATGAAGAACAAATCTACAAAATAATTATAGATCACGAAGAATATATGATCGCGTTATGGACAAAACCGTATTCAGAGCATAAACGATCAATTCCACATATTAATAGAGCAAACAGCAATTAATAATTATATTGTTATAGCATACATGTGTATGAATATCTTTTTTACAGGATGATTGGGCAATAATTTCCAAGTGGTACGTACAAGTAATGCGACAGTACTCTCTGAAAATCGGTGTTTGATAATGTCGGTCCAATATGACTATACGTATTTCGATACCCGGGAATAATTCACGGTAACCGGCGGCATCTGTACCGAAGGCAATACAAACTCCCGTAGATAGTATCCCATGTGGAAAATTGCAAAATAAATACAATTTGTTCGGGTCCAGATCGGAAGTTTTCACTAGTTTTATAGGAAAGTAGCTGCAGACGTACCGGCTCATTGCACACGTTCTTAACCACTGTTTGAATTGTGCCCTGCGAACGTGAAAATTCAACGTGATGAAGTAAAATCTAATACATTACCGAAGAAGATTAAGCGGTTTAGATAAGTTATACTGTTAGATCATTTATTCTGTTAATGCATGCACAATATTGTTTCATAAAGTCTGGTTTGCGTACGAAATATTCGACGTTAAATTTACGTAAAAATTTACTGGTGGATTCATGAATTCTACAAGTAAACTGCTTGTTTTGAATTTAAATATTCGTGCACCGTTATGCAAATATATCTGCAGAATGCAATACGAATTATGAATAAAATATGATCTCGCTTAAACGTCATTTCATGTTCTGAGAAACAGGAGTATTATAATTGCAACTGATTTGAAGTGTAAATGCAACTGATTAACGATTCCCTATTACAAAAAGATAATACTACGAGCAATATATTTCCAGGAATTTAGCATTTCGAAAATTTAACACGTTCTAAATCTTTTGGCAGTATTTCGAAAAGCGACGGTGACGTTCACCATTACGTTTTGTTGTGGAATTAAGAGAAAGTTAAGTGAAACGTTCAGGTTCGAATAAAAGCGCAACTATGTATAAAACTTCTGACGTGAAAGCTATATTTATCTTTCTGACAAGGGACATTCAAATTGTTCCGAACATTCCTATCGAACGTTTGAATTATTCGTACTTCGAGTAATAACAGATGTATAACTTTATAACAGCATACACGATTTTCTTAAGTGATCACAACTACCTTTTACCGGTGACGTCGTGCATATCATTGTCATAGTATAACCAGATGGTGTAGAGCAACACGAAGTAGCGCAGAATCTTCGTATAAATGATGCAATATATTGCGATAACGTATTTTCCGAAATATCCTGTGACGATTATAGAATATAAAAATGAAAAGTACGCCCCAACTACAAACGTTTCCAATCTTCGCTTCAATGGAACGTTCAGCGGCGCGAATTTTATCCCAAAAATCTCCATCGCTTTCATGTGTCTCGTCCTTCGTTTCCTTACGGTTAGGTTTGTTTTTGAAAACGATTGATATACTGACACATATCAGGCAGAAATCATTGTGTGGATCTATCGGATAGTGGAAGAAATGTATCAGACTTAGGGGCGCGTGGACTTTTTTTGATATCAACTAATAAATTTTTGCAACTACGTGAGATAACCATGTGCTTTAATGTTTAATTTTCACTGTTCACTGTTTTTACGAACTAAAGATTCTGTCACTCTCTCTTTTACTTTGTGAAACTCAACTGCGATTGTATATGGTTCAGAGATACACACGTGTACTGTTCCTAAACAAATCTCACTCGTTAAACCACGAAATAACGATATTCTATTCGTAAAGTCCTCAATTTCTAATTTCAGGATAATTTTAATTTAGCTGGATTCCGTTCTTAAATTCAGATGTCCACCGTGGAGACACTTTCATGACTAGCAACGCAGTGCAAATGCAAAAAGAGGGATACTTCTGAACATTATATGAAAACCATTGCGTCGTTGCGAGATGTAAATAACTCGGAAATGATGTAACTTTTTTTGTTACTGTGGCTAATTGACTTTAACGTTTTCGATATTTATTATGTGTTATATGTTGTTATCTTGATCCATATCAGGAGCAACACGTATAATAGATGAATATTAGTACTTTTTGTACTTCTTTCGTACTGTCCAGAAGTACTCATACGTCTATACATTTGCATATGTACGTTAAAGTTACATTATCAGGTATACAATTGTATGAATTGTAAAATATCTTGCGTTCAGTAAAGCATCTTCTGTTCAGTAAGAAAAGCGAGTCAATTAGAATTTCCAAAATATTTTGTTGAGCTATCTGTATCTATCTATGAAATGTGTCATATATTTTAAAATTTAGCACGATTTTTTCAAAGTTGGTGTATTTTAGTAATTCATTGCAACGAAAAGCAATTTGTCTGATTAACAGACAGAAACTTGGATTAATTTAATCAAATTTATCTTCTACTTTTTCACAAAAATTTGCATCTTCATCTGTCTGTCAGTGAGTTATCCCCAACTTCGTGTGAGAGATTTTACGACGCGAAGATTTAATCGCTCTCCTCTTCACCAGATCAGTCTCATGGAGACAAATTATTCAATACGGTCGTTATGAGTTTTTATAGATTAGTATGCAAGTCAAAGTGTCGAGGTCTGACGCACATGCAAAATATGTCGACACTACAACATGTGTTTCATTATCGTGGAAGTAATTCATGAGGGAGATTAGTATCTTCATATGCCTCGATGTGATCACTTCATGAAGAAAGATTATTATGAATGTCCTCGGGGCATGTCGATGATTGACAATGAAACGACATTGTGTATGCTTGTGTGCATTTGACTATTCATACAAACTTAACAATAACAATTGGTTCTTTTGTATGAAAAAACCTTAAATGTATTTAATTGACATAATGACTAAGATGCTTCGCTTAAAAGTGGTGTATTTTACACAAAGGTCATTTGGAACGGAGACATGTAAAACACATGTACATAAGAGATATTATTTGGTTCATCGAACTGCTATTGTGAGGATCCATTAATGAATGGTGGCAACTGTCGTGGTATCACTATACGAATTCTAAATGCACTTTCTCAGCATTTTCGACGTATTTGTGTTTTTCCTTCTCGAAAAAGTCCACCATGTGCTCGATAAATTTCCCATGATACTCGTTAACCTGCTCTACGGTTGGTTCTTCTATCTTGGGCAATGCCATCGGACTACCGACTGGGAAAACAGAAAATGACGAAAATTATAAGAGCTTGAATCTATTCAATATTACAAGCTATCTGCTATAAAGTTGTTCTTGGCAAGTTTCGAATTTTTAATTTAGCTGAAATTTACTTCAAATCTCTACCAGGAATATCGTGTAATAAAAGGAAAATTGTTAAAATTTCGACAATCTATATTAGATTATCACATACATCTGTAGTATTTTCATATTATTCCGCAGCTTTATTGTTTGCGCTTCGTTATTGATACGTACTTCTGGTGTTGATATACTTACCAACGACAGTGATTGGTTTTCGGCGTGGTATGAAACCGAAATAATTCTGGAAGAATCCCCAACCTATGAGAATCATGGGCGGGATACCAATTATTTTACGAATGAATATCACTACTTTCTTCATAAACGAGCCTTCCGGAAAAATCACTGTGTTATATATATCTGTTTCTCCGAACGAACAGACAGGGACAATGGGAACGCTAAAACAGATGACTTCTAGTTGTAAAGGAACATTGCAACAGTACTTATCTTTTACCATTAAATTGTAAGTAGAATGCAGTGTTCCATGCACTTTCACGTCAAATATAAATATCGTAATTATATTAAATGAAAATACATACTAAATGTAGGCATTTTTCTTGTCTGATATTTACATAGAGTATACATTACAACATATACTCTGCTGTAAATATTTCATACATCTTTGTAATTTTGTTAGGGAAAATGAAATCGTAAGGGCACAAACTGCGTAAAATGCATGAAAATGCATGAATGCATAGAAATTAGTACTGAAGCAAGAAACGTCCACTAAAATTTACACTGTGATTAGAATTTTAGAACGGATTGCTTTAGCCAATTCTCTGCACGTTATCTGGCACGGTTTATCGTTAATATTTATCACATACTTGTAACATAAAACATATAATACAGTTTCAAGTATGCCAACAGAACGATGAATTGGCAATACATTTAACGATGACTCGATTAACGCGATATATTATATCAGTGAACTAAACGTGAAAGAATTTAATTAATTAAAAGGGTCGTTTCACGTTCTCACGAGTTTGCGACGGCAATCAACACAATTAATAATAATTCTAACCCATTTTTCAGTGCGATCCTTACGAAGCCTTTCCTCCTTTTTGTAACGACACGATAAGTCCCCGGCTTGGATTCCATCATTTCTGCTGCTCCACCGGGCATCAGAACTGAGGCTCTTCCGGTGTATGGAGCCTTAGGTTTCATCGATAGTATTCGATTCATGCTCTCTTCATTGCTATCAACAGAATCTGCAATTGGAATAGTGTTTAAACTAATAAAATTCTCGGAGTGTGAAACAGGAGGAAATTAGACAATTCGAAAATTAAGAAGACATTTATATGTATATCACTATTATTGGAATGACGATTGAAGAAATTTTAGGATAATGAAGAGTAATAAATCTCTTGATTCACGGAATTACTATTTTCCTAGCAGCAATTACGCAACTAACATGTACAATAACAAAATCATATTCAGAACGTGAACAATCAATATTTCATATTAATTCATATTAATAAAGCAAACACCAATTAATAATTTTGTCCTTAGTAGAATTATAGTATACATATGGATGAATAATTTTTTGGGAGATGATTTCATAAAAATTTCCAAATGTTACGTACAAGTGACGCGAATGTACTCTCTGAAAATCGGTGTCGTCCAATGTCGATTCAATATGATTATACGTATTTCGATACCCGGAAACAATTGGTGGTATCCCAAGATATCTGTGCTAAAGGCAAACCAAATTCCCGTACATATTATCCCATGTGGAAAATTGCAAAATAAATATGATTTGTTCGGGTCCAAATCGGTGGTTTTCACTAGTTTTATAGGAAAGTAGTTGCAGATGTAACGCTTCAGTGTACACGTTCTTAACCACTGTCTGAATCGTGCCCTGCAAATGCGGGAATTTAACTGGTTAAGTAAAATCTATCACATTGCCGAAGATTACGTGATTTACATAAATTATACTGTTAGGTCATTTATTCTGTTAATGCATACACAATATTGTTTCACGAAAATTATGTCTGGCTTCTACGTTAAATTTACGTAGATATTTACTGGTGGATTCATGAAACTTACAAATGAACTGCATTCTTACTTTGAACCTTAATGTTCGTGCATAATTGTGCAAATATGTTTGTAACATGCAATATGAATTATCAATTATGAAAATTTATATCATATTCTGAAGAACAGGTATATTATAAGTGTAACACTTTGACGTGTAGATGCAACTGATTAACATTTCTCTATTATAAAAAGAAAGTACTACGAGCAATATGTTTCGAATAATTTATAATGTCGAAAAATTTAACACGTTCTAAATCTTTGGAAATATTTCAAGAAGCGATGGTGAAGAAATTCAGCAAGGTTTCATGTACGTTTCGTTGCGGAATTACGGTTAAGTTAAGTGAAACGTTCAAATTCGAATGAAAGTGCAACGATGTAAAAAATTGTAAGAAATAATAAAAACCACTTCTGACTTGGAAACTATATTTATCTTTCTGACACGGGACATTCAAATTTTTCGGAACATTCCTTGTTCCTATCGTACGCTTGAAAAGTTCGTACTAAAATAATAACAGATAATATAATTTTAGAATAGCACATATGATTTTTCTCATTGATTACAATTACCTTTTACTGCCGACATGCATCAAATTGTCATAGTGCATGTTATTGTCGTAGTACATCCAGATGACGTAGAGCAACACGATGTAACGCAGAATCTTGGTATAAATAATGCAATATATTCCGATAACATATTTTCCGAAATATCCCGTAAAAACTACAAATAAGAAAACAGAAAAGTACACCGCAACTGCGAGCGTTTCCAATGTTCGCTTTAATGAAACGTTCAGCGGCGCGAACTTTATCCCAAAAATCTCCATCATTTCCCTCCGTCTCGTTCTTCGTTTTCTTATGGTAAGATCAGTTCAGCGATTTTTGATCAATAGTTGATGAACTGCAACGGTTGACAACTAGATTACGAATTTCTATACAAACTACTACATTCTTTGAAAACGAAATTTGATGCAGTGACATGTTTCCGATAGAAATCACTGTATGGGTAAGAAATGTATCAGTCATAGAGGTGTCGTGAACTTTTTTTAAATAAACTAATGAATTTTTGCAACTACGTACGACAACTATGTGCCTTAACGTTTTATTTTACTGTTCACTGATTTCACAAACTAAGATTTCGTCAATCTCTTCAATTGATTTCTGTTTCTTTGCGCAACTCAACTCCGAAAGTGGACGATTGAAAGACATACATCTACAGTGATCCTAAACAAATCTTACTTACTAAACCGCGATACAGCGGTATTCTGTTCGTGGAGTCCTCAATGTTCAGTTTCAGTACAGTTTTAACTTAATAGGAGTTCGTTTTCAATTTCAGAGCTTCACGGCGGGAATACTTTTAAGGCGAGCAATGCAGAACAAATGCAAGGAGATGGATACTTGTGAACATTATATGAAAAACTATGTGTCCTTGCGAGATATAAATACGCTTTTACCAAGAAGAACACGTGCATTTGAACCACGGCTAATGGCTCTGTCGTTTTCGATTTCATCGTAGCAAAGGTACGTGGAACATTTATTTTCTTTTTTCATTCTGTACAGAAATATTCATATCTTCATACATTTGCATATATGGATACATTCTAAAAATAAGTTACATTATATGATCGACTATATACATATATGAATTATAAATGGACAAAGCATCTTGTTGTTCAGTAACAGAAGCGGATCTCGTTAGAGAGTCCTAAATACTTTTTCCCGCTACCATCTCTAACTATCCACTAAATGCGTTGTGTACTAAGTATCTTTTGTAATTTAGCGTGGTACTTCCAGAACCTGTACTATTTTATTACTTCATTGGTATGCAACTTCAATAGCAAATAGTTACGCAGACTTCACTTATGTCATCTGAAGTGACTGATTGACAAGAACATAAATCAATTTAATGTTTCTTCTGCTACTTCTTCATACCAAAAAATTTGCATCTTCATTGGTCTAAGTGACTTTTTCTCAAAGTGGTGTGAGAGGAATCCACGACGCGAAGATTTGTAATCACTCTCCTCACTCTTCATCAGATCACTCTCAGAAAGACTGATTATTCAATACGGTCGTTATCAATTTCTATAGATTAGGATGCAAGCCAATATGTCGAATGTGCAAATTGTGCCGACAGTGCAACATGTGCGTCGTATCTAATTCGCGAGGGTAATTAGAAACTTCACGTGACTCCAAAATGACCATAAAGAAAGGATAATATCAAAAATGACTCTGTCTTGAAAATATGTCTCATATGTGTACATAAGTGCATCGATGGAACATGTTCACGTTTAAATAAATATTATTTTCAAATCAAGTTTTTCAATCCTCGAATCTTAGAAGGAATGATACTTTCGCAAGTACTATGGAAGATCTTTACGACTTTATCTTTACACACTACATCTTACACATATATATGCCTTCGATAATTGCTTTTGCATTATACATTAACAACGAAGAATCCTAACGGGACAATAGATTACATAATGATCGTAATCAGAAATTTCCTACACAAATAGAATTAAATAATATCAGGTTAAAGAATGGAAAAAATTTTGGAGGGTTTCCTCAAGTCAACCAAGAAATCTGTACGTATTATAGACATACAGAGTATACGGGAATAAAAATATAATTCAATAAAGCTTAATAATTTATTGTTTCTATTCATCATGCTACGCGAAGCCATCACCTTAATGGTTCCTTTTAATGGAAACACCTTCAATATATTTAATTGACGTATTGAATAGAGTGCCTCGCCTAAAAGTGGTACATTCTTTACGCAACACAGTAACAACACAAAAGTTATTTGGGACATTGACATTTGTTTAATCAAGATATTTTTTGGTTTCGTTGAACTGTCATCGTGAGGATCCATTAATGAATGGTCGTAACTGTCGTAGTATCATTATACGAATTCTAAGTGCACTGTATCAGCATTTTCGACGTATTTGTGTTTTTCCTTTTCAAAAAAGTCCACCAAATACTCGACAAATTTCCCGTGATATTCATTAATCTGCTCTTCGGTTGGTTCTTCTATCTTGGGCAATTCCATCGGACTACCGACTGGGAAAACAGAAAATTACGAAAATTATAATGAGATTTTTCTATGGCGAAACGAAACCGTTTGAATCAATTCAATATTAAAAACTTTCTAGAGTCGTACTTCGTATGTTTGGAATTTTTAATTTAGCTCAATTTTACTTCGAACCTCTACCAGGAATATCGTGTAATAAAAGGAAAATTGTTAAAATTTTAATAATGTATGTTAAATTATCACACACATCTGTAATATTTGTCCACATTATTGAGCAGCTTAACTGTTTGCGTTTCGTTATTGATACATGCTTCAGGTGTTGAAATACTTACCAACGACAGTGATTGGTGTTCGCCGTGGTAAGATACCGAAAGAATACTGGAAAAATCCCCGGCCTATTAGAAACAAAGGGGGGATACCAACTAATTTACGAATGAAGGTTATCGCTTTCTTCATAAATGAGCCTTCTGGAAATGTTACTTGGTCGTATACGTTCGTTTCTCCGAACGAACAGACAGGAACAATAGGAACACTAAAACAAACGAGTTCCGTTATTAAAATGAGAATCTGCAACAGTAGTATTAAGCCTCAACCATAATTACATTAATTAATATTAAATTATATTAAATGACAGTGATATTAAATTACACTAAATAAATTAAAAATATTATAATTACGCGAAATGAAAATACATGCCGAATAGGAATTTGTCTTATCTTATAATACGGTACAGTATGTATCATACTGTGCTTTGAATTATTTTGTATATCTTTACAATTTTGCTTGGAGAAATGAAAGCATAAATGCATAAGTATTCATAGTGTACTGAAAAATAGATGACGATGATAATTTTAGAACTGATGATTTTATCTAATCTACTGTTCAGATCTACTGTGTCTGACATAATTTATATTTATCACTATCATATAATGTTCTGGTGAAACAACAATGAATTAATAGGCTAAATTTTTACTCGATGAACACAGTTGTTTACCTGCATCTTATAAATTAGTACAATGAATTAAAGGTGAAAGTCTATGTGACACTCTAATTAAATTTAAAGTAGAATACCGTAATGAACCGATTCTATTGTTCCACGTTCTCACGAGCTTGTAATCCGAATCAATAGAAACAATAACAATTCTAACCCATTTTTCAGCGAGAGTTTTACGAAGCCTTTTCTCCTTTTTACCAGGATACGATAAGTGTCCGGCTTGGATTCCATCACTTCTGCTACTCCACCGACGACCAGAACCGTTGCTCTTCCGGTGTATGGAGCGGCAGGTTTCGTCGATAATGAGTAGTTCACGCTTTCTGGATTGCTGCTGGCAACAGCTGTATTTTTTTTTTGGATCATAATGAAACATACATAACTCTCAGATTATGAAGTAGAAAGTACGTAAAGTTGGAGAAGTCCAAAATAGGAAGGAGATCTGTGCATTGTCGATACTGGAATGAAGATTCAAGAAATTGCAGGGGGTGGAAGAAACGATACTGATGATGTCGTTACATGATACGATAATTTTTTGTTTTTCTGACAGGAATTATGCAAGAATTAACATGTTAATTTTTACTTGCAATATTTGAGCGGAAAATTTTCTTTCCTTGGAAAAGATTTATAATTATAAGCATTATAATTGTAAAGTTGCTTGTAATTATGCGTAAGTGGCTGAACGAACAAATACCAATGTAACCATTAAGTGGCAGAAGCCCATATTCAAATTATAAGAAAAATATTTATGGAACGTCGTGATCATGTTATAATTTATAACAGTACGTAGGATATTGAATATAATTATGTGCATAAATCAGTTTGTATAACATGAATTATGGGAGATTAATGTACGAATTGCTTATATAACGGGTTTAGTCAAACCAAACAGATTTTTCTGTTCTTTCAATTATTTGTACAGCGATTATCAACGTGGTACAGGTAGTGCAAACACTGATTTGTAATTCTGTATATATACCATATGAATGGTAAAATTATATTGTCAACTTTTTTAATGAAAAAGATACAATTCTATAACTTGATTGTTCTGTAAAAGATAAATCTACACAATAATTACATTGTAGAATTCTTATCTTCAAGTAAATAATTAATTTGCATATATTTGAAATGGTTTGAATATATGATTAGTTATGAGGGAAACGTTATTCAAATCGTAATGAACCCAATTTACTTGTCGATAAAGTAAATGATAAGCAATAATTGAAGTTTTAATATAAATAATTTCTTTCAAGAGATGAATGAAATAAAATGCCTGAATAATACGTACAAACGATGCGGCAGTAATCTCTGAAAAACGGCGCCTTGAAAAATTGTTCCAATATGATTACATTAATATCGAGACCTGGGAACAATTCTCTGAAACCGGCGGCATCTGTACCAAAAGCGCTATAAACTCCACAACATATTATGCCATGTGGAAAGTTGCAAAATAAATACGACTTGTTTGGATCCAAATCGGTGGTTTTCACTAATTTTACAGGAAAGTAGTTGCGAAAATACCGGTTCAATGTACACGATCTGATCCATTGTTTCAATCGTGCCCTGCAAAGTGACAGTTCAACTGGTTAAACAAAACGTAACGCGTTGTTGAAGATTAAATAGCTTACATAAAATACGCTGTTAGATCACTTATTCGTAATGTTAATGCAAATGTAATATTGTTTCGTAAAAATTAATTTTGCTACTATAAAGAGGATGATATTACAAGCAAAATAATTATACGAATTCATCGTTTCTTTCGAAACCATAACGTATTTTCAAAATCTTTTAGTGATCTTTCGAAAAATATTACTAATAAACATTAATGGCTAAATTGACGTTGAACGAGATTTCATGTACTCTTCCTTGCTCAATTACGGTAAAGTGTCAGCGTAAAATTGAAAGAAACAGTAAATAAGCAAACATCTATATTGCAATTTCGAATTCTTTAATATAGTAAATAATATAGCAAGTATAAATAATACAACCATGGTATATATAAATGATATAGTAAATATCTTTCCTTTTTTAATTGATGTAACTACCTTCTACCGCCGACAGGGTGCAAATGATTATCGTAGTACATCCAGATGAAGTAGAGCAACACGAAGTAGCGAAGAGTTTCAGAATAAATTAAAATGTATATTGCAAAAGGATATCCTCCGAACAGTAAAGTGCCTAAGAGACAGGTGATCGTTGCTACTACAAACGTTTCCAGTCTTTGCTTTAATGGAACGTTTAGCGGCGCGAATTTTACCCCAAAAATCTCCATTGTTTCCTTTCGTGTCCTTCCTCTATCAGTTCAATGATTTCTAATCAATCGGTTGATAAACTGCAACAGTTAACGACTAAATCTCTGTGCAAACTATTATGTCTTGTTGAAACGATTCATATAGTGACACTTAAGTACATGTCGGTGAACATTGCAGGAAATTTGTCATCCTTAGAACCGCGAGATGTATTTTTAAATTTCCAACGTGAACACAATAAAATTCTATTGTGTACGATAATGTGCTTTAATATGAAATTTTACTCTTCACTGTTTTCACAAACTAAACATTTTGTCACTCTCTTCTACCTTCCTTCTCTTTTTTTCTTTGTGAAAATTGACTGTGAATGTAGGTTATGCACGTACACCGTTTCATAATACACATTTCTCTGAGGAATTCACAATTTCCAATTACTGTTTTTAATTCCAGATTGTCACATTGAAAACATTTCCACGACGAGTAGAACAAGTGCAAGAAGATGGACGCTTATTAACATTATATGTAAACCATCGAGTCATTACGAGATTTTAATACGCTTTTCCCAAATTAAAAAAACAATAATTCACACTAGTTAGTGATTCTCGTGTTGAGACTTTGCTGATCTCTGACGAAACAAGAGAACCGGGAAATCTGAAATCCAAACCTGTGGTTGATGAATTTCACTGGAAGATACAAATTTTTATATTTCTTTCATTCTGTACAGTATTTACACGTATACAAATTTGTACGTATGTTCGCATTCTAAAGATGACATTATGTGAAAAGGTATGCGCGAATATGAATTATTTCAAAAAGGTTCGCTCTACGATCTGTAGTTATCCATTAAATGCGTTATTTCTTATTGAGTTACCACTTATGACTCAATATTGTCCAGAACCCAGATATTAGTGTATTACTTCGCTACTGTGAAAAGCACTTAGTTACGCGAACTTCACATACATCAGGTGAGGTGAATGACTTGCACTAGCTCTCTTTTGCTTTATGTTTCTTCTGTTAATTTCTCGTATCGAAATGCTTGCAACTTCACTATCAGTCTAAGTGAATAATCTTCAGTATCATGCGAGGGGATTCAGTTCAGCGAAACTTTAATCACTGTACACTGTTCACTGGATCAGTCTTATAGAAGAAATATTCTGTACAGTCGTTACGAATTTTTATATATTAGGATGCGGGTCAAGAAGTCGAATTGTGACGCACATACTTAGTATATATCGACATTATAGTCGGGTGAAGTTCGTTGAAGATACTAAAAACTTCACAAGCCTATATATAAAAACGGACATAAAGAAAGGCTATTATCAGCAATGAGTCTGTGTTGAAAATGTATCTTGTGCATACAAGGAAACATGTTCAAACGTTTTCGTTTCTGCAATAGTCAACCACGAAATCCTAAACACGACGAAACTTCCGCAAATGCTATGGAACATTTTTACATGTTACGTCTCACATATATCTATTAAGTTTAATTTAGGTAATTGTTTTTGCTTTATATATTAACTACAAAGAATTTCTATCCCAATGGAATGACAATCTACTTAATGTTTATAGTCCGAAATTTTCCTTACAAGCACTAATAAATAACGCAAAGTTCATAAATTGAAAAACTTTTAGACAGTTTCCGCCATCAAGTCAAATTTTGCTCAAGAAATTTATACGTATTGTTTACATATAGAACATACCAGACCGAATTGTACATATACATACAACTTATTTAAACACTATTCCATAATTTATTGCTTTTTCCAGTCCAGCTACACGATACAATACCTATTTAATGTCAATGGAAACATCATGAGATGTAACTCATGACGAATTTTCTACCAAAACTTTCACATCACAAGAGTCATTCGCACGTTTCAGCAATTTCTTGATCTACTGAACTATACGAATTCTAGGTGCACTGTATCAGCATTTTCGACGTATTTGTGTTTTTCCTTTTCGAAAAAATTCACCAAATGCTCGATAAATTTCCCATGATACTCGTTAACCTGCTCTTCGGTTGGTTCTTCTATCTTGGGCAATTCCATCGGACTACCGACTGGGAAAACAGAAAATTACGAAAATTATAATGAGATTTTTCTATGGCGAAACGAAACCAATTCAATGTGAATCAATTCAATATTAAAAACTTTCTAGAGTCGTACTTCGTATGTTTGGAATTTTTAATTTAGCTCAATTTTACTTCGAACCTCTACCAGGAATATCGTGTAATAAAAGGAAAATTGTTAAAATTTTAATAATGTATGTTAAATTATCACACACATCTGTAATATTTGTCCACATTATTGAGCAGCTTAACTGTTTGCGTTTCGTTATTGATACATGCTTCAGGTGTTGAAATACTTACCAACGACAGTGATTGGTGTTCGCCGTGGTAAGATACCGAAAGAATACTGGAAAAATCCCCGGCCTATTAGAAACAAAGGGGGGATACCAACTAATTTACGAATGAAGGTTATCGCTTTCTTCATAAATGAGCCTTCTGGAAATGTTACTTGGTCGTATACGTTCGTTTCTCCGAACGAACAGACAGGAACAATAGGAACACTAAAACAAACGAGTTCCGTTATTAAAATGAGAATCTGCAACAGTAGTATTAAGCCTCAACCATAATTACATTAATTAATATTAAATTATATTAAATGACAGTGATATTAAATTACACTAAATAAATTAAAAATATTATAATTACGCGAAATGAAAATACATGCCGAATAGGAATTTGTCTTATCTTATAATACGGTACAGTATGTATCATACTGTGCTTTGAATTATTTTGTATATCTTTACAATTTTGCTTGGAGAAATGAAAGCATAAATGCATAAGTATTCATAGTGTACTGAAAAATAGATGACGATGATAATTTTAGAACTGATGATTTTATCTAATCTACTGTTCAGATCTACTGTGTCTGACATAATTTATATTTATCACTATCATATTATGTTCTGGTGAAACAACAATGAATTAATAGGCTAAATTTTTACTCGATGAACACAGTTGTTTACCTGCATCTTATAAATTAGTACAATGAATTAAAGGTGAAAGTCTATGTGACACTCTAATTAAATTTAAAGTAGAATACCGTAATGAACCGATTCTATTGTTCCACGTTCTCACGAGCTTGTAACCCGAATCAATAGAAACAATAACAATTCTAACCCATTTTTCAGCGAGAGTTTTACGAAGCCTTTTCTCCTTTTTACCAGGATACGATAAGTGTCCGGCTTGGATTCCATCACTTCTGCTACTCCACCGACAACTAGAACCGTTGCTCTTCCGGTGTATGGAGCGGCAGGTTTCGTCGATAATGAGTAGTTCACGCTTTCTGGATTGCTGCTGGCAACAGCTGTATTTTTTTTTGAATCATAATGAAACATACATAACTCTCAGATTATGAAGTAGAAAGCACGTAAAGTGGAGAAGCCCAAAATAGGAAGGAGATCTGTGCATTGTCGATACTGGAATGAAGATTCAAGAAATTGCAGGAGGTGGAAGAAACGATACTGATGATGTCGTTACATGATACGATAATTTTTTGTTTTTCTGACAGGAATTATGCAAGAATTAAGATATTAATTTTTACTTGTAATATTCGAGCGGAAGATTTTCTTTCCTTGGAAAAGATTTCTAATTGTAAGCATTATAATTGCAAAGTTGCTTGTAATTATTCGTAAGTGGCTGAACGAACAAATACCAATGTAATCATTAAGTGGCAAAAGCCAAATTACGAAAAAAATATTTATAAAACGTCGTGATCTATCATGTTATAATTTATGTAGCAGTAGGTAGGTTATTGAATATAATTGTGTGCATAAATCAGTTTATATAATATGAATTATGGGAGATTAATATACGAAATGCTTATATAACGGGTTTAGTCAAACCAAACAGATTTTACTGTTCTTTCAATTATTTGTACAGCGATTATCAACGTAGTACAGGTAGTGCAAACACTGATTTGTAATTCTGTATATATACCATATGAATGGTAAAATTATATTGTCAACCTTTTTAATGAAAAAGATACAATTCTATAACCTGATTGTTCTGTAAAAGATAAATCTACACAATAATTACATTATAGAATTCTTATCTTCAAGTAAATAATTAATTTGCATATATTAGAAATGGTTTGAATATATGATTAGTTATGAGGGAAACGTTATTCAAATCGTAATGAATTACTTGTCGATAAAGTAAATGATAAGCAATAATTGAAGTTTTAATATAAATAATTTCTTTCAAGAGATGATTGAAATAAAATGCCTGAATAATACGTACAACCGATGCGGCAGTAATCTCTGAAAAACGGCGCCTTGAAAAATTGTTCCAATATGATTACATTAATATCGAGACCTGGGAACAATTCTCTGAAACCGGCGGCATCTGTACCAAAAGCGCTATAAACTCCACAACACATTATGCCATGTGGAAAGTTGCAAAGTAAATACGACTTGTTTGGATCCAAATCGGTGGTTTTCACTAGTTTTACAGGAAAGTAGTTGCGAAAATACCGGTTCAATGTACACGATCTGATCCATTGTTTCAATCGTGCCCTGCAAAGTGACAGTTCAACTGGTTAAACAAAACGTAACGCGTTGTTGAAGATTAAATAGCTTACATAAAATACGCTGTTAGATCACTTATTCGTAATGTTAATGCAAATGTAATATTGTTTCGTAAAAATTAATTTTGCTACTATAAAGAGGATGATATTACAAGCAAAATAATTATACGAATTCGTCGTTTCTTTCGAAACCATAACGTATTTTCAAAATCTTTTAGTGATATTTCGAAAAATATTACTAATAAACATCAATAAATTGACGTTCAACGAGATTTCATGTACTTTTCCTTGCTCAATTACGGCAAAGTGTCAGCGTAAAACTGTAAGAAACAGTAAATAAGAAAACATCTATATTGCAATTTCGAACTCTTTAATATAGTACATAATATAGCAAGTATAAATAATACAACCATGGTATATATAAATAATATAGTAAATATCTTTCCTTTTTTAATTGATGTAACTACCTTCTATCGCCGACAGGGTGCAAATAATTATCGTAGTACATCCAGATGAAGTAGAGCAACACGAAGTAGCGAAGAGTTTCAGAATAAATTAAAATGTATATTGCTAAAGGATATCCTCCGAACAGTAAAGTGCCTAAGAGACAGGTGATCGTTGCTACTACAAACGTTTCCAGTCTTTGCTTTAATGGAACGTTCAGCGGCGCGAATTTTACCCCAAAAATCTCCATTGTTTCCTTTCGTGTCCTTCCTCTATCAGTTCAATGATTTCTAATCAATCGGTTGATAAACTGCAACAGTTAACGACTAAATCTCTGTGCAAACTATTATGTCTTGTTGAAACGATTCATATAGTGACACTTAAGTACATGTCGGTGAACATTGCAAGAAATTTGTCACCTTTAGAACCGAGATGTATTTTTAAATTTCCAACGTGAACGCAATAAACTTCTATTGTGTACGATAAACTTCTAATGTGGTTTAATATAAAGTTTTACTTTTCACAAACTAAACATTTTGTCACTCTCTTCTATCTTTTTTCTCTTTTTTTCTTTGTGAAAATTGACTGTGAATGTAGGTTATGCACGTACACCGTTTCATAATACACATTTCTCTGAGGAATTCACAATTTCCAATTACTGTTTTTAATTCCAGATTGTCACATTGAAAACATTTCCACGACGAGTAGAACAAGTGCAAGAAGATGGACGCTTATTAACATTATATGTAAACCATCGAGTCATTACGAGATTTTAATACGCTTTTCCCAAGTTAAAAAAACAATAATTCACACTAGTTAGTGATTCTCGTGTTGAGACTTTGCTGATCTCTGACGAAACAAGAGAACCGGGAAATCTGAAATCCAAACCTGTGGTTGATGAATTTTACTGGAAGATACAAATTTTTATATTTCTTTCATTCTGTACAGTATTTACACGTATACAAATTTGTACGTACGTTCGCATTCTAAAGATGACATTATGTGAAAAGGTATGCGCGAATATGAATTATTTCAAAAAGGTTCGCTCTACGATCTATAGTTATCCATTGAATGTGTTATTTCTTATTGAGTTACCACTTATGACTCAGTATTGTCCAGAACCCAGATATTAGTGTATTACTTCGCTACTGTGAAAAGCACTTAGTTACGAGAACTTCACATACATCAGGTGAGGTGACTGACTTGCACTAGCTCTCTTTTGCTTTATGTTTCTTCTGTTAATTTTTCGTATCGAAATGCTTGCAGCTTCACTATCAGTCTAAGTGAATAATCTTCAGTATCATGCGAGGGGATTCAGTTCAGCGAAACTTTAATCACTGTACACTGTTCACTGGATCAGTCTTACAGAAGAATTATTCTGTACAGTCGTTACGAATTTTTATAGATTAGGATGCGGGTCAAGAAGTCGAATTGTGACGCACATACTAAGTATATAGCGACATTGCGTTATCGTCGGGTGAATTTCGTTGAAGATACTAGAAACTTCACACGCTTATATATGAAAACAGACATAAAGAAAGGCTGTTATCAGCAACGAGTCTATGTTGAAAATATATCTTGTGCATACAAGTAAACATGTTTAAAGGTTTTCGTTTTCGTAATAGTCAACCACGAAATCTTAGAAACGACGAAACTTTCGCAACTGCTATGGAAGATTTTTACATGCTACGTCTCACATATATCTATTAGTTTTAATTTAAGTAATTGATTTTGCTTTATATATTAACAACAAAGAATTTCTGTCCCAATGGAATAACAAGCTATTTAATGATTATAATCCGAAATTTTCCATACTATTGAATAATGTAAAGTTCATAGATTGAAAAAATTTTAGAGAGTTTCCCCCATCAAGTCAAATTTTGCGTAAGAAATTTATTCGTATTGTTTACAAATAGAACATACCAGACACACTTGTAGATATACACACAACTTATTAAAGCACTATTCCTAAATTTATTGCTTCTTCTAGTCCAGCTGCAATACCTGTTTAATGTTAATGGTAATATCATGAGATGTAACTCATGAGGCATTTTCTACCAAAACTTTCACATCACAAGAGTCATTGGAACGTTCCAGCAATTTCTTGATCCACTGAACACTATACGAATTCTAGGTGCACTGTATCAGCGTTTTCGACGTATTTGTGCTTTTCCTTTTCGAAAAAATCCACCAAATGCTCGACAAATTTTCCATGATATTCGTTAATTTGTTCTTCGGTTGGTTCTTCAATTTTTGGTAAATCCATCGGACTACCGACTGGGAAAAAAAGGAAATCATGAAAATTATATGAGTTTGCGATTTTTCTAGTCTAAACGTTCAAATCTATGCAATACTACAAGTTTTCTTCTATAGAGTTACTGGTAGTGAGTTTCGATTTTTTTCCTTTAACCAAATTCTGTTACGAATCATAATCAGGAAAATCGTGTGATAAAAGAGAAATTGTCAAAATTTTAATAACCAAAGTGCAATTGTCACAACTATTGTTACTTGTTCACATTACTGACCAATTATACTTGCTATACCGACTATGGCTTCTTTACTGATACGTGATGTTTGTGGCGTCGGAATACTTACCAACGACAGTGACTGATTTTCGCCGTGGTAAGATGCCGAAAGAGTATTGGAAGAGTCCGCGACCTATAAAAACAATCGGGGGGATACCGTATATTTTATGGATGAAATTCTGCAGTTTCTTCATAAACGAGCCTTCCGTAAATGTCAATTGGTCATATAGATTCGTTTCTCCGAATGAACAGACAGGAACTATAGGAACGCTAAAACGACGAGGTTTGTTATTATAAATAATATGAAATAATATTTATAAAATATTGTAAATATTATAAAATATTATAAATATTATAAAATACTATAAATATTATAAAAGGACTTGGCAAGGCTAATAACCATTGGTCAATAAGTCATAAGTAGAATGCGGATTTCTTGAAGTTAAAAAAATACGAATTTTCTTTGTCTCATATTTATATGTTAGTATACATTACAATATATGCTCTTTTTCGGATATTTTGTATGTGTTTGCAATTTTTCATAAATGTATAAAAATGACCAGAAAAATTCAAATCACGACAATAATTCTAAGGTGGACTGTCTTATGTAATCCTGGATACTTTACATGGTACAGTTATTCATTGACATTTATCGCGTGAAATATATAATACAATATTCAATCAAATTGGTGACGACTCGATTGACGCAATTGTTTAACGCTATTGTCTTTCTTATAAATTAGTGAATTGAAAACGAATTAAAAGTGCTGTTTATTTCATATTCTCACGAGTCTGTGATTTCAATGAACATTAATAATAATAATTCTAACCCATTTTTCAGCGCGAGCCTTACGAAGCCTTTCCTCCTTTTTATTAAGATACGATAAGTGCCTGGCATGCATTCCGCTGCTTCCGCTGCTCCACCGACGATCAGAACTGTTGCTCTTCCGGTATATGGAGCCTCAGGTTTCGTCGACAGTAGCTGGTTCACGCTTTCTGGACTGCTACTAGCAACAGCTGTAAGTGGATCGTAATTAAACGTAAATATCGGATGGTGAGACAAAAAGAAATTGGAGAAACGGAAAGTTAAAAGGATATCTATGTACTACTGCATTTGTAATGACAATGGAAGAAATTTTGAAAGGATAAGGAAATAATATTTCTGATATTATCGCTTGATACGATGTTCCACGATTTTGTACTTTTTTGCAATATTCTGATTATTCGACATTACGAAACTATCGCACGTTGGTGAGTACATTTTCTTCTGTACAGACTTTCAAATCAGATTTTACTGTTTTTGTGTGGAGAAAAACTATGTAGTAGCTTTGTACTTAAATATCGTTGTGTGCGTGAAAACGTGCTCTACCAGTTCATATTACATGAATTACAGAAGCACTATACGATAGAAGTTTATATAATACATTTCAAAAATAGTCAAAACAAAAATGTTTGTTTTTAAATTTCGGATTGGACTGTCGACTTGTATTTAAACAAGCCACATTAAATATAATTTGTAGTGAGAGCAGTGATATGTAATTCTACATATAGCAAATGTTAAAATTATATTGTCGTTGCACGTTGTTAGCAAGAAACATAGATCCATGTTACATATTATATTAATAAAGCGAGTGATAATTAATTAATTGTAGTATTAGTATGAGCAATTTCTTTCAAGATGATTTCCGGAAAAATTTCCAAATATTACGCACAACTGATACGACAATAATCTCGCATGAACGGTGTCCTGAAATGTTTATCCAGTATGACTACTGTAATATCGATACCAGGGAACAATTCACTGTAACCGGCGGCATCTGTACCAAAAGCACCATGAACTCCCGATGCAAAAATCCCATGTGGGAAATTGCAGAATAAATACAACTTGTTGGGGTCCAGGTCGGTAGTCTTTACTAATTTTATGGGGAAGTAGCGGCAGTAATATCGGTTTAGTGCACATGTTCTTAACCATTGCTTCAATTGTGCCCTGTGAACGTAGAAATTCAACTGGTTAAGTACAATCTAAAGCATTGCCCAGAAATTATACTGTTATTTCACTTATTTAGTTAATGCATGTGTAATATTATTTTGGATAAATTAAGTCTGAATTGCATGTAGTTTCTTTGAATTGTTTTGGCAATAAGGATATTAATATTAATAACTACGATGACATTCAACAGGACTTCATGTACATTTTCTTACCCTGTTACAGGTAAGCATCGACGGGAAACTATATTTTCAGATTCGAAAGTGAAAATACGACAATGCATAAACTTGCATGGAACAATATAAACGACTTTCTGAAAAATATCCAAACAAAAATATCCAAACTGCACTCCTTTCTACCAAACGCACTCCTCTTTTCTTCATTTACACGTATTGAAATAATAATAAAGGAAGAAATTATATAGATATTATTTTTTTAATTGACATCACAAGCGTAGTTATAAGTACCTTTTGCCGCCTACATTGTATAAATAATTATCGTAGTATATCCAGAATAAGTAGAGCAATATGACGTAACGAAGGATTTCGGAATAAAAGAAGAAATATATTAGGAGAAGATATCCTGCGAAAGCTAGAATAAGTATCGGACAGAGAGTCACTGCGACTGCAAGCGTTTCCAATCTTCGCTTCAACGGGATGTTCAGCGGCGCGAATTTTATCCCAAAAATCTCCATCGTTTTCCTTCGATTTCTTACAGTAAGATGAACTCTGGTCTTGACGAAATCTGGTATTTACCAATGATTTTTGGTCAATAGATAATGAGCTGTAACAGTTAACAACCAGATAGTGAATTTTTATACAAACTCCTTTATTTATTTGAAAACGTTTGAAGTAGTGACATGTAAGCACGTAAGTCACTGTTAGAATAAGAATGTAAGGTAGAAATGCAGAAAATTTATCACTCTTGAACGTACGTAAACTTTCTTTTTAACTCTCAACTAATAAATTTTGGCAACAACGAAGTACGAAAATGTACTTTAGTTCACTGTTTTCACGAACTAAAGGTATCGTCGCTCTCTTTTATTGTTTCTTTTTTGAAATTCAACTGCGAAAGTGTATAACTGAGAAATATACACGTACACTGTTCTTTAACACAAATTTCTTCCTCAATTTTCAGTTTCTTCAATTCCAGGTTTTCACAGTGGACACTTTCATGACGAGCAATACAGAACAAATGCAACAAGAGTGATTACTACTTGACTTGTGATTATTATGACAGTCATCGCGTCCATGCAATATGTAAATACGTTTTTTCTAAATTAGAAAAACATGAAGCACATAATTCATCCCAGTTAATTAAATCTTTTTTACCGAAGCTTACGTAACAGGAGAACTAGGAAATTGGAAATTTAAAGGTGTGGTTGATGAATTTTAATGAATGACAACATTTCGTATATTACTTTTATTCTGTACGTATTATACTTTTATTCACACGTAAATTTTACAAATTTACATGGACGTTCGTGTTTTAAAGATAAGTTATCTTGTATGATCAAGTATACACGTATACGAATTGCAAGACAATAAGAGGTGGGTTTGTTGCAATCTCCGAAATATTTCAAGCTACGATCTGTAGCTGCATACTAAATATGTTGTACCTCTTATGACATATCATGGATTTTTTCAAAACTCAGTGTACTTTATTTAATTTATTACTGTAAACGCCAGTCACGTGGAATTTACGTGCGTCATCACACGAGATGATTGATGGAAAAGGAAATTCACCAATTTACTATTCCTTACTTTATCTCTTCATACCGTAAAATTTGCAATTTAGCTATCTATTTAAGCGTCCACTGAGTATCATGTTTGCATCTCCTCTGAAGAGGATTTAATTACTCTAAACTTCATCAGATTTCTAGTTTCACAAATTGAATTTTTATAGATCAGGAGGCAGAAGATATCTGACATATAAAATATGAGGGCATTGCAACATTTACTGTACTGTTAGATTAATTACGCGAGGAAGAATCTTTATCTACTCTTGCATGAAAATAGACATAGAGAAAGAGGGAACTAAATTTCTGCAAGTCATTTTAATTTGTAGAAAATTTAATTAACAGACTGACTACAATAAATCGCTTAAAACACTGACTACTAGAACTCTACAAATTACAAAAGTCATTCGAAAAATAGATCTTTATAATTGAGCAATTTCCATTTTTCGTTCCACTGAACATTACACGAATTCTAAGTGCACCGAATCAGCATTTTCGACGTATTTGTGTTTCTCCTTCTCGAAAAAGTCCACCAAATGATCGACAAATTTTCCGTGATATTCGTTAACCTGTTCTTCGGTTGGTTCTTCAATTTTTGGTAAATCCATCGGACTACCGACTGCAAAAAAAGAAAATTATGAAAATTATAAGAGCTTGCGACTTTTCTATAGAGAAACGTTCAAATCTATGCAATACTACCAGCTTCTTACTACAAAGTTATTGTTAGGAAGTTTCAAATTTTTCTTTTAACTAAATTTTATTATAAATCACTATCAACTGAATCGTCTAATAAAAGCGGAATTGTCAAAATTTTAATAACCTAACATTTAATAATCTTCAATCATAACAAGCATAAATACTATTTGTTCATATTATTGCTATATTTGTGCTTCATTATTGATACATGGTTTTTCTGGCTTTGAAATACCTACCAACGACAGTGATTGGTGTCCGCCGTGGAATGATACCGTAATAGTTCTGGAGCAATCCCCGACCTATGAAAAAGACCGGAGGGAGACCCAGTATTTTACGAATGAAGTTCATCACTTTCTTCATAAATGAGCCTTCTGGAAACGTTATCTGGTCGTATGCGTCCGTTTCTCCGAATGAACAGACAGGAACTATGGGAACGCTAAAACAAACGAGTTCTGCTATTGTAAAGTGACTTGGCAACAATAGCATTAACCCTCACCCATAATTATTATACTTTCACATAAAAACATTAGATTAAGGATAAGTGTACGTTGATTAGGGATTTGTCATATCCCATAATACTCTGCTTTGAGTACTTGGTGTATCTTTACAATTGTTCTTGGAAAATGTACTCATAAATGCATAAAATAGGTCAACACGTATAAATACGTAAGTATCCATAGTGTAGTAAAAAATAACCACAACAATTTATTAATGCATAACCATTTAGATAATGATGATAATTTTTATCCAATCTACTGAAGATTGCTTGACATATTGTATTATTTGTATTTAGCACGTAAAACATATAACGCAATGTTAACTGTATCAATGAAACAAGGAATTGTTTCGTTTAATTTTAACACGATGAACACAGTTGTTTACTTGTTTCTTATAAATTAGTACATCAATGAATTAAAGGTGAAAGTCTATGTGACATCCTAATTAAATTTAAAGCAGATTCAACGAACCGCTTCTATTTTTCCACGTTCTCACGAGCTTGTAACCCAATAGAAACAATAACAATTCTAACCCATTTTTCAGCGAGAGTCTTACGAAGCCTTTCCTCCTTTTTATCAGGATACGATATGTTCCTGGTTTGGATTCCAATATCTCTGCTGCTCCACCAGGCATCAAAACTGTTGCTCTTCCGGTGTATGGAGCCTCAGGTTTTGTCGACAGTAGTAGGTTCAGGCTTTCTTGACTGCTACTAGCAGTAGCTGCAGTTAGATCGTAATAAAATATATATAACTCTGAGACTATGAAGTGAGATGTACGCGAAACTAGAGATGCCGAAAATGAAAGGGAGATCTGTAGGTTATCATTACTTGAATGACGACTGAAGAAATCTTGTGGAGATGAAGAAGCGATATTGTTAATATCGTCGTTTGATACGATGATTTATTACTTTGCTGATAGGAATTACGCAAGAATTAATGTAGAATAATATTCAAGAGGAAGGTTTTGTTCTCTTGATACAGTTTCTTAATTACAATCATTAACTACAATTATTAATTACAATCATTTTAATTGCATGATTATTCGTAATTGGCGAATGAAAACAAATCCCAATACGACTGCGTGCCCAGTTTACGTGTCAACGAAGCAAATAAGAATTAGTAATTAAAGTGTTCATACGAATAATTTCCTTTATGAGGTGATTGAAATAAAACGTCCGAATTATACGTACAAGTGACGCGAACATAATCTCGCAAAAACGGTGTCTTGAAGTTTTGATCCAGGACAACTACACTAACATCGAGACCTGGGAACAATTCTCTGAAACCGGCGGCATCTATACCAAAGGCAGCATAAACTCCCAAACATATTAGGCCATGTGGGAAGTTGCAAAATAAATACGACTTGTTTGGATCCAAATCGGTGGTTTTCACTAGTTTTACAGGAAAGTAGTTGCGAAAATACCGGTTCAATGTACACGATCTTATCCATTGTTTCAATTGTTTCCTGCAAAGGTGAAAATACAACTGGTCTAACGGAATCTAATACATTGCCGAAGATGCACGTGATTTACATAAATTATACTGTTTGGTTCTGATCACATATTCGGTTAATGTATACATCGTTAAATATTGTTTTGTAAAAATTAACTTTGAATTTCGTGTGAAATATTCTACGTTAATTGTGGAAATTTTCTCGATAACTTGCAAACTTTACACATGAAGTTCGCATTTCTGAATATTTTTTGCACTCTTATGAGTCTTGAATGTATTTCTAGAGCGTAATATGTATGTATTAACGAATTGCACATCGTTGAATGTAATTAATTACCATTTTCTTGTTATAATATAGGGTAATATTGCGAGCAAAATAATTACAAGAATTTAACGTTTCTTCCGACACCTTAACACATTGTAAATCTCCTCAGCAATCATTCGAAGAACATTAACATTACCAAACGCTAATAACCAAGATGATATTTAACGAGACTTGATGTATGTTTTACTGCTCGTTTAACCGAAAGTGCAACGGTGTACAAAATTGTGAAAAACCATATGGACGTTTTTCGATGTAATTATTTATTTATGTTTCTGACAAAAGTAACATGCATATTGCACTATCGAACTTTTCAATTGTATATGCTAGAATAATAACAAATAAAAAAAATTATATCATCTGATATTACAAGTGTGTTGTAATTACCTTCTACCGCCGATAGGGTGTAAATGATTATCGTAGTACATCCAGATGAAGTATAGCAACATGCAGTAGCGAGAAGTTTCAGAATAAAAGAAAAGATATATCGCGAGAGGATATCCCATCATTATTAAAAGTAATGTGCCCCAGATAATCGCCGCGGCTGCAAGCATTTCCAAATTTCGCTCTAGTACAACTTTCAGCTGCGTGAATTTTATCCCAAAAGTATCCATCGTTTCCCTCCGTCTCGTCCTTTGTTTCCTAAAAATGATTTTTGGTAAATAGCCGATGATCTGCAAAAAGTAACATTTAGATCGAAAATTTTCACACGAACTCTTATATTGTTTGAAAGTGATTGATATAATGTCACTGGCAGGTATATACGTATACATCACTGTAAGAATGTCGGTGAAAGTGCAGGAAATCTATCTCTCTTAATGAACTTTTCATAAACTTTCATCGTCAACTAATAAGTCTTTGCAACAGCGTTCGACAATGTGCTTTAATACTTAATTTTACTGTTCACTGTTTTCACGAAGTAAAGATTTTGTTAATGATCTCTTAGGTACAATATTTTTATAAGCGTATCGTTGATTTCTTGAAGCCTGTTACAACTTGGTTCTTACACACTGCCATCCATATTTAGAATTAACGTAAGAATGTTCACTTATTAAAACTTGATTATTCTTAAGTTTCCAAAAGAAATTGCCGACGACAACGAAAATTTAGGTTTGTATCGTCTGACTAAAATTGAGGAATATATCGAATTTAATAAAGAACAGTTCAGAACACTGAAAAAAAAAGATGTAAAATTGCGCAATAAATCTCCATATACTGGTAACATAAATTTGAATGTCTAAGAATTATACAGCTGACTCTATTAAAGTTGAAAGTCACTCATTAACCGTGTTGAACATTATTATTATTATTATTATTTCTCTGCTGAAGTTAAACTCGATTCGCAGTTTTCTTTTTTCAGATCAAAAATGGTTCTCCGAGTTTTCGTGCAATTAAAAAGAATTTAAAATATTGAATTTTCGAAAAAGTTTTAATATTTGGAGATACAGATTTCTCTACTACGATTTTCTCAAATCAAATATCTTCCTTCAAATTCTCGTACAAATGGAATGAAAAATTTCAATTTTCAAGAAAGTTTCTATATTTCGAAATACAAATTTTTCTATTAAAACTGGACGTCAATCGCAATTTCTTCAAACTAAAAATCGTTCTCTGAATTCTCGTACAATTAGAACGAAAACTCTCAAAAGGGTTTCAATATTTGGAAATGCAGACTTTTTTATTAAAACCAAAGTCGTCCTTTAATATCATACTCGTGCTATCAGAATGAATAGATCTCAAGTTTCAAAGTTTAAACCTTCTGGCAATTGTCACCGGTCAAAAGCACCTTTTCTAAACAAAACTACAAACTAACGTGCTCGACCAAGAAGGACATAGATCTCTCTATGTCGAAGACCAAACGTCACTCACCTCTTCAAACGAAAGATGCCTTGTCTCCACTCACGATCGAAATTCGAAATGTCCACGAGAAGAAAATTCACGAGGTCCGCACCGTCTCGCTGATTAACAGTGAGTGTCGAACGCATGCATATTAGCCAGCGTGGCACAATAAATGACAAAAAAAAGTGAAGACCTTCACGATAGGAATGCGCCGCGGACCAAAGGTGATTTTGAGTGTGCAAACTATATACACCTGGCTTCCTTTCTCTCTCGATCGATAATCCATGGATCTAGCTCAAGAGAACGACTGGATTGTGAAAGGTCGAAGTTAGTGAATGATCGATCGTCTATAACAAATTATGGTGGGGTAAATATTATGCACAATTGATGCAACAATAATCTCAAATGTACGGTGTCCTGAAATGTCGATCCAGTATAATTTACTCTAATATGGATACCAGGAAACACTTCACTGTAATTGGCGACATCTGTACCAAAAACACCATAAACACCCGATGCAAAGTGTATAACTGAGAAATATAGACGTACACTGCTTCTAAACACAAATTCCTTTCTAAATCATTAAGTGGCAGAACCCTCAATTTCTAGTTTCATCTTTAATTCGAGGTTTTCACAGTAGAAACAATTTCATGACGAGAAATATAGAACAAATGCAACAAGACTGATTATTACTTGACTTGTGATTATCATATGTCATTGCGTCCTTGCAAGATGTAAATACGTTTTTTCTAAATTAGAAAATTAGAAAACGTGTAGCAAATAATTGATTCATAGTTAATAATATCGTTTTTACTGGTGCTTACGTAACAGGAGAACTAGGAAATTTGAAATTCAAAGGTGTGGTTGAGGAATTTTAATGGACACAATCCCTTATATTTCTTTCATTCTGTACATTATTCACACGTATACAAAAAAATTTACATGGACGTTCGTATTTTAAAGATAACTTATCTTATGTGATCAAGTATACACGTAAATGAATTGCAAAACAATAAAGCATGTTGTGGCGCAGTAACAGAAGCGGGTCTGTCGCAAACTCCGAAATATTTCAAGCTACGATCTGCAGCTACATACTAAATATGTTGAGTTACCTCTTATGACCTATCATGGATTTTTCCAAAACTCAGTGTACTTTATTTAATTTATTACTGTACCAATTTACTATTTCTTCCCCTATCTCTTCATACCGTAAAATTTGCAATTTAGCTATCTATCCAAGCGTCCTATCCTGAGTATCACGTGTGAATCTTCTCTGAAGAGGATTTAACTACTCTAAAAACCCTTCATCAGATTTCTAGTTCCACAGGATGAATTTTTATAGATCAGGAGGCAAGTAGATACGTGACATACAAAATATGAGGGCATTGCAACATTTGCTATAACGTTAGATTAATTACGTGAGGAAGAATCTTCATCTACTCATGAAAATAGACATAAAGAAAGAGGGAACTAAATTTTTACAAGTCATTTTAATTTGTAGAAAATTTAATTAACAGACTGATTACAATAAATCGCTTAAAAATGACGCCAGAATTCTACAAATCAGAAAAGTCATTTGGAAAATAGATATTTATAATTGCGCAATTTTCATGTTTTGTTCCACTGAACATTACACGAATTCTAAGTGCACCGAATCAGCATTTACGATGTATTTGTGTTTCTCCTTCTCGAAGAAGTCCACCAAATGATTGATAAATTTTCCGTGATATTCGTCAATCTGTTCTTCGGTTGGTTCTTCAATTTTTGGTAAATCCATCGGATTACCGACTGCAAGAAAAGAAAATTACGAAAATGATAAGAGCTTGCAACTTTTCTATAGAGAAACGTTCAAATCTATGCAATACCACCAGCTTTCTACTATAAAGTTATTGTTAGTAAGTTTCAAATTTTTCTTTTAACTAAATTTTATTTAAATCACTATCAACTGAATCGTCTAATAAAAGAGCAATTGTCAAAATTTTAATAACCTAAAATTTAGTAACCTTCAATTATAACAAGCATAAATACTGTTTTTTCATATTATTGGTATATTTGTGCTTCATTATTGATACATGGTTTTTCTGGCTTTGAAATACCTACCAACGACAGTGATTGGTGTCCGCCGTGGAATGATACTGAACAGGTTCTGGAGTAATCCCCGACCTATGAAAAAGACCGGAGGGAGACCCAGTATTTTACGAATGAAGTTCATCACTTTCTTCATAAATGAGCCTTCTGGAAACGTTATCTGGTCGTATGCGTCCGTTTCTCCGAATGAACAGACAGGAACTATGGAAACGCTAAAACAAACGAGTTCTGCTATTGCAAAGAGATCTGGCAACAATAGCATTAATTCTCAACCATAATTGTTATTTTTACATTGTATTAAGGAAAAGTGCACGTTGAATGGGGATTTCTCCTGTCTTATCTTATAATACTCTGCTTTCAATACTTTGTGTATCTTTACAATTTTTCTCGGGAAAATAAGTCAAAATCTATAAATGCATAAGTATCCACAGTGTAGTAAAAAATAACCACAACAATTTAGATAATGATGATAATTTTGGAGCCGACGTCTTTGTCCAATCTATTGTAGATTGCTTGACATTGCTAGTGTACCATTTCCATTCAGGATATAAAATATATAACACAACGTCAAGTGTATCAATGAAGCAAGGAATTGATTCGTTTAATTTTAACTCGATGAACGCAGTTGTTTACTTGTTTCTTATAAATTAGTACAATGAATTAAAGGTGAAAGTCTATGTGACATCCTAATTAAATTTAAAGCAGATCCAATGAACCGTTTCTATTTTTCCACGTTCTCACGAGCTTGTAACCCGAATCAATAGAAACAATAACAATTCTAACCCATTTTTCAGCGAGAGTCTTACGAAGCCTTTCCTCCTTTTTATCAGGATACGATATGTGCCTGGCTTGGATTCCAATATTTCTGCTGCTCCACCGGGCATCAAAACTGTTGCTCTTGCGGTGTATGGAGCCTCAGGTTTTGTCGACAGTAGTAGGTTTAGGCTTTCTTCACTGCTACTAGCAGTAGCTGCAATTAGA